>JANFCV010000291.1:0-358057 GCA_024500475.1 Phthorimaea operculella | reverse complement strand
TTAGTGGGAATAAATTAATAATTAGTGCCTGTTCAGACAAATATGTCCTGAAAATTTCAGCTCCAAATGCCTAGTATTGTAAAAGATACAAATAAAACACTAAAGCTAGGGCTACATAACCGGTTACCCGACCAAATTAGAATGGGCACAAAAAAGCGACGGTTTCATACAAAGGCATGACCATCTTAACTTGACTTATAAGCAAGTATAGGTTTAATGCGTCTAAGTACACTGAAGTACAAAAGTGGTTAGTAGAATTATCGAGAAAAATATTATTTTCAAATAAATTAATGTAATTTAATTAAGAAGATTGATTTAAAGAAGTAAATGAGACTTAGATAAATAAATTTAGCAAGGTTTTTCTTGTCTCTGCTTGTTTTCTCACATAGCTTTGTCTAGCGCACAGAGAGTGAGATAGATAGTGTTCGCACGGCAATAGTGTGACAGGAATAGAGACGAGGGTATGTTTAGTTCGGTTATCGCCGTTACCGCTATGAAAATAAAACAGTTGCATTAGTTCCAGTTCACTTTTTTGCCGCGCGACAGTCGGAAATCCCTTTCACTCTCTTCGGATAGAGAGAGATGTCCGATTATCGCCCGGCCAGATAGCGCACGACATAAAAAGTCACATGTGTGATCGGAATCTTACAAGTGGCTGGAGTCACGGTTCAAGTATTCAAGTATTTATTCATCGTAAACAAAACAATTTGTGTTCGACAATTCAAAATAAAAATAATTTTAACATTTTTACAAACAATATGTCAATAGAATAATAAAGTAACATAATAATTAATAACATAATTTCAATTCTATAAATAATTAGTCGAAAATAATTCTTATTAACAATTTTAATTTAAATTACATTTTAAAAATTCATCTGTGCTATAGTAACATTTTTGCGTTAAAATTTTTCTAAGCTTAGGTTGTCGCTTCTTTGATAGAACTAGTCGCGAGTTCACGACGATTTTTCTGGCCTAGTAGTGGCTGATGATTACTGCGGTCTATTTGGCCAGATGGGTGGAAGATTGCCGGTTCTGGTTTTGGTTGGCTTGTCTGATTGGAATTATAATACATGTAAAATAAACTAAGTTCTTTTGTTTGTTAAAATTTACACTCCATAATGACATGCCGTGTAGTGCTGGCAGAGTATACCGTGTAGTGCCGGCAGAGTATGCCGTGTGGTGCCGGCAGAGTATGCCGAGTGGTGCCGGCAGAGTAGAATAGCACCACCCCCTCTCTTTCCGTGGGGGTCGTAAGAGGCGACCGAGGGATAAACCCGACCCAAACAGCCAGGGCCAACCGTATCGTGGCGGTTAATCCACCACAAAAGCATTCCCAAGGAGGGTTGACGTTTGGTAGGCGGCCGGTCGTAAAATTCAGCCAAATCCTTTTGCAACACGATTTTGTGTTCAACGAAACGTGTTGCGCCGACCCTAAGTAATTGGGATAAGGGCAGGAAGATGATGAATGACAAGGCACATTCTGGAATAAACAAACAATCCCACGAAGCATTTTAGTTTTTTTTACGCATACTTCACAACCAAACTTTTTTATTAGTTTGAAAAATCCAACGCTCAAGATGCAAACAAGATGATATGTCGCATCAACAAGCGTTAATCTATGAATTTGTCCTTTTTTATCTCTGTTACACTTAGAGCGGTTTCGCACTACGTCCGACCCGAACCCGTGAAATATATCCGATATCGGTTGGCGGAGACGGACATATTTCACGGGTTTCTCGGATTCATTGTGGTAGCTGCCTACACCTGTCTGGGTTGCATTGCACTTCTCGCAGATAAAGGTTCCCCCACCATAGAATCATGTGTCAGGCGTGCGATAATTTAGCGTCCTTTGAACGGATGTCAATAATGCAATTAAGGGACGTTACGTGTGTTTCTCGCCTAAAACTCGATATATAATTAATACCCATCATGTTAATGTGGGTATATTTTGATAGAAATGTTAGTTTACGTATTAGCACATCGTACTTATAAAGAGTAGGTAATTAAAATACCTACTGATAATGCACTAAAACTAGGATTGCCGATAAACGTAATGAACGCGATTGTACGGGCTTTAATACTGTGCATTTAAGAAGGTCATACATTTGTATGAAACCATCGCTTTTTTGTGACCATTCTAATTTGGTCGGGTAACCGGTTATTTAGCCCTAGGTTTAGTTTTTTATTTGTAACTTTTACAATACGAGGCATTTAGAGCTGAAATTTTCAGGACATATTTGTCTGAACAGGCACTAATTATTAATTTATTCCCACAAATCCTAGCTTGACTTGGTTTCTTGTATTTTGAATTCAAAGTTATGACATTGTTAGATTAAAGTTTAAGGTGGTTTAAGTCTGATTTTTTAAAAACGCGTGCATGCACATTCTTGAAACTTTTTATAATACTTGATATGAATAAGAAGAAACGCCTTACACCGTTTTTTGTGAGAATTAACGCTTTCTAGTTTAATTATAAGGATTTCTTTTATATATCAATAATGCACGATTACTTCAAAACGGTACATATTTTTGGTAATATTATTTTTTCACAAATTCGCACAAATTAAGAGCTATTCAAATATGTTTATCCCACAGCTGCACATTTGATGGTTTCCGAGATACGAGTTTCTTCAAAACGTTACCCCAGCAGGAAATCAAATTTCTCTAAAACCGTAAGAGGCACAAATTTGATTATTGGCGCACAAATATGCACAAATACAAGCTATCTGGTCATATACAAAACTTCTCTCTCCAGGCTTTAGTTTAGAATCTTCCTGCTGGAAGAACGTTACCCCAGCAGGATCAGTTTTTTCCATTTTTCTCAAAAACTACAACACGCACAAATTTTTTATTTCACGCACATTTACAGAAGACTATGCACTAATTGCTACTCATACTCAATTATCTGTAGGAGATACTTTCCTGCTGGGATTACGTACACCAAAGAATGAAAGTGTAACGTGCTGAATGGGCATTTTAGTATAACTGATTAATGCCGCAAGCGAGGCTGTCTAAATAGCAGAAATGTTTCGCCTAACTAATTTCTGTCAAATACTAAGCTTGGTTAGTACCTACTTTCGAGGCTTTTTACTTACACTAGATAAATCGTAGCAAATTATTTAATATTTATAACGAGTTCTACTAGCTCTACCTACATACTTTAAAAGGTCAAATTACTCCAGCAGTTAGGTTACTTATGTGAACGTACTCACATCGCTTTGCCTCGTATCTTACTTGTTAGCAATTTAGCTATAAGCTTACCGTAACATTGCTTCCTCCAGAAACATTTTCTGGTTCATGAAGTACGAACGAAATCTTGCGTTCAGTTTCCACTCCAGCTATAGACTGGAGGCTTTGAGCAGACGCTTGCGAATGTCCCATACTAGACAGAGCCATGCTCCATCGACGGTTCGCTTCCCTGTCATACAGATAACGCAAGTCTTAACTACGCAATGAACAGCAAAATAAGTTCAAATACAAGCTAGAAATAGCCTCTATTACTTTTTACTAGTTTTAGATAATTTAGATCAAAAAATCCAATCTTTTTGTGCATGCCAATGTAGCAAAGCAATTTTACTTCTGTACTAATTAACTAAACTATTGCAAAATTGTTACTATTGGATATTTGATAAAAACTTTTGTACAGGGTGTAGTCAACAAAATACTTTTTATGTTGTGTTATTATTTTTTGCATTTTATTTATCAAAAAATGTTACTGTTTACCATGCAGTTTAGTTGTGCGCCAGCACGTTTTAGGTACCAGTAAATTCAGTAAATTAGTTTAATCTGTGAAGAAAAGGACCTGTATGAAACACAGTAATCTTTTGTAACTGCCAACAAAGTTTCTTTATTTTGGAAACATGTTCCAAAAGCGAGTATGCGAAAAGTGACTGTGCTTTTTTAGGTCCAAGGTTCAAATCAAAGTGCCAGAATTTTCGACAAGTGGAGACTATTTGCTACTATTCTCTTCAATACTAAAAAATCTCAGTTTCGAAGTGAAAGTATCAGTTTCCGTATGTTACAAGTGTTTGTACTTATTATTAGTACTAAGTACACATGCCCGCACAGTGCAGTATGCAATAACATGCATTATTTCTTCAGAACACATACTCGACTGGCATTAATGTGTGTTGACTGCTAAGAGCCCTGTTAAAATAAAGGTTTAATCAAAATATGCAACGCTTTTACGCCTCAACTCAAACGGGAAAAAACATAGGGAACTCACTTATTCTTACACAACACACGCCTTCGTTTTTCCATCCATCTTCGCATAACAACAACAAAAAAAATAAAAAATCATTTTTACACCGATGGTCACATTGAAACTACTTACCAATACATGTATTTGTTTAAAGGATAATCGTACCTGTATACGCGGTCCCAAGGGCCTCTTTCCTTTAGGGAGACGTTGCAAGTTTTCGGGATGTTCTGGAAGGTTTCTCGGAGGAAAGAGGTGATTTCAAAGAGAAGGACGCAAGCGACCATTCTAAGCGCGCGGGGACATTCCGCGCCGATGGGTTTACCGGGGAGACGAATACTGGCTGATAGGAAACAGAAGAACGCATGAAGAAGAATTTATTGTCAAAAAGATTCTAAATACAAATTCGCCATTGCACGATACCTTCGTCTAGGAAATCTTCCTCTTCGTCTTGTTGTAGCAACTCTCTCTGACCATCGGGATCGGTCACCAAATTCGTTACATTTTCTATGTGTTTTTTGTCCTCAACCAACATTTCTTCTAGTCTGTTTCCTATGGCCTGTGACAAACAAGCATTGAGTAAAAGCGTTGAGTTTTATATCGTAGGTTCTTCAGAGAGAATAAAAACTTACTTCAGCCCATTGATAGAATAACTTTGCTGCCAGTCGTTGCCTTTTTAGTTGAGGACTTATAGAGGCTAGAAAGGAAAACGCATAATTTATAAATCCAAATTACAAGAAAAAATAAATACTTGTTAAGGGAACATACTTGAGCAAGCATACTTACTGGAGTTTTTGACAACATTAGATTTGAGCCAATAAGGCCACTGTCCTTTATTGCAGTTATGCACCAAATGCGCACATTCTAGTAACATAGCCGCTCTCGCCACTACTACAGTATGAGGCTGTAAATGTAATAAAATATTTGATATTTTGTCCAGAAACTTGCACTCAATATGTAAAAACAAAGAAAAACTAAAAGAGTTTTCCATCATAAGTGTCGATAGCAATTTTTGAACCAAAGCGGGTTCACATTGAGAAGAATAACAATTATCGTGGTTTTCTTTGTTTATGCTACCGCGAATGTTGAAACGATTTACCACTAAATATTTTTAGGATTTACCGTAAAGGTTTTCTACGTCATTCGTAACGTTAGATTTTATCAAAAGCAACTATAGTGCGTTTATAGTTCCTATGGCGCATTAGTAGCATTGAAATTTTATACGGCGGCTTGAAGGCAGCCTTAGTAGTATTACATACATACATTCGGCTTTCCAATGCTACCATCATGACGCCATAGGAACTATAAGATGAAGCCTTTGATGAAACGCACTCTATAACATATTTGACAATAAATATCAACTCGCCAAGTCAAGTAAAGCTGCCATGAAAAGAGCGTCCGGCGTGCCACCGGGCTGCGTCGCGTCTATGATGAGGTTGAATCTCGCTAAGCCAGCATACAGGGGCGCGGCTTGGATTAACCGGCGTCTTTTTAGCACCACCACTTCGGATTCCCCGCCACCGGAACCGCCTTCCGCCGATCCTCGACGAGACATGTCTACAAAATAATTTGATAAAAACAAATAATGTAGAAAGTAGAAAATAGGAAAGTATTTAGATTAATAGAAAATATTAGCCGAGTTATGATATGAGCAAAACTTTGTGGACACGACCTTCAGTAGTGAAGAAAACGACTCAGAAGAAGAATATATGAGTAGGTACTAAATTACTTACAGCCTCCAACCCTTTCATCTTCAATACTGCCGTCTCTTTTCTTTCCCATTTTTCGTAACCCGAATCTGTTAAGTCTGTCTTCTACTCGCTTTCTAGCTCTGAAAGACAACCACTACTTTTAGGCAAATCCAACCAAAGAAGTTGTAACATGACTAAGTTGAAAAAAAAATAGCCTTATACTTTCTGAAAGCTACGAATCAAAATAAGTAGGGGCCTTACTACAAACAAGCGTTGAGCTCGTGTTTGAAATTAAACTTCACACAAAAAACGCTACCTAGTCGAGCGTTTAACGCATGTCTAACTATTTTGTGGTAAGGCCCTAGATGGTAAACAAAAGTTATTCAGCTTCTGCAAACCCTCGACGATAATTTCATAATATTTCATCTGAAACTACACCATATCTTACCTATTTAGCGTATGTCCGACTCGTCGTTTCACATGCACCGGCCGGCTGGTATGTGCCGGCGCGGCGTGGTGCGGTCGGGCCAACGACACCATACTCCCAGATATCGGCAGAGATTCCCCAGAACCACCCCCGTTTCGTAGCAACGACTGAGTTTGTGAAGCCGGCCTTTGGCGGAACCAGTTTACTGCGGAATTTTAGCAGAAAACGTATTAGGAATGGTTCAGTTATTGAGTGACACATGCTTAGAAGGAGAAAAGTTGAGTAAATCGTGTTATATGTTGCGAATGTCTAGTCTACCTACTATGTATGTCTTTACAAGCCATGGACCAGTGACCGAATGCGACTCTTTGTAATGTTGGTTATAAATGTAAATGAAGTCTTGATGTGTTGAATCAAAGTAGTCACTGCCTTTTCGCCCATGTTTACAGCAACTGATTAAATACCATACGGCGTATTGCATAAATATCTACCAATGTTTAATAATGTTATGATGATTAGTACATTTTATGACAAGACAATGTGTACCAATTTGTTTAAAGGCAATGTAAGTACTGTATGTAGTAAATGTATAGTTTAAGATGGCACATGCTTAATCAAACCCTGTAATCGACGAATACTGCATGCCCTCACATGCGAAACCAAACCGACGTTGCATGCAACGTTCCCGTAGCTTACTCACCGATACCGCTGATATGGAACTTCGACTGAATCGACTTCGCATGTACGTGAGACTTATGGTGCGGCGTGATATCCACAGAAGGTATAGTCCTTTCAGATTGTCTGGGGGTGAGTTGGTATCTCCTAGTGCGTACGGACAGCGGTGATTGGCTGGCCGATTCGTCCCCGCCCTCCGTATCGAGGAGGCTCTGAAAGAATTGTAGGCCGCAGGTCGCAATGGCTGTTGGTACTGGGTCGGCCGTTTGGCCGGGTGCGACCTGTAGACCGTCAAGGTCAAATGTTCGAGCCTATAGTACCTATATTTTCCATTTCGATGTAGCCGCAGCAAACGAGCGGTGCATGCAAATGCCATTGCAATCAGCGTAAATTGGTTTAAAGTTTATTGCAGCAATGTCATGCTTTTTTGGAATTCATGCTCGAACGAATCTTTACTTTACTTCTTTGAAATATATTTTATGATCAATTTTATTGCATGCCCAAAATTTTTTTTTTTTGGGGGTAAGGCATTTTTTAGATTTAGTAATATTTCTATTGAAAACAAATATTATATTAGTTTTCCGAGCACCAAGCCAACAGGCCCAAGAGCAGTCGTTCCAGGAAAGGAACTCTTTCTTCAATTTCAATAAATTCGTGCACTTTGTTTGTTCTCAATCAAATCAATCTTCTTTCAAAAATTACAGACAATTGCACTTAAATATTATCGCTACTGCTTTAAAAAGTCAAAACGCAGGACTAACTACTGATCTTCAAATGACTACAATCAAAGGTATAAAAATAGCGCAAATCTTCTCGTTTGGTACACACCGAAACTTGAAATACACTGTACTGTAGGTTATTGTAGCTACTTTCGATCTGAGCTAAGGCTTTAGGAACTGTGATACAAAATGTACCTACATTAATTTGGTCAAATGTTTGTGGAAAACAAATCTTTTTATTGTCGTCCAATTTCATGGACTGTACTGTACATGAGAGCTAAATAAACATTCGAAAGGATTTGCGCTAATTCAAAAAGACTGTACTTTAAAGGTGATCGTACACTTGTCAGAGACATACTTGCCGCATCGTCGAATAATGCGATCATTTATAGCAGTTGTTTTAATAGTTACAGAACTTTAGCAGATGTTTAGAAGAAAAAATATGAGAGATAAATTATACAATTTGAAATCTGCTAAAGTTCTGTGTAAAACAAAACTTCCAACTATAGGTCTTCCATCAGTGTGTTCTGCATAACAAGTGTTCGTTCGCCTTTGAAATCGTAACTAGTAAAGGAATACAGCTTACATGAGCGCCAGTGGACGATGTGCTTCTCTTTTTGAATATAAACTTCTTGTTGTGCGGGGTTTTCTCGTCCGTCATGCAGCCAGAGTCGGCGCCCGTGTCGGAGCCTCTTTCATCGTCCGTATTACGAGGTATGTGCCTAGGTGAGGAAACAGAAACATAAAACATGAGGATACAAAAGTTTCTCAAAGGTTTTACCCTTAGAGTATATTAAAGCAAGCTATGAGTGCGCCAAAAAAGTTAGAACGATTGCCAATAGTCAGAACACAACCTCTCCATCCATCAGTAGGAAAACGCCAGTGATAACATCATTGAACCTCTATTACTTCCCATACATTTGACATATGTATCTAGGGAGCAACTGCTTACGTTTTGACGTGGGGCGATATGCGCACTCTATAACTTGCTTAATATACTCTAAGGTTTGACCATAAAAATCAATAAATCGAAAACGTTTCCAACGATTCGAAAAGTTAACTGGCTTCGAGTGAATGCTACTTTGATGTCTTTTTTGTTTTTGAGGCTGTGCACATAATAAGTAACAAGGAGATTTTCATACAAACTACAGACAATAATGAGTAGCGACTGGATGTTTGTCTAAATATCTGACCCGATCGATCTGAAAATCTGAGACGATCCTGTTACGTTACGTTTAATGTGCCGTAGCCACAATAGCCAGTACGACGTTTTGCTGCTAGGTTCACCATTTGACCGGATAAATTCAGACTTTTAGGCCTTACGCCAAAATCTGCTGAATTGTACTTTAGATAGAATAGACATAGACACAACTGAGTAACCTAAGCCGCAAGGTATGGAAGATCTGTTTGCTATATACCAACCTGATAACTCTAGTTGTCTGCATATTAGACTCCTTCAGCTGGCTGTCTGGTCTTTCTGCAGTGTCGAGTAAAGCACTGAAAGCTACTGCCCTGAACTCGCTACCGTGAGCCTCGCGAACGTAGCTTAGTAGGAGGCGAACTTCGCTGTACAGTGCCTGTAAGAAAAGTGAGAAGCTCGGTTAGTATAGTAATAGTCATGTTTTCAGTTAGGTAGATAGCAATAATAAATAATAATAATAAATATCCCTGGACGAGACACACAGCGCCATCTAGCCCCAAACTAAGCAAAGCTTGTACTATGGGAACTAAACAAATGATATAGTACTTATATACTTTTTTTTGTAAATAAATACATATTATACATATAAAACACCCAGACTAAACACAAATATTTGAAAATTGACTTAACAAACATTTGTGTCGGTGGGGATCGAACCCACGACCCTAGGCGTGGCAGGCAGGGGTACTATCCACTACGCCATCGGGCCAGTCAAATTGGTACTATCGCCTGCAAATCTACCTGTCTATTTAAGGAACCAACGTATACTGGTTTTTCATACAAATGCTAAGAAAAACCAGTGAAGTTAATCCCTCAAATAGGTAGGTGGATTTACTGTCGACAGTACTAAAAGTTTAACACCATTATTAGACGACTGAAACAGAGCTCTCTATTCGTGCAGCACACTACCTGAACTAATTCTTATCATTTTCATAAATTATCAAGAGAAGGAAGAGGCCCAGAAAATCTTATGCAATCATTTGTGTTGGAACTTGTGACTTAGTAAAATAAAGCAAAATCAGAGAGCATAGTTCATCGTACTCGGTAAAATAAGATTAACTTGAGTTTCCTGTACGAATCGAGTCCAGTATGTCGTGACCCTTTCCTTTAATGAAAGAACCTTTTACTTACCGAGTTGTCAAGCATCTTTAACTCCTTATGTAGCAGCGCGAATCGTGTGACAAGCACTCTGAACACGGACTCTATAACAAAGGTTTCTATGGCTTTATTCGCGTTGGGCCCCTGATTGGTCCCCTGCCCGAAGTATGTAGACATAACCTTCTAGATACTTACCGAGTTCTAAGAAATTTAGAATAGACAAAATCCTCTAGATACTTACAGAGTTATCAAGTATCTTCAGCTCCTTATGTAACAGCGCGAATCGTGTGACAAGCACTCTGAACACGGACTCTATGACGAAATTCTCTATGGCTTTATTTGCGTTGGGCCCATGGTTGTTTCCCTCCCGAAGTATGTAGACAGAACCATCTAAATACTTACCGAGTTCTAAGAAATATAGAATACAAAGAACCCTTTTGATACTTACAGAGTTATCAAGCATCTTCAGCTCCTTATGTAGCAGCGCGAATCGTGTGACAAGCACTCTGAACACGGACTCTATAACAAAGGTCTCTATGGCTTTATTTGCGTTGGGCCCCTGGTTGTTTCCCTGCCCGAAGTATGTAGACAGAACCTTCTAGATACTTCCCGCGTTTTAAGAAATATAGAATGGACGGAACCCTCTTTATACTTACGGAGTTATCAAGCATCTTCAGCTCCTTATGTAGCAGCGCGAATCGTGTGACAAGCACTCTGAATACGGACTCTATGACGAAGGTTTCTATGGCTTTATTCGCGTTGGGCCCTTGGTTGTTCCCTGCCTTAAGTATGTAGAAAGAACTCTCTAAATACTTACCGAGTTCTAAGAAATATAAAATGGACGGAACCTTCTAGATACTTACAGAGTTATCAAGCATCTTCAGCTCCTTATGTAGCAGCGCGAATCGTGTGACAAGCACTCTAAACACGGACTCTATGACAAAAGTCTCTATGGCTTTATTCGCGTTGGGCTTCGGTTATTTCTCTGCCCGAAGTATGTAGACAGAACCATCTAAATACTTACCGAGTTCTAAGAAATATAGAATAGACAGAATCCTCTACTTACAGAGTTATCAAGCATCTTCAGCTCCTTATGTAGCAGCGCGAATCGTGTGACAAGCACTCTGAACACGGACTCTATGACAAAGGTTTCTATGGCTTTATTCTCATTGGACCCCTGGTACTTTGTTACTCTGCTTTAAGTATGAAGAAAGAATCTTCTACATACTTACAGAGTTCTAAGAAATATAGAATAGACAGAATCCTTTACTTACTGAGTTATCAAGCACCTTCAGCTCCTTATGTAGCAGCGCGAATCGTGTGACAAGCACTCTGAACACGGACTCTATGACGAAGGTATCTATAGCTTTATTTTCGTTGGGCCCCTGATTGTTTCCCTGCCCGAAGTATATAGAAAGAACTCCCTAAATACTTCCCGCGTTTTAAGAAATATAGAATTGACAGAATCCTCTAAATACTTACAGAGTTATCAAGCATCTTCAGCTCCTTATGTAGCAGCGCGAATCGTGTGACAAGCACTCTGAACACGGACTCTATGACAAAAGTTTCTATGGCTTTATTCGCGTTGGGCCCCTGGTTGTTTCCCTGTCCGAAGTACGTAGCGTAGCCCTGCTGCAACTGGCTTATTTCTGGCGATCGGTCTGGCTTGCGTTTTTGAGCGTCTGTTGAGAAAACAATAGATCAAAAATTCATCATTAATAACCACATGGCCATTATTGTCCATTGAGTTTACTTTTTCCAGTACGAAGTTTATGCTACTTGATAAGATAAATGATGGTTTTTCGCACGATAGTGACCAAACACTTTTTCTGTGTTTAGAAGGCAAGTTGTTTATTTGCTACTATTTATTTCGTTAACGCTGATTCTCCGTCCAAACCTCTCAGAGGGAATAATCAGCTTACCACTGACTAGACTAGAGAATTGGGTAAGTATTTCGTAATTTTACAAACTCATAGGCTAGACCATAGAAGAAGGCTCTTTACAGAAGTCTACAGTTGTGTGCAGATTATCCAGAACTCCTCTTATAGGTGCGAATTTCATCATTTCCCTCAGTCTTTCCATGAACTTAAGTATTTTCACTGTTTGTAGATAGTTATTTGTTATTCTAGCTATAAAATACTTACTCATAGGCGAAACCATAGACGAAGGCTCAGCGCAGAACCCAATAGTCGCGTGCAGATTATCCAGCACTTCCCTAATAGGTGCGAATTTCGTCATCTCCCTCAATCTTTTTGTGAACTTCGGTATGTTAGCTATTCTTTGGGAATCCTGGTACAAGTTAAGCTGCTAAATACTCGCTCATAGACGACGGCTCAGCGCAGAACCCAATAGTCGCGTGCAAATTGTCCAACACCTCTCTTATGGGCGCGAATTTCGTCATCTCCCTTAATCTTTGTGTGAACTTCGGTATATTAGCTGTTCATATTGAGCTTTTAATATTATTCTAGCTATAAAATACTTACTCATAGGCGAAACCATAGACGAAGGCTCAGCGCAGAACCCAATAGTAGCGTGAAGATTATCCAAGACCTCTCTTATAGGCGCAAATTTCGTCATTTCCCTCAATCTTTGTGTGAACTTCGGTATGTTAGCAGTGCGTAGGGCGCGCAGGGAGTTTCTGGCTTGCACGCGGAGGCATTCTGCTTGAGGACCGCGTAATGCTGATGTGCAGCCGTGCGAGCAACCCAGTTGGCGGAGTAGTCTACGAATGAGAGAAAAATGACAGAGTTTTATTTAGAAGGCTAGGCTACAGTAGCGAAGGGTCCATAAATGCTGATTCCAATCGGCTTTCCTTTCAGACATGTACAACTCCATACTCTCATATCAATATACTTTCATTTAGTTAGTAGGTATATATTTTTTACTCCGACCTTAGCCACTGCTAGGCTAGCTTTTATTTGACCGTGTTTTCGTTACGAAACTAGAAACCAAGGGTTCGTTTATTGTTTTGTAAAGCGGCGATTTTAAAGAACAAACGTTTTTATTGACATCTGTTTGGCACTCCTAAGTGAAACGATAGGTTTAGTAAAGTAGTGCGTTCGATAATTGACCATAATATCTCAGTTCCATCGAGTCATTTATTATAGCAAACGAAATAATGTTCCGTTAGATACTCTGTTACTGTTACCTTCTTAAACATACTAAACTATAACATGTTTTGTATCACATATCTTACCTGAGTACAATATGCATGATCATGTAGTACGGGCAGTCGGTGTTTTCTTCCTCTTTCAGTTTCTCCCGTGCGCTATCACCACCGTCTACATTGGTGGACTCTTGGCTTTGAGCGCAAGGGATACCGGAATCCCTTTCCTACGAACAAACAAAAACAAAATATAACTACCTCACAAACACAACGTGATATGAAGAACATTCTTTCAATAAATGGTTCAAAATTAAAACACTTTCTTCACTAAAAATTTATCGAAAAGACAGTTTCATGAATAACAGAAAATGAAGAGAGTATATGGGATGGGATTGAACTCACATAGCTTTGGACTCCCCATACAAATTAAAGGCTAGACACCGTGTCAATTTATACAATATTTTTCATATTTTAAAATCCTTTTACGGAAAAGTTGGTAAATTTCATGGACCTATTGAAACTTTTGACCAACTATCTACCTTGCTATCTTTCTCCTTGGAAAACTCTCCCATTGGATCAATATGCTCTTTAGGCAGCGTGTCGCCCTCCGGATCCCAGTTTTTATGCACCCCAATCTCCATCAGCAGCGTGTCCACCATGTTCAACATGACTTCCATCACGCGCAGGGTTATGTATTGAATATCAATTAACTCCGTGCCTTTTTAAAGGCCTATTTATCAAAAAACCGGCCAAGTGCAAGTTGGAATCATCCACCGAGGGTTCCGTACTATGATTTGTAGGTTGTTCTGGTTGGTAAATCTATATATTTCATATTATGATACTCCACTCGGACAACTAGCCAAATTTATAAAAAAATTTCGGCCACCATAAAAATCATTAAGTTTTTTACCTTTTGAGGTACGGAACCCTAAAAATACACAATTGGTCGGAAACACGCTGGGAAAACGTGAAAATTTACATAATTTGGACTGTTGTATTGTAGTCGCTAATGAGTACAGACGAGAGTGATATCGAAATGGATTGTACGCCGCCAAATAGAAGAAATCATTTTTTATAAAGTACATACAAAGTTTTTTATTTGCTAGCATTTTTTGAGAAAAGCACTATGTAAGCCTCGGGGAAATTTTTATTTACGGGAAAGTCGGTAAATTCCATGGACCTATTCAAACTTTTGACCAACTATCTACCTTGCTGTCTTTCTCCTTGGAAAACTCGCCCAGCGGGTCTACATGCTCCCTAGGCAGCGTGTCGCCCTCCGGATCCCAGTTCTTGTGCACCCCTATCTCCATCAGCGTGTCCACCATGTTCAACATGACTTCCATCACGCGCAGGGTTATGTAGAAGCTGTCCATGGTAGATACTGAGTATACCGCCTGGAAATAGAATACAACATAGTCTAATAAAACATGTACTTACATTCCCAGAGAAACACAAGCCTACGTCACTAGTATTGCCACTTTATTTTAATAAAATACGTTATGGGGTAAATTCAATCTCAGAAAAATGAGTTAAAATATTTCTGAATAATTTTATAATTTCGTTATAATATAAGGACACAGAGCAGGCTACGTAAAAAAAAAAATTATAATTTAGATTTACGTGTGTATTAACTTGAATTTTACAACAACACTTAAATTGTATTTATTAGTTAACAGTATCTTATATGATTTACAAAAATAATCATAAGAGTGGGTAATTTTGGTAACCCACAAGCATGATGACGTAGGCTTGTGTTAGTCACGTGGTTCACGAGTCTCGGAATGGAATACCAAGCGGAGTATCTTATTATACCATGGACTACAAGAATGTTTGTAGGGCATCTAAAAGATAAAAAGCCGGGCGATTCAAATTAACCAAATGGACATACTTAAACATCTGCAATTATTGCGGCACAGTCCGTGTTAACAAGGAATGAAATATTATTGTCTAATTAGTCTCACCTTGAGAACAACAAGTTGATATCGCCGTCTCTAGTGATGACAGAAAGTTATACAGACAGTTGTAAATATTACGGCGCAGTCTGTGTTAAATTGGAATATTGATATATCTAATAAGCCTCACCTTTAAAATTACTTGTAGGTTGATGTCGCCGTCTCTAGTGATGACAGACAGTTATAAATATTACTGTACAGATTGTGTTAAATTGGAATATTGTTATGTCTAATAAGCCTCACCTTTAGAATAACTTGTAAGTTGATGTCGCCATCTCTAGTAATACTCACCTTGAGAACAACTTGTAGGTTGATATCGCCGTCTCTAGTGATGTAGTGCGCGGACGCAGGCGCTTCTTGAACCTCCTCTACCACGTAAGTGATGTTGGAGTCGGTCTGCGAGCGCGTGAGGCTCGGTTTGCGTTCTGGAGTCGGGATGTGAGCCGACCCTTGCATGCTTACAGAATCCATTTGAGATTCCATTGAACCCTGGAAATGTTTTGTCATTGTATTGGATAGAAATTAAGGCAGCAATCACGATACAAGTAATCTTAGGCCGGCTACGCCAGCATATAGCGGGTGCAGCAAGCACGATACAAATAATCTAAGGCCGGCTACGCCGGCATATAGTGGGTGCAGCAGTCACGATACAAGTAATCTAAGTCCACTGGAAACCCAGTGGAGGCATAATAGGCACCTAAAACCAAATGCAGGCAGATTGCTGCAGCCACTTGTTAAAGATGCTTAGATTGAATAGTATATTTAAAGTTCTTGGACCTGGACCCGTATTTTCGGCTGTCACACTCACGAAAAGATGTTTAATTTATTTTGTATCTTTACCCTTCATGGCACCTTAAACGACTAGCCTTTTTAAAAGGCCCCGACAACACTATGCCGATGTTTAAACGTCTGCAACCTAGAAAAGAGCTGTAACTAAAGTAAGAGTTCTAACTTACTGGTCCCGTCTTGGAAAGGTAGTCTGGAGAAGGCGTAGGTGTGTGTTCTGTCACTGTTATGATAGGATTCTTTTTCTTCTGCACATAAGGCGGTATTACATTAGACGGACCGTGCGCCCTTTCCGTCTTCATTTCACCGATGTATCTGAAATGTTAGTTGTGTAAATACTTTCGAATATAAGTACGTAGATACCTTGTTTAAAAGTAAGGATTTATTATTTTGATTTATTTATGTATATTAAGTTGTTACATGCTATGTATAGTGTCAATCGTGCTTAATTTATTTTAGTCAGTTAAATATGGAATATTAATATTGTTGCTGCCATGCCGCCTATATTACTGATTGCATATTATTTGCATGTAGTAGAGAAGGTGGCGTTATAAAATAGCTTTTGTTTCTTTTCATATGATATCTAAACAAATGCGAATACTGCCAATAGAGTATAAACACTGATCAAAGAAGGACAGTCTCAAACAAAAACTATTTTGATATGTCAATGTGAATATTTGCATTTGTAGCAGAATTAATATCTGTATTTGTATGTAATGATTTGTAAGGCGTTAGCATTTTGCATATCTAATTTACATAATTTTATTTTTGAGTGTTGCCAAGTTAGCAAAGAATGTTGACAAAAATCACTTCCATAAAGAAGATTTTGTGTTGGTTATTGTCGATACTTCAAGTTTAGGCAGTTTCTCATATCATATGTAAATAAAATATTAGAACTTCTTTATCAAAGTGACAATGAGCGAAGCCCTTTTATAGTGCAATGCGATGTTATGTTATAGAAATTAATTATGTAAACAAAGGTGAAGTATTTCTAGCAGAAAGAAATATAACAGTACGCATTTTTACAGTGTTAGTTTAGTTAAGAGGGGTTAGGACTTTTGTACACGCCTATGTAGATGGCCTCTTGTAATGACCAGCCTGAAACTTAACATATCTTTTAGCTCACTTTTAGTGTATAAAAGTCCCAAGTAAAAATACCTAACGTGACATTTTAAAATTTTATTATATTCTACTACGCATCTAAGTAAGTAAGCGTCTACGGTCGCCGGTACCAGATGCAGACTTACCCGTTCCCGTTATTAAGCTCGTCAATCAGACAGCTACCGACCGAATGCCCGATACATTCAAGCGTTATCAAAACGGGTGGAAGAGAAAATACAGTTTTATATAACAGGAAAATATACTTATAGAACGTGTCAGAAATATGTAAAAAGCATGCTGTGCCGAATTGGAAAATGATAAGGAATTTTGAAAAAGTTGGAAATACTTGTCTTTTCGAGTTTGTAACCTAATCGACAGGGAGAAAAGATAGACATTGGATAGACTAGTCAATTTACGGATTAGACAAATAGGCCTAATCTAATAGCTTTTTATTGTATTTGAAAATGATAAATACCAATTACCTATAACTAGTTAAAACTACATAAAATACCTTATATTTTATAAGATATCAAATAAATCTTACCTGAGACTCGGCATACTTTTCCCTTTAATAAGGTTGCACTGTAAAAAGTCACCCATCTCGGCAGCTCCCAACCCCCTAGGAGTGAGGGGAGGGTAGTTGCTACATAGAGCAGAGTTAGGTCTGTCGTCTGTGTGATCTAGACTCCTGTGGTACTCCTAAAACATGTAAAAAAATTATCATTGCTAATGTAGCTGTTATTTGCTTTCCTAACATAGTCATTGCATTTTTCGACAGATCTCTGCACTGTGTTAACAATTATCTTACCGATATCATTCTTACAGCCGTATGAAAACTGAACTTATGGTCGTCATGCCCGATTTTCTCAAGCGCCTTCTCAGATTTTGATAGCAATTTAGTTTCGACGAACGCCTTCAAATCCGCCATTTTCATTTTGCGTTTCACTTTTTCGCTGGCTCTTCTTATCATAACATGTTCATCGTCGGCTTTCGTAGGCGAGGGAGGAAAAGGTATTTCAGTTATGGGCGAAATATCTTTCGGTTCTGGAACTTCGATGAAGTTTTTCAAGGAATCTCGCTCTTTCATTTCTGGGCTTTGGTAGATGGACACCTCTATTTTGGGTATCGGCAGTGAGTTGCTGCGTTTGCGTGGTGCCGTTTGCTTTGATAGTTCGTCGCATATGTCCCTCAATCTAGAAGTTACAAAGAAAAAGCATCATACATGTAGCTTAAATACAATTATCAAGCCTATATCTTCTGCGGGGCAAGCGGAGCGTTAACGGCCGTAAAATACTATCGCTACACCTAACCAATTTTTTTAAAAGTCGTTACAGTAGAACGGTGTGTATCACTATAGGTAGTGACAAATTGCCAGGCGACAGCCTTAACCCCTTGAGTGTTTCTTGTACACACTGGTGCTCAAGAAATTTGAGAGCCCCGCGTGTCGCGCACATCACACGGGTGCACGCAGGGCTCTCAAATTTCTTGAGCACCCGTGTGCACAAGAAACACTCAACGGGTTAAATTGTAATACGCATGAAACCCTCGATATATTAATTAAACATTACAAATAGTCATTTGTAGGCGTACCTGTTGTACAAATAATGCAGCGCCCAATAAACACCTTCCTCTTGCCAAGTAGAAGTAAACAGACATCGCAATGTAGCGACATCTAGGAAAGTTGCTGCCGAAACCTTAAAAGAAAAATGTTGTGAATACACGTGACAAATTATTAATTAATTTTGTTTACAAAAACCAGACTACAAAGTAAATGTAATATGTCTCAGAGTGATGTGATAATTAACCCGGGAACCCTACTTAGCATTTTCTTGTGCTTTGTGGAAGTGTGCAGGTGGTGCGTGAAAATCTAGCAAAATGTAGGTATATCAGAGAATCAAAAACAGTGAAGGGTTCCAGGGTTAAGAAAATAAAATAGTGTTCCAGTTGTAACAAACTCTAAACCCCAAGTAAAAAAAATGCTTACATGTATTTGTTTAGCAGTAGGTGGTGATTTCTCAGCAGATGTCGGTGTGCCTTTAGCTGGACCACCTCCGCTGTCTGACAAAGATTCTTTGTCTGATGAACTGCAAAAAAAACTTTCTATAAGCATAAAGTACTTCTTTTCTAATTTCTGCAGAGGCTACAATAAGCTAATAAGATCACTTATTTGTTACTTGGTAAATAAATAGATACTTAGGTAGTTATGAACATTCGCTACCTACTAGTTGGGCAACTTGACAAAAATACATCCAAATATCAAATATAGGTATGTAGAAATGCCCAGCTCATGTTTTCGACTTCTATGATTTCTCCAAAATGTATAATAGTAACTTGCCTCATTTTCGAGATTTGCGGCAAAGCCTTGATGCCAGGCGGTGTCTGTTTGCCTGCTTCAGCTTTGCGTAGTTGAAACAGGCTGGGGTCCGCCGCGTATACTGTGTAGGCTTCCTTGGCTGGGCCTTCTCTGTTCTGCTCGTTTGGCAGTCGGTAGATGAACTGAAATATAGATATTTAATGAATATTTAAAGAGAATACTGTGGGTAGGTTCGTCAGAAAATCCACCTACCCATTTGAGGTACCAAATACTAAGAAAAAGCAGTACCTATAAGTCGGTCCCTTAAATGAGTAGGTGGTTTTGCTGGCAATAGTACACACTTGGCAGTAAATATGTAATTTCAACTGTGTTTCAAACCAGTGCAGTAAGATATTGTCGCAACTACCTTATGGGATTCAACCAAACCAAGGTTAAAAAATATCTGAATAGGACTCTGATGTTTGTTTTATTACGTCACATAATATGGCGCTGACTCTGCATATTGTTGAGATTATTTAGGAGTTTATGTCGCATCATGACCATCACCTGATCTTGTATTAATAAACTATAATGAAAGTATACAAAAATACAATAGTGTAATTTACTTACAACATGCTCTTCCTCAGTACTAGAGCTTTCTTCAGGAATAGTCTCAGGGAAGATGGTCTCCTTAGGCGAAGAAACTGGCCACGGTTCCTCTTCAGTGCTGGCCTGCTTGGAAGTCACTTCAGATTGAGACATTGACACATTCTGGCTGGGTGGACTGCCTGCTTCCTCTTTGGAGAATTTCCCTGGAATATTTGTTTTGGTTTTTTGTTTGTTCTGTTCTATAATTTGATAAAGTTAGTTTTTATGTGACTCTCTTACATCTTGAATTTTTGTCTTCAAAAGTTTAAAGAAGAGTTGTTCAATGTATAGGCTTGCTACCCTTGGAAATCGTTTAAAAAAAAACATTTACTTAATTTTAATAATAAGAAATATTATATGAAATTTAACACATTTTCTGAAATAAAAGATTGCTTTACACTTTTATATTAACTACAAAATTGCAGGAATAGCAATGCAGTAAAACAGTTATCCTAAAATATTTTGTATTGTTATTTGTAAAATAGTACATACTTCCCAAAAACACATCAGTGGTTGCCTGTGGTTTCTTGGTGTACTTTCCACCAAGCGGCCGTGGTTTTGGTTTGACCATGGTGGTGAAGCATGGTGCATCAGGGTGCCTGTACTCCCACATTCCTTGCCAGATCTTGAGGCCATTCTCAAGCCGGTAATTGTTAGTGAAATCAGACTCCTTTAAGTGGTGTGATATTGGGGCAAACAGGAATACAAACAGCTGAAAAAGAAAATCAGTCATTAGGTATATAAAAACTTTGGATCAGAGAATATTTTTTTATGACGGTCATGAAGAGACCTCTAGTCTAGAGACAGAGAAAGACACAATATTGAACATAGTAAGTTGCCAAAAAAAGGCAAATTAATTTTTACTAGGTATAACAAGATGGGGTTTGTTCACAATGTTAAGTAAGACATAAACATTAAAGCAATTTATTCAATTTACCGTCAGGGCAGGAACAGAGAATAGGTAGTGGAAAGGATTGGAGTACACAATTCCATTCTCATAATCAGCATCCGCACACTCATCTGACGCATCCAGGATGATCCAGTGCATTGTGTAAAGAAGCTTTGTCTCTACATTGCCGAGGGACTGCATATTGTCTTTTACCCTGAAAATAATCAAGTTGATATACATAGATGTTTCCTGCCTTGAAGTACCTATATGTATGACAACAAATTATAACATAAAAATAAGAAATAAGGGTATTGTTTAATGGTATTGGTCAGCAAAAATGTTTCAAGGGACACTTTTTTGCATGATTTGTGAGATGTGGAGGATTGGAAGCAATATAACATCATCATATTGGAAATGAGGCGAGTCAAAGAGAGAATAAGAAGAGCGATTGTTTGATCAGTTTGTTGGAAATGCGTAGTGAGCTATCAATCTAAATATCTGCCCATATACAAACTGTTTTATACCATCTTGTTCCCAAAAGAAAATACAAGTTTATTCAAGAAGAGTTTTCCCGCTAGTCAGGTAACGGTCCAGACAGCAGATTGCGAATAAATGGAGCATACCTGTTGTGTAGCAAGGCAGCGAGGGCGTGCATAACATGCGGCAAAGCCGCTTGGATCAGTCTCCATCGCGGTATAGCCTCGATAGCCTCCGTCAAGCTGATGGACAGACCGAACCGCAGATTCTGCACCAGCACCTTCTCAAACGACTGCAAATATTCACAAAATTGTAGAACTATAATTTAGGGCATGGTATAATAAGATACTCCGCCTGGTATTCCGTTCCGAGACTCGTGGACCACGTGACCAACACATGTCTACGTCATCATGCTTGTGGGTTACCAGAACTACCCACTCTTATGATGTTTTTTGTAAACCATTTATGATACTCTTAACTAATAAATACAATTGAAGTGTTGTTGTAAGTTCAAGTTAATACACACGTAAATCTAAATTATAAAATTATTAAGAAATATTTTAGGTCACTTTTCTGAGATTGAATTTACCCCATAACGTATTTTATTGAAATAAAATGGCAATACTAAGTGACGTTGTCTTGTGTTTCTCTGGGAAGGAAAGACCATGTTTTATTAGACTATGATTTAGGGTAAATGTAACGACGTAATCAAATCCAATAAAATTCTTACCTTGCAGGCTTCTTTGAGCTCCTGGTTGTAAGCATGAGAAAACATGGGTTATTAGAAATTTGTGATGGTTTGTTAGCATTATTTTATACTTATTTCAACACTTTGCAGATGTTTTTATCAATGAAATAAAGTTTTTCAGAGAAAACCGCTGCATATTTGTAAACAAAATTTTGACAACTGTTTGACGTTTCACACTTGAGTGAAGTTCGAGCAAACCTGTGATTGGTCAATAAATGAATGAATGAATGAACTGAATTACAAATTGCCAACATTGTGACACGAATCAAAATAGATTATATGCACTTCCGGTTTATGTTAAAAAAAAAACAATTTGTCTATGGTCAGTATTTCAGTCCACTTCAGTCACATTTCAGCAGCTTTCCGTTTCCGTTTCATCAGATTTCGTCCCGCTCAAAATGTTTGAGCGTTTTGGGCTGAGCTAGACCAGCTAGACGTATAATAAATAAGAAAAGAATTTCTGTAAACAATAAACTAGTTAATAACCTGACCAGAAACGTTCAGCTCAATTTAATGCTTGTTATTAAATTTTCTCGTACTATCAACTTCAAAAGCTTGGTGGCCTTTCAGAGAGAATGAAAGCCATAAAATCTATTTTGGGAAGCTAGCGTTAGATCTGTCCTCGCGGGCTGGCAACGTATCTATTGTTGGGTTATATGGTGTCTCACTGTCGCAACTATAGTTAGAATCGTAAGATAAGCCGAACTTCAGATTTATATTCTCAGGTTCGGCTGTCTATATTACTATTGAACCGATAATAGACGGCGTAGCACTTTGCTTTATTGAGGCTCTTCGCGAATGTTCTGGTTTATTTTGCGATAAACAAGGCAAGTATAGGACAGCATTAGCATAGCGCTCGGTAGGAATTTGGCCAGTTGCGCCATAGGCCATAGTATAGTTAGTATCAAGGCAGAGGTACCTACTTCATTTTCATTGAAACTACTTATCTATCTTAGCCTTACCACACTTCAAAAGATCCAAGATACTATAAAGATCTTACGACTAATCTAGAGCAGTAGTGTTAGTGCGGTGCCTGCTATCTAAATAACTGCCCAAAATGAGAACCTGGTAGGTAATGTTAATGAATGTGGGTAGGTAAATCCATGGTATAATAAGATACTCCGCCTGTTTTTGTTTACTGTTTTATTAGACTATGGGTAAATCCGTCTTCGATATGTTTCTGTTGTCTTTGGAACGTCATCTCAACACAGGGGGTACATTAAGGATGCTAAGAGTAATCATCATCATCATCATCAACAGCCCACAACAGCCCACTGCTGGGCATAGGCCTCTTCTTTCTCACGCCAGTTTTTACGGTCTTGTGCCTCCCTCATCCAGTAATGTCCCCCCACGGTCACGATGTCGTTTGACCATCTGGCAGGTGGTCTGCCAACTGAACGTTTCACGCCCCTAGGCCGCCATTCCGTCACCGCTTTTGTCCAGCGGGCGTCATCTCGTCTAGCCAAGTGTCCTGCCCACCCCCACTTTAACTTACTTATTCGCTTACCAACGTCTTCCACCTTAGTCCGGCGTCTGATTTCAGTATTGCGAATGCGGTCGAGTAGTTGATGCCTAACATGGAACGTTCCATGGCTCTCTGTGCGACTTTAATTTTCTGCATAGTCTCCTTTGTGGGTGTCCATGTTTCGGCACCGTAAGTGAGTGTGGGCAGAACACACTGGTTGAACACCTTGGTCTTCAGGCATTGAGGAATCTTACGTGATTTGAAGACGTCCTCCAATTTTCCAAAAGCAGCCCACCCGAGCTGTACACGTCTAGCGATCTCCTTTGACTGGGCCTCTTTGCCAAAGGATAAACGATGTCCAAGATAGACGTAGTCACTTACGCACTCTACAGTGCTGTTACCAACAATGATGTTTGGTACAGATACGTGACTCGTCATTATCTTTGTCTTGGACATGTTCATCCTGAGGCCAATGTTTTTAGAAGCAGAGTTAAGTTCTTCCAGCATGTTTTGGAGATCTGCGACGTTCTCGGCTACGAGTATTAGGTCATCCGCGAACCTTAGGTGTGATAAATATATGCCGTCTATTTTGACTCCTCTTTCGTCCCAGTTCAAGGTTTTCATGGTGTCTTCTAGAACATTAGTGAACAACTTGGGCGAAAGAGTGTCACCTTGGCGTACACCCCGTTTTATAGGGATGGGGTTGGTTAGATCGTGCAGTCGTACCTGAAGAGTAATAGTAACAGATAAAATAATAGCACATAAAAAGCATGCTACTTACATGATGTCCCGGTGCTCGCTGGCAGAACTGCGTGTGACATAAAGTGGTACATTTAAATACACGAACATTTACACACATCAAATTATGACCCTATTAATCCACTGCTGGACATTGGTCTCTCTAATCACGATCCTCGGTTAGCCTTGTCCAATTTAACAAACAATCATAAAACAGTTAACAACCAATCAACCAACGAAGGTAAAATTATAGATCCCGAATCTATCAAACATTTCCTTATGTGAGCTAAGGAAGCAGTTCTTTTCCTAACAGCAAATAGCTGGGTTAGCACAAAATGTTCAGCAAAATTAAAGCATGTTGCCTGCTTTTCTATTTCAGAGGATGGACGATGCATCAAAGATAATTATGATCACAGGGTATGTGATCTGTCGACATTCGTCAAGCGAGAAGTGATTTTGATTTCCAGTTTTTCACACATAAAACATAGACAGACATTTGCTTATGTACAGAAGCAAACGTGTTATTTATAAACCAATATGTATAAATTATTGAATAAAGGCGGGTATTCGATGGAAACATTTTGGGGACAAAGTCCCACACCATTGCATATAGCAGGCATACAAGTCCCCAATAAATGTTCCCAATACAATGTTGCGGGACAAAGTTCCCAACGAGGATGCATCTTCATTGAGAACTTTTCGGAAATATTGTATCACATACAATGTAGCGGGGATTTGGCCCCAATGAATACCCGCCTAAATATAGTCTGTTCTTACCATACACGCAGCATCGTGGACTTTGCCTAGCCTGGGTCGGACAAAGGGGGTGGTCTGCCTCCATAGGAATATTTGTACGGGAATCGGGACCACCTCGTCCGAATTAGGGTTCTCGTCAGAGAGAGCTGACACCTTCATAGTGAAAGGCCTGTTGGAATTCAAGAACGACGTATTAAATAGTTAGCTAAAATGTAGAGCTGCTAACATCTAAAAGTTTAAGTATGAACGTCAACCATAGATTGGATACTATAGGTAAGTACTTTTACTTACTACCTACTTGCTAAATAAAATATTAGGTAGAGCATACTATTACAAACTGTATCTATTTAGATGAATGATAGATATGTCTCACAATCTTTCATCCAAGAAGCTGTACCTATAGTTAATTAACGTTATGAACTTCTCGTCTCGCATATAATTTCTTGATGTTGCCTCTCTTTTAAAAAGCTCTATTCATGATAGAAAAGGCAAACATTATGAGATCATTACCATTAATAAGCAGAAACAACTCTATCAACCTGAGTGCCTGTCCCTACTGTCCAATGCTCGATCACGTAATCAGCCAGTGACATATTGCACACTTCCGCAAATTGCGAACTTACCGAGGGTAGCAGAGGTTGCAAAGTAGAAGAATCGCACTTTATGTCTCTACATTTTTAAACTGTTGAGGATTACTGGCTGGTTTGCCATTTTTTACATGTCAGGGGTCGCGAACCGGTGCTATGTGGTTTTAGCTGAGCGCAACGCGGACGGAAGCGCGTCGCCCGTCGGAGCCTTCGCTGAGAGTGAGCCTTGCGCACTCGTGGATGGCAGAGGGCAGGGTTGGCAAAGACAACTTAGCATTCCCGATTATTTTTTCATAAGAACGGCATTTTAGTTGCAAAGTAACTTTGACCACACTTTACGTTTCCATTGTCAAGCTCAAATTGAGGACCAAACTATGGTAGGTACTCACAACAATGTCATACAAAAAATTTCAGGCCATAACTGTAGAGAATAATAGAGCTTATGAAAATAAATGCAGCTAAATAAGCTTGGAGGTCGTTTTATTATAGGTATACGTAGTAGAAAATGTTTTATCCGTTTTATCATACATGATATCAATATCACTAACAGATATCAAGAGGCGACCCTACAGAGATCCCATTGATCTGTGCGCGCAGACTTGAGTCGCGGAGAGGCAGCCTCCCGTTGCCATGGAAACGCCAATATGGCAGCTCTATTCAGCAGCTGGAAATCAGGTCATGTTTTTATTGAATCAAGACTGGAATTTGATACAGAGATCGATATTATCTTGGGAAGGATAAAATATATAGGTTATAAATCGTATTTTGATTCACTCTATGAAGGGGTACCTAAGTAAAAGGCAGATTATACTTATTGTAAGAACGCCTTGCTACGGTTACGGCTACGGGCTACGAATTAGATTTGAACATTGATACTTGAACGAAACAAACCGTCTAGTCTTCTTCTTTAGTATGCATCGTTATTACTAGATTAAATACGATTATAACTCGAATAAAAAACTGCCAGGATATGGGATGACAACCTACCTACGTATACTTACGTCCATTCGGCAGCCTTTTGAGGAAAGATTTTGTCAATGGGAGCATAGTCTATAATGTATCTGAGCTATTTGAGTCTGCTTAGTATCATACTTATGTAATGTAGTTAGTGTTACCTACTCGAGCTTTTCTCAGATGTATAGGTGTAAGTAATACGTTAGACTAATTAAAGTAAAATAATAAATAAGAATGCAAAAATAGCGGACACCCTAAACTAACAAGATTGATAAACAAGTAGATATCAGTCCGACGATGACACCCTGGCGAAGGCAATTTACTTTATAAATAGAGCGGTAGGGTGCGCCGCCACTAAACGTAAACAATTGCTTGCTTACGGTGTAGCTTGCTTTGTTGCCCATATGACCTTTCTAATTTACAGAGTGCTGCTAGCTACCGGGTGTATTGATATAGTAAATGTCTCTAATAAACATAAAATTGGTAAAGACTTATTTTCTACATATCTACTGGTTTTTATAGGTAACCTTAAAGATAGATTAATATAGATTGGTAAAGTTGTAATTTATCTTATGGAGGTCATGTTATGGTATCCATCACAGAGTAGATTTATTTGTGGTATCCATTCGTCGTACCCCCGTTGGGCACGAATGGACAATTTTGTGAGTGTCCCATCGAGAATTCAACCTGGAACCTTCTGCGATGCAGGCGTTCGCACTACCATTTATCCCCACCACCACTCCAACCACTGCGCCACGTTGGTCGCCAATCAGGTTTAACCAGGAATATAATAGGAACTTGTTTCTAAGCACTCTTTTTGTGGTCGTGGGAGAAAAACAAAAAAATATTATGAAAACAATGACATATTTGATGTTTTTCGACAAAATGCCAAGTAAGACAAGTTCCACCGATATCGAACTATTGTTTCTAATTTTAGACCTCTACTCCTAAGTAAATCTGTAACTAGTTAAAATTATTGCTTATTTTCTAAAAACACTGCTATGCCGTCTTTAGAGGAGGTGGACACTGATGGTGGGAGCTATGATGCCCGCAGAATGGCATCTCTGCTGGGAATCCATCTTGTGAGCCAAGTTTTGGAAGAAGCTTGTAGTATCGTGAACAATGAACAGAAAAGGGGTAAGAAATGAGAAAGTATATTGGGCGAATTTTTATTAGTGACTGATAGCGAAAACTCAGAACCGGCTGGTGATCTGGGAACAACTTCCTCCAAGGAACATGGGTCGAAAGCTCGGGTCGAAAGATAAAAAATATAATTGTAGACCTCCAAACATTAGTAAACTCAAATCAGCTGATCGACAATTTTGAATGGTAGGTTCAATTTCTGTTGATATTTTGGCCTATGTTTCTTGGGGAAAATTGTTTCTTAACAGTTCTGAGTTTTCGCTAATTGGTCACTAGTAAAATTTCACCCTTTATAATAGAAAACACTCAATAGTAAGCAGATCTGTTCAAACGACTACCCACAATACGTATATTATTATTTCCTACAGGTTGGTTCAAAGATTATCAAAGGGGCCGGCTTAATCTCTCCGGGAATATCAATATTTATCAGTACTTGCAAGGTGATCACGAAAATAAAGAAAATATTTCCCATCTTACTACCTCGACTCCTCAAAAAGGTAATTTTTTATTACATGTATGTAGAATTTCAGACGTTGGGTAGAAAACAAAACTAGATTTTTATTTCTTTTTCAGACGATGCAATAAGATCGAAACCTGATAATAGTTTTATAGGCCAAGGTGATGAAGAAATTAATATGGTCAAGAAGATGAAATATATAGATATTGGCAAAGAAGATAAAAGTCACAGTGAAGAAGAAATTGAACAACAAGAAGAAGTGATCATTCTTGATAACGAGGTCCAAATGTTTTCATCTAATATGATGGCGTCTTTGATGAATACACTGTTTGAAGCTGCTTTTGCTACTTCTGAGCAACAAGATGATGCAGGAGAAGTAGAAGAAATTACCGAGGGAGGTGAATATGTATTGTTACGCCCCCGATTAGAAACTTCTGAAATAAGTATAACTGAAATTGATGATGAGGATGAAAAACTAAAGGATCACGTGGATTACTGCTACTCGTTTGCGGATAATGGAAATAATGTTGCGTTTTATATTGAAGAAGACTTAGAGGACAATGCAACCTCAGTCCCTGACATTGATAAAGTAGAAGCAGAAATAGTAGTAGTGCAAGCAGAAATACATGACGTCGCTGAAAATTTGGACGCGAGTATTGAAACGGTATAACATTATTAAATTTTCTTGATTTTAGTTGATATGGCTATCATTAGTAAAATAAAAGCTTTTAAAATAATGTTACTTTTGACTTGTAAAATTCCAGATATCTGACGAAGAAGCCGAAAAAGAAGCGAAACTTGAATCAACACGTTATGAAGATGCTTACCTGACCCTGAACAGTATGTCCTTAGATAATTGTGTTTTATACTTACCACAAGAGGACATAATCATAAATATTCGGACTTGACATCTAAACTTACCGTAATATTATTTTCATTGAACAGGGGATTATGAGCAATGCTCGGATGATGAAGGCGACCCGGTTCTTCAAGACCCGAAAGTGCCCATGCAAGAAGTAGAATTGCTTGTAGCTTCTACTGAAGAAGAAGATACTAATTCGTCATATCGTGAAGCAGAGGTATTTTATTTGCTTCCGTCGTTCTTTGTTGTTATTGCTGGTGCTTTGATATTTACCTAGAAGGGTTTGCGTTGTCTGAAGGGTTCATGCCGTGTGATACCGGCTTAGAATAGCATTACCCCAATTCTATTCGTTTGTGTTGCGTCGTAATGAGCGCCTAAGGGATAATCGTCCAGGGAATGGGCAGCAGCGTTCCCTGTAAATGCATCATCTTGTTCTGCGCTTGCTTATCTGCCTGCCAAGCGTGTTGAGTATGGCAACACCCTCGGATATGGAAGGCCCATGTCCAGTTTTGTCCAGCAGTGGATTGTTGTGGCTCTTATGATTAAGGTGTTGTCTGCACAGGAGGAAAGGAAGCAGCTAGCTGCAACTTCAGCCATCTCCGGAGCGAGTAGTTCCCGCATCAAGAGTCGAGTGAGCCTGGTCAGCCGCTGCCGCACCCAGGGTGCGCGGCTGCTGTCTTGCTTACGGGGCTGGTGGCGTCGCAAGACTCCGGGAAAGAGGAAGGCAAGTTTAAAAACATCATTAGCCCTTGATATCTTTTGAATAGTCTAACACGGAAACCTCTGACATTATTGGTCAAAATCAATAAGTAGTCACTGTTTCGTCCATTCTTTCAATAACCCATCCGTTCGTCTTGCTATTTTCGTATGTAGGCTAGGGTAGGCTTCCCTTGGTCCTTGGAATTTAGTCCTCGGTTCTCATAGAATTTGCTGTTTTCTAATTCCTCCCCTTACTTTCCGGACGCAGGAGGCTAGAGCCCCAGGCTCCACCCGTGGCATATGCCCGCTGTCGCCGCATGCCCGTCGCCGCGCATCCAGCCTGCTTGATCAGCGCAAGACCTACTCCCCGCTGCAGTCACGATCAGTCGTCTGGAAGTTCAACACTGTCAACGAGGCGCTCGTCAACTCCTCCAAGTGGAAAGACTACGCCTTCGACGCGAACGCTGACGGGTGTGGCGAACAATGTTAGGATGAAAACACTACTTATTCTTTTAAAATGTGTGAATGTTAGAGTGAAATTTAGTTCGTACCTATGAAGTGTAAACGTTTGTTTTTTCAAGTAAACTATATTAATTGATTTGTTTGTTTTACTAAATCTTCGTTCCAAGTGTAAGAACGATTTTACTTCTACACAACTAGGTACCTAGTTATGGTAGACCACACCGCGCGAGCGGATCACGAGCTCCACTCGTGATGTTGTTATGCCTAAGTACGCCGCGTGTTTTTCAAAGCGTCTTCTATGGTTCGCCGGCGTCTTTCGCCGATTTTGCAAGAGTTTTTTAAAAAATAATGAGATTATCTATAGGAGTAAATCTTTTTTTATTTGGAAGATTATTTCATATCGACTGTTTTAATTTCAAATGTCGTAAGGGACATTTTGTCGTAAGGGACATTAAAAGCTCAGAATATGCAGTTTTTTATTCTCTATCGATCTGTCTTATCCACGCAGCGATATCTCGAAAAATGAAGGAGTTATAAGCAAAACAGTTTGTAGTAAGTCAAGATCTTGGACAGAAAATTGTAGTAAGTTACCACAAAATACGTATAACATATAGTGGGTACGCTGTAAAGGCTTTTACAATTATGAATTACTTTACGACATAATTCAAAACAAAAACAAAAACTTCTGGCTGAAAATGTCAATTACCAACGGATAGAAGCAGTATGTTATTTACAACATTACTTCCATAAAACATTTGAAATGATTGATGTCACTTACGACATAAATTTTGTTATTGAAACGTCCCTTACAACATTTTTACGACTTAGATCTCGGGAAAATTCTTTACAACAACACTTCCTCGTAACACTTGGAAAATTCTGTCTTTTACGATAATATTTTTCATAATAGAGTCCGTTACAACATTTTACGGTTTCGATCTCAAGAAAATGCCTTTACTACACAGTTTTTACATACAGAATGTTTTGATGTCACTTTCCTTAAGGAGGCTGTAAATAAGTAGAAGTCCATCTCATCTAGTGATCTTCCATTCTCTTGACACCCCCAGGGATAAACCTTCAACTACACGTTATCCTTTCGATCATTTGGCATAACAAACTTTTACGTGCCAGGTGGACAAAGACGCAATGCAAGCATTGCATGCTCCGCCGACATTTTTTTTAAATTCCTACTAGATAAATTTAAACGTTCTTTTGCCACTCTGGCATGGGTCAATGGGATGAAATGAACTACTTCGTAAATGAATATCCGAATTTGAACCTACTAGTGTCACGCGTCAGTGCACGACCATGCTCACCTGCTGGCAGCGTTTAAAGAAAAGCCCGGCTTTTGGCTCAATATCTTATAATGTCAGGTAAAACTAGGAACCTGCTAGTTTTGCTTTCTTATCTTGTTTCTTTTTGTTGCTTTCGTCGAAGACTTCAAACTCATCATCTGCATGATAGCGATGGCAGTGCTACATATACAAAAATTCAGACACAAAGGTCTTACTTGCCGTAGAAATGCTGCTGGCTGTATAAATTAGAAGTCTAGCTCTTTAAAAAGAAATGCTGCGTATTAGGAAAAATGTCTTATGACATGATTTAAACGGTCTTTATTGATGAAATGTTTACTTTCCGAAGAATTTCCTATTTTAGGTTTTCTCTACTAATAAAGCTCTAAAAGCTGCCATGATTCTATGCTTTGTAACGATCCCATATCACGTACTCTATGAATACAGGACTACTACGGGTCTTTATTCTTGCTTAGCACAACCCTTCCGACCTGTTGATATCATGTGACGTAGGTAACTGCTAAGGTTTAGATAGATTAATAGATTCACTAGTTTGAATAAAAGCCCGCTTGCCGGTAACACACTGCATAAAATTTTGTTTTTAGTAGGTACTTTGATGATGTTGTTTATAATTAACAATTTTAATTTTTTCACTACGGGTAATAAAACCAAATTATTGCGCTACACCTTGGTCTAGTTAAGTTAAACTGTTTTTAATTTGTGTACTAATTTCAAATTAAGATGGTAGGTAATTCTATTATTAAACTAATTGTTTTATCTAATGATAGTTCTTATATTTCAAATTGTGATTTGTTTTTTTTAAATATGCTTTTTTATTTTCTTCTTACTAAACTAGCTTGTGATTATTAGATAAATGTATAACACCATCTTAAAAAAATATTATTTTAATGAGGTAGTTAATACTACGCTACCAGGCTAATTATGTATGACATTGCATCATTCCGCGAGATTTTTTCGAAAACAATATTTGCGGAACGCTACTCATAGCATGCCATTATCCAACTGCGGAAAGGAGCCAAGACAAACTTTGTAAGTTTACCGGCTTCCATCAAAATTTATTATGTAATGTTTTTTATAATAAACGATTAATCTATCTATCAACTTTTGCGAAGGACTTAAAGATAAGTAAAACCTGTCTTTTTTAAAGAGAACATTTTAATATATCTAATTGTTTTAATTAAATCCTAGTTTTGAGATAATAACTAACGAAAAAGTATTAACGTTAAAAAAATATTATTATAATGGCTTATGCAAACCTGAGTGGAACTACCACGGTACGTGGATACGTGGTATTCTGATTGGTACAAAATTATCACGCGATTAAGTTACACGCAACACTGCTGTTCTGCTCAGGTTTGCTTGGGGGCTTGCTTGTTTAGGGCTTAAGACATATGAAATTAGTAACTCTTTGACTATAATAAATAGTGACTTGTAACTTACCTGTGGTCACAAAGTTACTAAATTCAGGTCTCTTGTGAAAAAGGTTATCAAAAAGAATCAAAATAATATCCTTTTCTTTTTACAAACAACAATTTACTGTAAGAAAATACCAACTTCCTACTAAAACCACTAAAAGTTTATATTTAAACCCTAAACGGAAAGGTAATTTTACAGTAATTTCGTGGTAAATTTATAATCTGTACGTGAGTTACGACAATTATCGAGTACTTACATAAAGCTTTCTTAAAAATTCACGGTGCTTTACAACACACAAAAAATATTTCAATGATAGAGCCTTAGTTACTACAAAATGAATATCATTCCTGTACGTAACGCCATTGTAGTAAAAGGAATCTTTAGCACTCAAAATGTCGTAAGGACACCTTAACCAAAAATTCGTGTCGTAAGGGACGCAATCTTTAAAACTAGTGAAATAATGATTAATTAGACTATTTATTCTGAAAGATATCGTAATTTCAATACTTTTCTGTCTAGGAATCATTTAAATCGGTTGAGATTTGAAAAAGTTATATGAATTGAAAACTTGAAAATCGTTTTTTTGCTCTCCTGAAAAGTAGTGGTTTGTCCCTTACGACATTTGAAATTAAAACAGTCGATATTTTATAGATATAAAAATAAAACAATGTGTTTATGTATTAATTTTTATTATAATGTAATTGTATCCGAACCAGGTATTTTGAAAAAAAGAAAAACTCTAACATATCTGTATTATTGATTTTACATGGTGTAATCTTTTTGTGTGCGGAATTTTTGGAACCGAGATAATAACATAAGGGTACTGCATAATTAGGGCAAAAAAAATTTCAAGAATTTTTTTCAAATTATTTAATTTCAAGAAAATTTCACGTCGCTAGCCGGCGGCGCACTGGCAAGGCAGCGCGGGCGATGCATCGTGACGCCACCCCCGATCACTTACACTAATGAATTATAATATGTGTGCGTGTAGCTAAATCATTACTCTATACGTTGCTATCAAGCGAATCACGAATTGTGTTCGGTATTTTAATACAAAAAGTATGAAATCTGATCACGAGTACTACTCGTCATCCGCGACTCTAAGAAAAAAAGTGTGACGAGTGGTACTCGTGATCGGCGAGTAACGCGTGTCCTTTATACCTATAAATGGCCGGCGAAATGGCGGCAAAACTGCATACCGAGTGGTGCTCGTGATCCGCGTGCAAAGTGTTAATGTTAAGTAGGTATAACTTGCGCAGATAAAGAATGGACCCGAATTGGCAACATTATTGTTGACATACTGCTGCTCATATGTCATATTCATATAATTTATGATAATGATAGGTAAAGAGGCAAATCTCCGCAAGTAGTACCTGCAAGATTTTGGATAAGAAGCACATTTAGGTACTTTCTTCTTCTTCTTCGAGTGGGACACCAAGTCGTCCTACGACCCGATGAACCCATTACGAACGAAACGGTACTTTGACATTATGCGACATTACTACTATTACATTGCGAAATCTTCGTCCTAGGTGAAAACCAGAAATAGAGCCATCAAAACGAGGAAGTTAAGAGAGAAAACGACTCAAAACCCAATACCGAAATCACCAACCAAATACAGAATTTACTGCAATCAAAATCTAACGGGAAGTATCTTAAAGGGCATAACACACCGAAAGGAGGTCAAGGTATTCATAACACGAAGATTTTTTTTGCATTAGGTAATACGCTTGCAATAAGTAGTAATTTTGTAATCCTATGTTGGATAAAGATATTTGATACAAAATTGCCCATCAGCTAATTGATTTACCTGCTAGGGAGGGTCCAATTTTGTTTTATATTTGGTTTATCGGCTCGTTGGACGACTTGGTGTCCCATTCGAAGATTTCAACACCTTTCCATGGACAATGTTGTTCAGTTTCCACATCCTTTCAGCTTGTTATACTCTTATTGTTACTCCGGTATACACAATACTCTAAAAAATGTTGATGTAGAATCTTTGCTTTAGTTATTAGTTTATAGATATTAGTGTTTGCGGCTTAGATCAATTGGTTGGTCTACAGTTACATTATTGATTTATTTTCGTAGCGATCACAAACAGGTAGTCTGTAGTCTGATCACCTTGTTGGTTTCAAGAAGATTCTCGTTGTCTCCGTATAAGGTTATCAACATCACTATACAAACGCTCAACTTGCCCTTGTTTACATCAATTGAGTCGTAATAATCATTCATGTCTTCATTCATAATGTTATTAATAGAAATTGTCCGACAATCAACATTCTTCAGCAATTCATGCATGCACTTAGTTTTTGTGCCGGTTTCGCTTGTTGTACCTACGTAATATTATGTATCAGGCCCACCTACGTACAGACGGACACCTTAGTTGCACGACATAGATCTGATAGAAATAGTTTCGCGTAAATGTAGATTTACCATCTGACTTTCTAGTAAAACGGCGTAACCGAGGTTTTTATATTTTTGCTGCCATTGCGATCTAGACGTAATTGGACGAGAATCTGTCATGCAAACTGTTGATAAAGCAAAATAAGTAACGCATTTGAAATATATTTTATGTGGCAAGCAAGATATAAGTTGAAAAAGTCAAAAAAACATGAATGAATATGATACCTGCCCACCCAGTACAGATAGTTTCCGCTCCTATTTCAAAATCTCTCTGAATTGCCATAGGGTACATTCTTGTTCTTGTTTTTCTCGATGGGTATCACATAAATGTTTAATTCCAAAGAAAACTAAGTACTTAATACCTGGTACTACCGTAACCATCAAATCAAGAATTTATTTTCCAAACGGGTTTGAATTCTTCTTACAAAATAAAGTGCGCGTAGCTTGTATCTGATTGAAAGTATTTTTCATTCTCAGAAAGCTCTATTTTGCGGGATGTATGTTTTGGTTCACACACGGTGCATTGGAATAGTGTTAGCCCGATGCCCTCGAAACGTGACATGTGGAAATGCTTTTCATCTCGCTCGTGCCCGTTATTTTCCCTCACTCCGAAGTAGAGAGGGGAGCGGGACGGAAAGTGTCGAAAATAGATCGGTCGCAGATTCCTGGGCTAAATCTCAAATATCCAGATGGGTGCGCCATCTAAGTCAGTTAAAACAGTCTCGTGAAAAGTTGCCGAGCCCCACTTCTTGTCTGAACGTCTGCCAGTGAAGACCGGGAGGGAACCAACGAAACACCACACAAAATGGTGAGTCATCTACGACGGCAGTGGAAAAGTGAACAGGAATACAGTGAAAAATACGGACGGTTAACCTGAAAAAGTGAAAGAAGCGTGATAGTTTCTCGTGATGCGTTTTCCGCAGACCGGAAGTTCGCGAGCGACTGGCTTGTACGGCGACCAGCAATTTAACACAGTGTTGTGCAAAACAGTGAACGGAGACTTTCCTGCTGCCTGCAGGCGCGGGCGCAAGTCGAGACACCAAACTAATCCCACACCACATTCCTACATTATCAAGTCATGAGAAATAACGAAATGTTTTTGGTAATTTTCAGAGCGACCTCAGCAAGAATGACGTTGAAAGTGAGTATTACTGTGAGAGTGTCTCTACATGTTAACTAATTCGATGAAACATCGTGTTAACAACCACATACACTCTATAAGAATGAGAGAATTCACAATACCAACATTAACTCCTTTAAAATTAAGTCTAACTTGAAATTGTAATTGAACTTTGAGATTTGCATGAAACATCGAGAACATTGGCTGAAGCATGGCTTCGTATAAACATTACATAAATGTAATGGAAGTGTGCTTCGTAACATCTATGTTTAGCGTCGTTCCTCATAAAAGGCATGCGTTGCTAGGAGTCGGCCGCGTGCGGTGTGCCCACTGGGCAGCGGCTCGGCTTAGTGCGCGCGCGCAGTTCCAAATTTAACTCCGCGCATCACGTGGTCGCGCGAGCGCCGCCCGCCCAAACAGAGAAACTCCGCTCAGATTTCACTGTTGGCGGGGATCGAATATTTGGCGCTACAACACGATTGACATATGCGCCGATGTAACTGATGTTATTATTATCGGGCAAAATTCCAGCCATATACATCCGGAATCCGGACAAATAAATCAGCTGTCATTATCAAGGTCACTACATTATCAGATCAGCTGATGCTGCATCATAGCATGACTTAGCAGCTGTGCTGGTGGAAAATAATGAATGGATTTTCGTTAACTTAGCTTTTATTTATCACCATCAATCAAGAGTCAGAATGACAACAAGTTTATTTACAGGATCGCCTGTTCTCTGGATTTATCCCTTAGAATCCTCAACTTTAGAAAACTTCAAATATTTCGCTTCAACTAAACATAACTAAAGAAATACCGGAACTTTTCAAAGACTTTAAACAATTTTCTTAACTAACGAAGACGTTATCAAGTTACAAATATTTTGGTATACCTATACTATGAATTTCAAACAACAAACAATTTTAAATATGTAGGCAATTTAATTAGTTTCCTAAGTTTGAAGAACTTAGGTAGACGATGGAACTCTGACCCGTCTACCAAATGGATAAGCCGGGCTAGCATATGCGCTGTACAGACTTATCTCGTGAGAAGACTTCAGACGTGTCAAATCGTATGCAAATCATCAAAACAAGTGAAGACTTTTGACATAAGGGCGTAGAGATTTTTATTGACGCGGGTGGCATACTAGAACTGCAGGACTTGTGAAAAAATAACACAAATTGAAATCATTTTGAAACCAAGTTCGTTGATGCTCCTCTTCTTTCGTGTGCATTATCGGGTCATTTTTCGCCCCCGGTTGTCAGAGTTTAAATTCACCTAAGAGACCTCCGCAGACCAGAGTCGCTGGTTGAATATTGTGAATACATAAATCCGAAGCCGGTGGGCGTTGGAAATTGGGGCAGAGTTACAATCGGGATATAATTAGCGCGTGAGTCAGTGCAGACGAACGGTCGAAACCGACGGAAAGAATTATTCTGGGCAAAGAATGCCGCCCACGGCCGTGCGTTGGCAAAATAACCACCTGGATTTCAACAAGTATTCTAGGAAAATATACAATTTCTTTTTCGTAGCGAAACGAAGATTTTCACAGAAAAAATAAGTTGGCATACGAATGGGGATAGAGGTGACTAACCAGACAGTTTGTAAAGTCGATGAAAATCAAGGGATGCTTTTTTGTATTCTGAAATGATTAGAAGTAGATGTAGAAGTACTCTGTAGATGGGTTCGTAGTAAAAAAAGTCGCTCGATAGACCACTTACAAATTTCAAAAACACTATAATTTACGGTTTATACTTAACAGTATTTACTTTCTTGTTACCACCAAACCGAAATGGACAAGTGTACGTAGCCCATTCAGTTTTGCCGTTAACCAATAAATCAACAAATCCTCATCAACATCCAAATTGTCTAGATTGATAAAAAATAATAGGTAAATAAAATAAAGTGTTGTTAATTTATAGCTAATAATAACTAAACAAATTATCGGACAACTAGGAAATACCTAAGTATCCCGTAGAACATTGTACAATATCGTCAGTTGTTAATATCTATGGTTATCTCTAGCATAGATATCTTACTTCTTTGACAGGTTTGGGAAATGACGCTAAACTTTTGATGAGTAGATCAACGATTATGTTATGTACTTCGTTAAAAAATGCTTGTTTACAAGTGAATGCCAATGAATTACTGAATCACTAACAACCTAATAACATTACGCAAATTAAAAGTAAATAATACGGAGTGTAAGTGTATACTGATGATGAGGGTGCATTCAGACCTTCATGGTCAACAATTACCAAAAGAAAATACATATTTCATTAGACGAAACCTTTTTGATTTCCCATACAAAATCACGATCAACTGACCACACACACAAATTGTTTTTGGCCTTCTGAAATATTTTGTTATGAAGTTGTTCTGTTTCACGGTCTGAATGCACCCTATTAGTATTCGAAGAACCCAACACCCTGTATCTCATTTTGATAATTAATTTTCGTGAAGATGCACGTAATTTCAGACTGTTACTTGGCTTGCTGGATTATTTTTCGAGCTCTTTTCGTCTGGAACACGGAGTTGATGAACGACCCGATGAACCCTTTTACCAGGGTACCATAAAATATAAGAAGAATAAGACTTGAATCGCTGATGCAATGTTGCAATTTGCAATGGTGTGTGTCCTTCCTAAGGTACTTAAGATATCTAGCCAGTTCTGGCACATGTGGATGTGGAATGTCCTGCCTGGCGTTGGGGCCTTGCTCTAGCTGCGCCTGTAGTTCGCTGAGAGTCGCGCCTATCTCGTTTCCTATAGTTTGCAATGGTGTGAATCTTACCTAGAGTACTTGAAGGTATCCAGCCCGAAATTGAATGCATCTTCACCACTGTCTGTCAGAATCTATCCTAACCAAAACGTGTGTATGTACAGAGGCAACCTTCGTCTACTCCATCTACGACAGCGACGGCAGTGGCAAGGTCGACGCCTTCTACCTGGGTGACTGCCTGAGGGCGCTCGGCTCAAACCCCACACTGGCCTCCATCGAGAAGTGGGGTGGCACCAAGAAGAAGGGCGAGAAGTTCATCTCTGTAAGTATTCCCTTTCCTTCCACTTTACAGCCACTACATGCTAGACATAGGCCTCCACCGTATCGCAAAATTTTGCCATACTCACCACGCTTGGCAGGAGAATTGGCAACCGTTGTGAAAGGTGCCGATTGCCTGGATAATTATCCCTTAATCGCTTTTTACGCCACCCACCGGTAGACTTGGGGTGATCACAGTATTCCCTTTATTTCTCCGAACATATCATTTACATCAGCCTATAGCAGTCACAGCCAGACCGATACATTCCCCAGGGTATATCATAAGGTGATCTCCTGTTTTCCTCATCCGGTCGCTATTAGCCACCCTCTTCAAATTGATGGGTTTTTTCTTAATATAGTCTAGGCCAGATTGGCCTAAGATAACCCACACCCAAAAGCTATGTTCTGCAATTCTCACACGCTGAACATGCACATCAAAGTGACCTCAGATTTTGGTGATATTCGTATGAGTCATCATATGAATGTCTTGGTTGGTTTTTGGCCCAAGGAAATTATCTACTTGTTCTTGCTTTAGGCGTTTTTCAAATGTATATTTTTGTAATGTGTAGGTGTGCCCATGCACATGATACATAAGGCTATGAGTGTGTTCTGATCATGTTTTTTCGTATTTCAGCTTGAAGAGTTCCTTCCCATCTACAGCCAATGCAAGAAAGACAAAGACCAGGGTGTATACGAGGACTTCCTTGAATGTTTGAAGCTGTACGACAAGAACGAGAACGGTCTTATGCTTGGCGCTGAACTTATACACACGCTTATGGCGTTAGGTAAGCACAAACAAATTACATAGCGCTTAGGGCCCAGAGCCTTACCACAAAAAGTTAGGGGAACGTCGAACGTTTTTGTGGGAAGGCTCTAAAGCCCCTAGTTTCTTTCTCCTGTATACGCAGCATGCGCATCGAAGGAAGACTTATCTCGCGCGCGAGAAGACGTTAAACGTGTCAAATCGTATGGGCCAGGGAGGTATGGAATATATCAAAACAAATGAAGAATTTTGACATACAGGTGTAGAGAAAATCAAAGTCACGTGGTCGCATCCTAAGGGGGCTCCGAGATCGCAACTGCAATACGATCGAAATCAAAATTGCAGTAAGATACAGACATCGTTTTTCTTTTTATCGCTAATCTTCAAGTAATTTACAGATGTATGACTGGTTAAAGTTCACGTGACTGGGGTTTCAAGGAAAGGTCATACATACAATGTATATCACGCGTATTGCGGGGTAGGAAGAGCGTAAACGGCTCTAAAAATGGCTATTTACACCGCGTCTGACAAAACTTTCAGAGGCATTCAGAAGAATGTGTATCACCGTAGTAAAAAGTGCCGGTCGACTAAAAAAATTACAATACTCATCAACTTTTAAATCCCATAGTCGCTTCTTACGACACCCACGAGAAAGATATGGGGTGATGCTATTCTATGCCGGCACCACATGGCAGAGGTGTAAATGATAGGGAAAGGTCATTTGGCTCAGTATTTGTTTACTTCAGTATTTCAATCCATTTCAATGTCTCCGACGCGGATATATTTAGCTGATAAATTAAGTGCTTGTTTCCCCCGGGTTTGATGTGCCAATACGAGTTATTTGGCATCACCCAATATTCCAGTTGGCCGTCAATTGCTTACCGGCAATCACTTGGCATACAGCCATATTGCAGAAGCATCTAGAGTTCTCAATAAATAAGATATATCTTGTCACGTATAGGGTGCAACCTTAGAGTTCAACAAAATGAGATATTGTGCTCTATGAAAAACAATATGATATAAATATAAAAACATTACCAAAATATCTTGATGGTCTTCACAAATAGAAAACACATTACTGAGTTGAGGTTTCCCTTTCAATTTTCGTCTCGAATTTATGTGTAAAAGCATCATGAACCATAATGCAGGCAGATCGCGCTTATACAAAAAGTGCTGCTATCTCGAAGATTTCGCATAAATTGCTGCACAAATTATTGGGTACTTACATACATATATCACGCCTATATCCCTTGCGGGGTAGGCAGAGCGTAAACGAATGTTTGAGAGTAATTTAGAAGACTGTGTATCACTATAGTGACTAAAATTGCAATAGGTACACATCAACTCTCAAATCCCTTAGTCGCTTACTTCTTACAACACCCAAGAGAAAGATATGGGGTCTTGCTATTCTAAGCCGGTACACCAGTCAAGTCAAGGCAAACCTTTGATTCAGTCATGTTAATAACGATATCCTTTCGGTTCCAGGTGAAAAACTGGAAGACAAAGAAGTCGACGAGGTCTGCAAGGACTGCATGGACCCTGAAGATGACGACGGCATGATCCAATACGCACGTAAGTATCACTTCTCATTCTAAGAATTTTGGTTTTATCCCAATGTGAATATCAAGCTCCCTTTTGTATTATATTATTTTAGATTTGGACCCTCCCGTTTTTTATATATATCGCCATTGTATATCGCAGTACGATGGCAGAATTAGGATTTTGCCATATGCCGGCTTTTGACCAAAATTCCAGGATTTTGGCGAAAATCTAGTTGAGATGATGGCGGAGCAACGTCTACGATTTTGCCATATGCCGGCTTTTGTGGAAATTCCTAATTCTGCCATCGAACTGACATGTATATCCAAAGATTGTGTAAATTTCCAAGCACATATTAAGCACGTTTTTAAGATACAGCACCCTGTCCCCATATTCATTTAAATATTTATAAATAAAAACCTTTGTAAGTACAATAAAATACCCTGTTTAAAGAAAATATGTAAGCACATTTTACGCATGTTTCCCCAAAGTAGCAATTTATAATTTGTAGCCCCTTTAGTTTGTGTGTGTGTTCCCTTTTGACCCTTTCTTAATTTACAGCATTCCTGAAGAAGGTTATGGCAAAACAGTTGTAGAAGACATCGCATTTCGTCTATCTTTAGTTATAAGATCGTAAGTTCCTAGGTACAAGCTACCGCTGCTTGTTTTATGCTTCTTGTGTTTCTGTACAGCTTACTTCTTGTCCTGTCTGTGGTGATGTAGGCGCAACGGCACTTTGTCTTGTCTAGCTCATCGACACTTCAGTAAAATCGTTTACGTTCTCATTTAACATTTTACCTCGCAATGATTTACGTATTAAAAACGCCTTCAAATTTTAATGCCTAAAATTTAACTTTGATGGCAATTCTAGCCTCAATTGATTGGCCTAAATGTCGCATTAATATTAACGCTTTACAGGCGAGTAACAGTCAATAACTAGCTAGGGATTACAACTAAAAGTTGTTTCAAAAATTTCAGCTTTCCTCCGGAAAATGTGCGACGGCTGGCAGGGCAAAGGAGGGGCGAAGGCAGAGGCGCCCGCGGAGTAACTCTCACGAGCTGGCTGTCTTCGCTCTAGCGGCGGACGCCGGCGCCAGCTGCGCACGCGCCGCTCCGCCGCCGCCCCCCCGCGCCGCCGCCGACGTCCCGCCGCACCGCCGCACTCGCCACGAAATCGGCACACGACATCCCGTAACACCATCATACGGACTACCCCTTTTTATACTTTACTACAACAATATTTGTACGAACTATCATCATGACTGTACATACTAAGTAAGATTAAAAACTGTAAAACACACGTTGTACGTGTCTTTTTAAATTTATTATTATTACATTTATTTATTTATTAAGTACGTTATAATGACAAAAATACAAAAAATACCGTAACTATTTTATAATAAACTGTTAAAATTTTGAGTTGGTTTGTCGTCAATTATAATTTATAGAGTAGTTCGAATAATATCGAATGATAAATTTAGAAATTGGCGCATAAAATATATCAAAAATAAAAGTGAGTAATATTAGGAAGGGTGATACAAAATAAGAAGTCTTTGATTAATTTTTATCTCATTTTGTTTAGAAAGCATAACATTTAGGTGCAACACGTTAAAGATTAACCAAGACTGTTACTCTAAAGGCCCCTCCGATGCGATGACTGATCCTATAAAATAAAATGTAAAACCTGACACACATTTGTCACATATTGTTGACGAAAAGTATGGGCATTTGACAACTGCTAGTTTGATACAATACACATAACGTAAAGTATGTATTGGATTCTAGATACCTACCTATTTATTTTATTACAAAATCGTTTTAAATAAAAGTAATCAATGATTAATTCACGAGAAATGCAGTAAATAGGCACAATTTTATTATAGGTAATTTTTTTATCAGTCAGAGATTAATTTAATAATTTAGTGCGAAGTAAAAAAAAGTTAGTGCGTATTTTAAAACTTAAGGGCAGAATGAATAAAAGATAACATTTTACATTTTATACCCATGGGAATGCAGGAAGCTATTATGTGGTATGATGTGTGATGAAAAAAAAGTACCTACATTAATATTCGGAGTAACTTCTTCAATTTTTTGGAAGCACAGATTCTAACTCCGTCTTCTGATGATATGATATGACTATCCTGGTCAGAAAACCTCATGCATGTTAGAATTAAAATTAGTTAAACATTTCAAACTTGTCTAAGAAAAATAGTAATGAAAAGAAATCGCCAAAAATGGCAAACACAAAATTAAATTCAAAAACCACTTTATTATAATACCAAACTAGTGGTAGGTAACTCAATTTTCTACGGGAAAAAGGCATTCTTCGGGCATGCGTATGCATGCAATACATATAAACCTTTCTCTTGAATCACTCCATCAATTTCAAAAAATAAAACACATTGAAATCCGTTGTGTTAAGGAGGAGTTAGAGAATTCCATGACAGACAGAAAGAACCACAAAAAGCGAATTCATTTTAAAATACTTATCTATACCTTTAAGTAGTAGAGTGTTCAATGAGTGGTTATTAGGGCTTCTGGTTGGGAAAATCCTAGGCCATCAATTTTACGACGTCGTTTTTGAAAGCAGATAACCAAAAATTCTGTCTTTCTTTGTGCACCCAGCCTCGGAGAGGTGAGGTATTTTAGTATGTTTGTCTACCTAAGAGCCCAAGTAAAGTTCCGTCGTAAAATTGATAGTCCAGGATATTCTAACTAGAATCATTCATTGACACAGTTGACACACATATAGGTAGGTGGTAATATGGAAGAAGCAATGAGAAATACGAGAAAAAACAATAAAATTAAGGTGGATTTTTTTGACTCGCATAATACTAGACATTCAATTGTAGGCGTACGTTAAGAATTGGAGCATAGCATACTCTTAAAGTAGTACCTACCTAGTAGTTACGAGTTAGTTTGAATTTTTACAAACTTAACTACTACAAAACTTGTAATAGGTAAGTTTGTAATGATCATGGATAACCATCAAATGTATGGTTGTGTGTGATGATGATGACAGTTGTCAAATCAATGGTATACATTAGGCGTCCCATTCAGACGCCTCACACACGATGTGAAAAACAGCAAAACAATTTAGGTAAGTACTCAAAGCTAAAAACAACATGATTATGATGAGATACCTTAGTATAAACTGATACCTATTTAAAAATAAGACGTAGTAGGTATACAGGTGACGGTCCAGGAAACAAAAATGTTCTCAACTATTCTCAAGATTTGAAACCTACGATAGCTCAGAAATAACGTCTGTGATAATGATAATGTTTTGAATCCTTCTCGTAAGTATTCATTTTGGATTTCGTAAGCAGTAAGAATATAATCACAGCAGCTAACTGCCTAAAATCTGTACAGTAGGTAATCCTGCTACGGCGTAGCAGTGTAGCGTAGCGATTTACCGTAGCTATTTAAGCAGGGACTAAAAAGGGGTGAAATAATTTTTAAATTAGAATTTTCTGGCTACAAAAAACAAAATCAATGTATTAACAATGCAGTTATTGTACCTGCATTTTTATAATAGAAAAATTCTCTAAACAGTTTTTACCCAATTTTCAATTGATATGACTTTCTACAGCACACAGCAAGACACCCAAAAATCTAATGACCCCTTGAAGAAAACAATAACATCGTCCACGGGGGTCAATGATAGGCAGATAGGTAGATATAGGTGAGATATAGGGTACTTATCCGGACAATGTCCGCGAAAGAGAACGCATTAGGGTGCCGGTGCCAAACTCCTTCCGAGCGCCGGGAAAATAGCGCGGAAAATGGCGGCAAAAACGTTTCCCGGGCATCAATACGGGCGCTCGGGATAGCTCGGAGCGGTTCGGGTACCTTCGGGTTCGGATGTGCGAGAAGCTGTGAGTAACGGTGTTGCCAGCTGCGAGATTTGCCTGGATTTAGGTAAGTATTGATTGACATGGATGTGTAAGTGAACGCTGACTGGTGTGACGGAATGAGAGACCAATACGTTTCGAGACATGAATCTGGAGAATAAAATATTATGCCATGACAACTCTTTTCAACTAAAATAACAATAACACAGCCTCGACTGAAGGAAACTCTGCGTCATGAAAATGAATAGAAACTCACAATAATAGAAAAAACCTGCCAAAAAGCTTTTATTTTTATAATTTTTATTTCTGTTAACCCTAATTCCATCATTCACTAAGTATATTGGGAGTAAAGAAAAAGGTAACAAGCCGAAGGAGGTCAACGAACTGAACAACTTGTCCCATGGAACATACGCCAAAGTATGAAAAAATTAATTGGAACTCCCACACAAAATCGCCGATCAGCTGATTTACTATGGATGGGCGACCAAATTTTTTTTTCTTATTTTTGCCCATCTTCAATGGGGAAAGTAGTTCAGTTTCATGAGTACCTAGACCTCCTTTCGACTTTTCATACCCTTTTTTTTACTTCCGGTATAACTACAGCCCCGTACAGTCCCGCTGGTAGCAGGCAAGATAAGATAATAAGCATATTTTAAAAACAAAATTGAAATGCAGTGAGAAATGTAAAGAACACTACACAACACAACTCGACGAGATGATTTCATCGACTAATACGAAAAACCGTACAATACATTATTCAGGACAGCGAGCTATTAATTTTAGATATAAATTTTTAGGACAGTTAGATACTTACATGTTGCAAAGCGATACTTCGAACTAAAACACGGATAAATTGTGCGGAGTTTTTCCTCCCACACCTGGCAACACTCGCTCCGTCGGCCGGAGTTTTCGCGGCTCCGTCAGTGTTTATCTCAACCACGAGCGCGCGCGACGCTCGCCCCGCTCGCTAGTTCCCAGTGTGTGTTCACTGTGCAGTGATAAGCCGGCAGCCTCAAGGCCGATATAAGTAAGAAAACATTATCTTGTATATAAACAACATTCGCGACAATATAGGTGAAAATAGTTACAGTTATTGCGAACTTCAGCGACTTGCCAAGTTGATAGCATTGATAACTAGTTTGTCGTCTGAACAAAGAAATTGTTTTCAGTAGGTTTCATATCTAGCAAAATATTTTATTTACAGCTTATCGTATCGTGGTATCTCGGTTTACTAACTAATTATGATATCATCCGGTTTTGAAATAGGAAGTAGCAATGAACTGCTAGCCTAGTAAAGTACCTGCTATGGAATGGGGTCTGCTAAGGGAGAGGCTTGGGACCGCGTGCCCCATCCCATAGCTTTCCCCCTCGATTGTTTGAGGTTTCAGAGTATACTTTTCAGTATGAAGCATTTTATACCGGGTGTAAATTTTGCAGGCGTGACCATTAAATTAGACATTTACTATGGACCCTATGTTGTTAAACGATTTCTTTTTCCAAAAAAAGTTACTCATCTGATTGCAATTTTTTTAATGGGAGTGGTCGACATTTTTTTTCGTTCACCAACACAGCTCCCTTAAAAAATTGTTTAGTTTCATGGTCTGACTGAGCATGTCTGCAAAGTTTTTGGTACACCGTCCCTTACACCCTGTATTACTGTATGCATTTGCAGCCTGAGGCGTCGCTCTGTTAATTGAAACCAGTTTTTATTGTCAGCAGGGAAGCCCGTAGAGTGTTGGCTGCAAAACTTGATGTGAATCTTATTTTATAGCATTACAGCGATGCACCTTGCTCGCTTGATGTTTTCTAGAAAATAAGAAAATAGTATCGTAATCAATAATCATAACCAATCTTTAAGATCAGATTCTCCCATTGTGTATAAGTAGCTTATTCGCTGGATTTCGGATTGTTTGTATTAATAATAACAATGCATATGATTTAAAATTTATGAAGGTTAATTCCATTTAATTCTAACCACATTTTTTTGTAATTGCAATAAGGGCAGGGAGATGGATGATGACAATTATGAATTATGATAAAAGCATAGCATTAATGATATTTAATTAAAATCCAGAAGTCACCCTCTGCCTACCCCGCAATGGATATAGGCGTGATATATGTATGTATGTAGAATTCACGTAGAAAATGATATTATATGTATGTGTGTAAAATTCACGTAGAATTTAGCATTGGCATTATGTTTCCTGGCTGGTTTCCGAATTTCAAGAAAACTTCACTTAGAGTTGAGTAAAATAAAATATCTTAAAGAAAATACGTATCTATATTGATTTCATAATTAATATATTATTTTCAGGTGTGTGTGGTTGTGCCCTGGCTGAGTGTTCATCATGGCTGAGGTGAACGAGTCGCCGGCAGTCAAGCAAATTGACAAACATAACACAGGTAAGTGACAACCATTACAATAGTTGGAAATAAAGGAGAATAGGTACGCACGGCAAAAAGAATAAGCTGCATAGGGCTAAGTAAACGGTAAACAAATTGAAATATGAATATCCCCGAGGAAAATATAACTTCCTGTTATGGAAATAAATTTTCGTTGTAATTAGTTATAAGATATTTTAATATCTGTACTCGAAATGACATACCTACTTAATTCAATTCGTTTGAAGTAACCCTGTGTAGCTTAGTCATAATGTAACTGTACATATTAAAACAATAATTATTAATAACAGAAAGTTGCAAATGAACTTTTATTATTTTGATATGTACAGTTCAAGTTTTTGTAAAAGTCTTCGTTTTACTATACATATTTGGATGCGTTGATGTCTTTTGTATTTAAAGTAACAATATAAATGATATTTTTGCATTTAAAAGTATATGCCCGTTTATAATTTAGTACTTATCTTATTTATATCACAATACTGATGTCATACTACTGTGTTATAAATACGGTTTAATAACAAAGGCCTATTAGCGTAAAATGCACGCACTAAACTTACGGCTTTATGGTTTCGTATAGTAAAGATATGTAAGAAACAGTTCCCACGAAAAGGCGAAAAACGAGTGTATTTCCGTGTAACTGATCGCAGAAATAATGGTATAAAATCTTTATCTTACACAGTTATATGATAAGAAAGTATGGAGTATACTGTAATACATACAATAGAAGAATAATAAGTACTTTCCCAAAGATCCTATTTAGTTTTTAACTTACAAACAAGAATATTTAAATATTACCTACACAAATTTAATGCCTCTATCGTCTACAACAGTGATATAAGCTAACACCTATAATAATTAATTTTTGTGGAAATTTAATATAAATTCATAGTGCTTTTGAGGTTCTAGCTGTGGTCGCGTGCCACTTTGCCTATATTTTTTTATTACGTAAGATGTAATGGAATACGTGGCACACGACCACAGCTATCTCTCAGTAGTCGGGTTTTAGTTTTTGAATTTCTTTTTATTTTAAATATTTTGGAGTTCCAAACATGCCTGTAATACCAAAGAATACTCAATATAGCTACTCTCGTAATACTGTAGCAGATGTGGAAAGTGTACATACTCCAAAATGTAAATGATAGCTGTTTCGCTATAGAAAAATACAAGCTGACTTAAAAGAATGAGAAGGCATGATTATTAGATAGAACGTGTTAAAACGAGAAAGTTTTGATAATGATCCTCGTCTTTTTCAAATCACCTAAAATGATTTATGCTTGTCACAAATCTCCAAAACCTCAATTTCAAATACTTCTAGTGTTAAAAATCGCTAAATTTTCTACCTCATAGAGGTAGAAGAGAAGACAGAAGAAAAGCCTGCGAAATTAAGCAAGTGCACCTTAGCCAATAACGCAAAACCAACCTAAAACCGCCTGAAGTAAAACTATTGTCAGAAGACCAATAGCTGACCAATACCCCGAGTCGATGGCTGGTACGAGTTTCACTTCTAAAGTATAAGTACACGTATTTTTTCTGTGAGGCAAGCCCCTCAACCCCGAATCGATGGTTGGTACGAGTTTCACTTCTAAAATAGATGTTAACGGTTCTATTTTCTGTGAGAGGCAAGCCCCCTCCCCGAGTCGATGGTTGGTGCGAGTTTCACTTCTAAAGTAGATGTTTACGATTCTATTTTCTGTAAGCAAGCCCCTCAACCCTGAGTCGATGTTTGGTGCGAGTTTCACATCTAAAGTAGATGTTTACGATTCTATTTTCAGTGCGAATCGATGGTTGGTACGAGTTTCACTTCTAAAGTAGATGTTTACGGTTCTATTTTCAGTGAGGCAAGCCCCCTCAACCCCGAATCGATGGTTGGTACGAGTTTCACTTCTTAAGTAGAAGTCCATGTTTCTTTGGCAAGCCCTCAACCCCACGACTCGATGGTTGGTACGAGTTTCACTTCTAAAGTAGATGTTTACGGTTCTATTTTCTGTGAGGCAAGCCCCTCAACCCCGAGTCGATGGTTGGTGCGAGTTTCACTTCTAAAGTAGATGTTTACGATTCTATTTTCTGTGAGGCAAGCCCTCAACCCCGAATCGATGGTTGGTACGAGTTTCACTTTTAAAGTAGAAGTCCATGTTTCTTTTTTCTGTGAGGGCAAGCCCCTCAACCCCAGTCGATGGTTGGTGCAAGTTTCACTTAAAGTAGATGTTTACGATTCTATTTTCTGTGAGGCAAGCCCCTCAACCCCGAGTCGATGGTTGGTGCGAGTTTCACTTCTAAAGTAGATGTTTACGATTCTATTTTCAGTGAGGGCAAGCCCCTCAACCCCGAATCGATGGTTGGTACGAGTTTCACTTCTTAAGTAGAAGTCCATGTTTCTTTTTCTGTGAGGGGGGCAAGCCCTCAACCCCCCGAGTCGATGTTTGGTGCGAGTTTCACTTCTTAAGTAGATGTTTACGATTCTTTTTCCTGTGGGCAAGCCCCCTCCCCTGAGTCGATGGTTGGTGCGAGTTTCACTTCTAAAGTACATATTTACGATTCTATTTTCTGTGAGGCAAGCCCTCAACCCCCCGAGTCGATGGTTGGTGCGAGTTTCACTTCTAAAGTAGATGTTTACGATTCTATTTTCAGTGAGGGGGGCAAGCACCCCTCAACCCCCCGAATCGATGGTTGGTACGAGTTTCACTTCTTAAGTAGAAGTCCATGTTTCTTTTTCTGTGAGGCAAGCCCCTCAACCCCAGTCGATGTTTGGTGCGAGTTTCACTTCTTAAGTAGATGTTTACGATTCTTTTTCCTGTGAGGGCAAGCCCTCAACCCCGAGTCGATGGTTGGTACGAGTTTCACTTTTAAAGTAGATGTCTACATTTCTTAGATGTCACGAAAGTATACGCTTCTTTTTGCGTGTTTGGATTGCACTGGGTGATTTTGAATTTCACCATTTGCAAACAACTTCGTATTAGGTAGTAGATAACTGAGTAGCAACAGTTAGTACTATAGATACATAAAAGATCTTTTACATTAACATGTTCGTTGCGTATACGTACCTACTGCACCTTTGTTTTATACGCACGGGTTCTTGTGCTCACATGTCAAATAAGTTTTATCATCAATAATATGACAAGTCCGAGTCAAATGAGCTCGAATATAAAATGTTTGCCAATTGTGTTAGTGCGATACTTTATCTTTATTCCGACTTCATTATCTAAGAAAATCTACGTTTTAGAGATAAAATATATATATTTCTGGAATGTGCTAATTCAGCCCTTTCGTTTGATACCAAACTCGATACCAGTACAAGAAAATAAATATTTTCTTCGTTACTTAACACTGTATAGAGGGCGCCATATTAAATTCATTTTGACATTATATAGCCTATAACCACCAGACTGTTCAGACGCTTCTATTGATACCTCATTTGTCGAATTTGGATAAGTAGTTCGGGAGTTATGAGGGAACAGACGAAATTTATTCCACATACATACATACAAACATACATACATACAGGTCAAAATCATAACCCTCCTTTTTGCTTTGCTGTAGTCGGGTAATTATGCAGACTCGTGCATTACCACGTCAGATGCCTAAGAGTTACCTAACACAATGGTTTAAATAAGATGGGTACCTACCTAAACGACCATAATGTTGATTGGACATTGGTGGGTCTATATTTAATCTTGAATTGTTTTCATATACCTCTCCATTTATTTAAAATCAAGTAAGCAAGTAGTTACCTACAAGTTTTGAAACTTGTGATTAATATCATTTGTGCAAAATGACATCACCTTTTTAAAGTCGAATCAAAGACATCTAATAAATCTTCTAATTCTTATAATAGGTATGTTCGTGCCCACAAAACAAACTATTGTGTTACTATAACTCCTACTTATTGACTATTGGTTTAACTCTTTGAGTGACACCCACGTATGATTATCGAAGATTTCACCTTTCTTGTGAAACTGCAGTTAAGTGTAGTTATTTTCTACTCAATTATTACTTGGTAGATATTATTTAACACTTTGTAGTGTGAAGAGATTTCTTAGGATGTATTTTGATTCTAAGACCTTAGAATTACATTGATTCTGATCTGAAGTTGTTGTGCTTTCTTCAGATTTGGGACATATAACAACATTGTTGACACTTTATGTGTCTATTTTCCTTGGTAAACTATGGATATTTATGGAAACTTAGTCAACTAAAGATACATAACTAGGTTGCATAGATAAGCTACTTTACCTATTATCTTAAAATATTAAGGTAATCCTTTCTGTGATTTAAAATTATGTGTAGTTAAGTTCTCTAGTAAGAGAGAAAAATCCTAATTCTAGTCACTACTAACAAATATAGCCTTGGAACAAGTTAAACTGCAAAAATTGCAAATGTTGACTGTTGATCTGTGTTGATGTAATCACACAAAATGAGTCAGAACTTGGAACATATGTATGTTCAGATCACACACAGTACCTACCTAATCTAGTAGCAGTCAGTATCTTAAATTTTTTGTAACCGAATCGTTTAAGAAGATGATGTGAAGATGTTTCTTTTCTTATAGACTTGTGCTTCGATTATTCAAGGTTGCTTAACGATTGCATTTCGAAATAAAATCACCATAAGTTACTAGCGTAACCTCCGGTCAACCAATCACAAGATTACCGGTTTGTTTTGCAGATATTATGTCTTACTAGCTGCCCGTCAGCGGTTTTACCCGCTCCAACCTATTATTCCGCGGGCAAAAAGCATTATTCGCCAAGAGATGTCGCTGTTAGTTTTCGGCGAGAACGTTTAAAACGCGAATCGGCTCAGTCACGCCACCTATTTCAAAAATATTGGAAAATGCGTGATCCCGTGGGAATGAGACATTTTTCCGTGGTAAAAAGTATCCTATGTGTTATTCCAGATGCCTTTTTATATTTCTGCAAAGTTTCATGTCAATCTAATCAGCCGTTTTTGCGTGATGTCGTAACAAACACACACACAAACATCCGCCTTTATAATATTAGTAGGATAGGATAGTAGGATTAGTAGGATTTGTAGCTTTGATATAGTAAAATTACATAGTTTTATGCAAAAGCAAATTACTTCAAAACGTTTTTGTTGTTAATATATCCAGTAAAAGTAACCAACAATATATAAAACATAGTATAACGTTTAATTTCTGCTAAACCTATGATATGAATTGGTTATTAATTAAAAAAATTTAATGCGCTCTTACAAGGCTATAGTTTTTACAGTTAATGAGAATTACCTACATCGATTGATCCTTCAAATGATTAACTCGTACAATTCAGATAAACAGTATTTAGTTATGTTTACAACAACATGAAATGCTTCGCTTGAGAGATCGATTTGCGACACTGAGTAAGTTTCCTAACTAGGTAATGTAAATAAACGAAAGTAAACGTAGGTAAGCAAACCAATCGCAGGCTCTTACTTAGGTCCTTATTGGGAAGTCACCCAGTAAATTAAGTTAGAAACAACAAGTAAGAACATAAATTACGTGTATTTATTCATCCAGATTACGAAAGGTAAAAGAAATAGGTATTACTGCAAGCAGAAAATAGTCTAATACAATACGACTAGGCATGTAGGTAGGTATTTCTGAAATAACATCTCCATCCATAAGAATTTAAACATCAGTGCAAGATGTTTTGTAATTAAATGACAAACGAACGTAATCTATTCAAACTTGTGTTTACACAATTTGCGATTGTTATACGATTTACAAGTTTGTACCTACTACTGCGTATCATTTACACAAAATTCGCAGCATTTGTCATCTCCCGTATGGTCTAGTGGCTAGGATACCTGGCTTTCACCCAGGAGGCTCGGGTTCGATTCCCGGTACGGGAAAATCTTTTTTCTTATTATATATATTTTTGTTACTATCGTCTTCGTCATCATTTCCCTACCGTCATCCCAATGAATTAGAGCGCAAAATCACAGAATTTACCTCTAGCTTAGTGTTGCGACCGGCTGTCTGTCTCATGTCAGTCAACCCTGTTTGGAAACTATTGCTAGGTTAGGCCATCATATTATGGTCAATAGAAGTTAAGCCAAGTTTAGAAACTCAGAAATAGTCACCTACGTCACCTATTATTATAGGTATTTACTACTTGTATTATCTGTCTTATCATTGCATTACTTAATTATCTTCTAGGTGATACATGTTTATTTGCATAATAGCTTTGGTAGATATTATTATTTTCGCAATCACCAACGTGTTGTGATAAGTGGATACTTCTTTATTATTAAGATTATTAGTTAGCCTACTTGATTCCACTTAATACTTCTAGGTGTTCAAAATTGGAGCAGCAATGTCACGCACTTCCTAATCCTACTGACATGTCAGGAAGCTTATTTCTTTTTAGTGACCTCTTAAACCCACGGACGGCCGCAAAGATAGTCTTTTATCTATCAAATTTCAGAATTTGTGAGTACGCACGTAGATGAAACTGTTCGCTAGTGTTCCTACAATAAATTACTAAAATTTTACGCTATACTTGCCTATATCAGTTTTTTTTCGATTAATCATTAAATATGGTAAGTATTAGATATTTTGACTTATTACAATAGTTCATTTATACCTATCTACCGTCTACTCACTTTTTGTTGCACTCAAGTTCCCACACGATAAGCAAAAGCAAACAAGTAAGCGGCTTTCTTTCTATCACCTACACTTATCCACAGAAATCTAATCTTTTATCTAATGTAATATAATGATACTGAATACTTGTTTGTAATACAATAGTTTGATTAAACAAACGTTAAATAGATTGGGGGACTACGTAGAGGGGACACTGCCCTCCTGGCTCCTACCAATTTAATATTTGTTTTCATTGATTTTGACAAGCATTGACAAGCTGTCAATTTAGGTGGGGTCGTGGGAAATGATGAAGTAAATTATAAACAGAAACCTGATAGAAAGAATGATATCATGAGCACCGTCTCCCCTATTTGTGATAGCATTCTATAATAAGGTGATCTAAGATAGTCCCCAGAATATAAGTGCAATGTCAGATGCAGGCGTCTTCTTTTTACGGACTTGATACTAAATGCACAGCAACTGCCTTATCGTGTGGACTACAGAGTACACAAACGACCCAAATAACCCGATAAAAGATATCATAAAAATCGATAACATTTATATTCATAATTGAGAAGTTATTATCAATGAAGAGTATTTATTTAAATAAGTACGCCTATCTTTATAAATTTGTTGGTTGATTATGATGATATTGATGATAGATAGGTTAGGTACCTAAGTACTTGCATGCAATTGCTAGATTGCGTATTTACTAAGACGAAACTATTATTATGTTATGTATGATGCATTTCCATTGAGTAAAAGCCATTCATCCATTAACACTGCTTCTATTGAGTGAAATGTTTATCTATACTTGTACTTATTGATTTTATTGCAATCGTATTTCAACTGCAAATACACTTCTCATCAGAATAATCGAGACACTTTCGTTTTCATAGTTAAACTAAACAACATTTCAAGTCTGCGAAATCATAAGTTGAATTTAAAGCACTAACATTAGGATTTAGGAACCTCGTAATTCACCATTTATTTCTTATATCTGCAAAGCTATGGACACATAAATTTAGACAAAAATATAAAGAGTTGAGAGTTGCACTTCTTTATTTCACACATATTTTTTTGTATGTGTTTGAGTCGCAAGTTTGTTTACTAGTACTCATTCTTAGAAATGCCACCTACAAGATATCTATTTGTAGTGCCACTGCGGATTTGGATAACGGTCAATGATCTAGGGCAAACACAGTTCAAATAAACTCCTACGTTGTCAAAATATGACTATGCTACAAAAAAGTAAACAGGTCTAAAACGTCAAGATTTTTACTATGATTATTCTTATTATTATGGTAAAAACGTCGTGCTTGTGATCATGATCATACGAAGGAAGATCATCTCATCAAAATAACAACACCATGAAGTGTCGTCGTCGTGTATCCAAACCTCGTAAAATGGCCAGAAGAGGGTGTCTTAAAAAAGCGCGAAGACAGTATGCTGTGTGGATATCATCACTTCGCTGTGTGGATATCGGACAGTAGGTATAAGTACAATTGTTATTATAGTTAGCCTACCAGATCCCACTGCTGGGCAAAGGCCTCTCCCGCGGTTTTCACCTGTTTCAGTCAACATCATCACGCCATCTTTTTCGGGGTCTACTTCTAAGAATGTAAGTAGGTGTACAATATGTTAGAATATTTCTGGCGCCGAAATCGCACGGAGTCACTGTGCCGAACTGCCGAGCCAATTGCTCCACTTCTCGGCGGTTCATTCATCAAAATAAAGTAGCTCCCACCTCGATGAAACTATTTTAATTATGTTATATTGAACTTGATAAAAATTATAAAGAAACATAGATAATGAACGTGGATAAGATGGATAGGAGCTTATTTAAATGTATCACGAATTTGATTTTGTCTACACCAAAGTCTACACCTGTAATACGTGAAAATTCTTCACTTGTTTTTATAAAAACCATACAGTCTTCTCGCGTGCGAGATAATCTCTCTACTGACTGTGCATATCATAAGCCAGCTGATTACAACTACAGCACCCAAAATACATATACAGGGTGTAAGATACGGTGTAACGAAAGCTTTGCAGGCGTGCTCAGACCATGTAACTGAACAACTTTTCCCATGGAAAATATGGTGGTCAACGAAAAAATATTCCGACCTCCACTACAAAATTCACGATCAGCTGACTGTTTTTGTATGGGAAGTCCAACATTTTTTTTTATTTATCACCATATGTTCCATGGGGAAAGTTGCTCAGTTTTATAGTCTGACCACGCCTGCATACACCGTCTCTTACACCCCGTATATTTACAGAAATATAAATTTGAAACAATACTACTTTTTAGTCGCTTTTATTAGAAACCGTAAAGAAATACCTACAGGAAAACGTTCCGCTCCTTTTTGAAAAGACAAAATATCGTGACACTTGCATTTAGCGAACAGTGAACTTAGTAATAGCAATAAAGCAATAAAGACTAAAATAAGGTATCGCTAATTAGCGCAATGGTAACAAAGGGTATCAGTCGCCGTTTGCTAGAACGTGGCTAGAACTAAAATTCTTGGTAATGGTGGAATCGTTGGAATTTAGGCGGTTCCCACATTTGAATTCAGTTGCTAAAAATGCGCATCAGTAACGCATGCATCAGGTAGATGCAAGGAAATTTCCATAGGTACTAAAAACGAACGTTGACGCAGCTAGCATTGTTTGACTTGACAGCTGAATAGAAAGGATGCACTAAAAATGCGTAGCAACTGACATCACGTGTGGTATCCTGCCGTAATGTTGAAATCGTTGGAATTCAAAACTGCAAGGGGTTGTAGGGGGCGACACTTCCTAGAGATTCCAAACCCGTGCCAGACACAGCCAGCGCCTAAGTCTAGCCCTATAAGTATTAAAGCTGGTAATTACAAATTTTAATTACTTTTTCGTACCAGCGATTGTCACGGTATAATTTGCAAATTATCCTAATATTTTGATAAGAAATTGGCCAAAATCTATTATGAAATTAACTTGGCGTTGAACCTCGTAAACGATCTCCATGTGACTTGCACTTTTAAGGGCCAACGTTACACGCAAAAAACAACTCATCACATTAGAGAATCAATATAAAACTAATTTATATTGATTCTATAATCTTCATAGCTGTTTGAACTAATTTTGATAATTTAAACTTTTCGAGTCCGACATACCCAAATCATAATTCTAGAAATGCTGCATATATGTATTATGTATGCGTATAATTTTACCTACATTTCTACATTCTTAAACTCTGTTAATGGCAGCTTATTTAAACTACGAGTAACGTACACGAGCATACAAGCTGATGTATTAAAAAACAAAAACCGGACTGCGGCAATTAAAAAGTTGTATTTTGCGATAAAAATCCGCCATCTTTTATTTATGAATTTTTAATATAGCCAGTGTCACTCGCGCTGCTGAGACGAATGTAACGACAGCTCATATTATAATGTCAAAATTTAACTATCCGTTTGGGCTGTAGCACGTGAAAAAGAATTTTCTTGTCCACCTTCTGAGGCAGTCGGGTAAAAAGTGGCATTTTTGTCTACATTGCTTGCGTCTAAATGTTGGTCAATGTCATTTCACGTTACTTTAACAGCTACTACTTTACTACTACGCTACACTATAGGGGAACATCAAGTTCACTGCAACCCATTAAAATTCTAATGAACTTGGATTCTCACGCACTTTCTCAGGGATTCTTCGAGTTCAAACTGACAGTAGAACAGAGGCGTAGCTAGGTAACAAATGGCCCTGGGGCAAAAGTAAGCTCAGGCCCCTTCTTTTTCAAATAAATCTGTTCTAAAGTTTATGTACTACCTCTATATTTTTCGGAATCCAGATCGTTTTATACTCCTCCACCTAAATATGCTCTAGAGGCCCCGGGAAATCTATCAATGATATTAGTACGCAAGCGAAGTGAGCCTACCTTTTTTGTACTCCTGAGTCAATTTTGTGTCAAAGCCCATGGCATAGCTTTATATGGGACCAAGCTAGGGCCACTTGAGTTAGCATCTTTGAAGCTACATCACTGAGTAGGCAGTCACAAATTCCCATTAGATATAGTGCTATGATATAAAAACTCCGATATCATTGTTCAAGTTATTGTTTATGTAGACGATTAACAAGAAGGTTTATACGGGAATTTCAAGTATGATTGGTTAACAACAAAACATAACTTTTTGTGTTTTTATTAAATAAAATGTCTCGTTATTTTATATTACCTATTCTTTTGAATGAGGGCTTTTAGAGACACTCGTTATTTTCAATACTGAATTCTTACCAGAATACAAGAGAAAATAAGAAATAGATAAAATGACATGCATCGACCGGGGTGATAGATTTCGGAACTGTTTTATATTTGACTTACCTACTTGCGGGATAAGATTAGGGATAATATCGAGTCTCTCTCTATTTTAATGTGGGTCTTCGAGTCGATTTTAAGTCCGCGAGAGTTGAAAACGTTGGAAATTTTGTCAGTTCTTAAATACTTATCTACTTGCATATTTTGCAACAAACCTATCACAATAAATCGATTACGACATAGTAATCTACGATTATTATTTTCTCATATGAATATTCATTGATATAAACAATGCATCATTATAGAACATTACACAAACAACTTAGGTCATTAGTCGCTATGGTTGATTAGTTTGGTCGTGCCTTTATGTGTAGAAACTTTACAAATAAGAGTTGTAGGACTATTTCTTTCACGGGTTTTTAGTTTGAAATAATTATGATGATGATGAGTTCAATCATGCGTTTTAAATGAGGCCTTTGAAAGTATTACTTTACTGCTTGAAAAAATAGAGGTAAAAAATGAAAATCTATGCAACGGTGGCTAATAGGTAGGTAATAAACATTGGACTGTGATCCGTGCGAATGTAGAGTTCAAGTAGGTACTGCTATATTGTAGTGTGATGTCATATTCATTTACCTACAGATTCTATGAAATGTGTCAATTTTCGCGGAAAATCTTTGATGTCATGTCATGATATACAAACACGAAAGTGTTTTATTTACCTTGACGTCATATTCAAACAACTTGAATTTCTGTATCTCGTGCACGAGAAGATTTAAGATTCAGATGCGTCAAATTGTATAGAATTTATCAAAACAAGTTAAGACTTTTGACATAAGGATGTAAAGAAAATCTGTGTCGCGGGTCGTATGCTGGCTATGCTGAGTCTGATAAATATGCGAGCTGATAAATACACGGATTTATTATGGTTTTCGAGCATCGCGGATTTTCCGTCCCGTTCTGGGGCCTATCGCTGCTCGATGGTTTTGACACATGAATTTGATACAGCTTTGGGCAGATATCTCAAAGAAAGTCATTCAACGTCTGTATGCTTTCTGAGTCTATTGATAATAGAGCTGGACAAAGGCAAACTTTTAACCGCGAATTCATGTGGTAGACAAAAAGTGCGAGACACTTATCCCTTTAAACTTTCAAGCCTAACCTAATTGTTAGGTCATGCAAGTACCAAAAACAATGGAAGCAAGAAGCCAACGTCCGAGCCAGTTGGTGAGTCGAATCACACACGCGCCTCACAGTGTCGCGGTTCGTAAAAGCTACCATACAAAGTTATATACTTGGGCCTTTTTAAGGCAAGAGTGAATAGACATTACCTAGGCAAGCATGTTCCAACATCGTCTGCATCATCACTTACTAACAGGTCAGATAGCAGAAAATGCGGGCCTACCTTATTTAAAAATAAATATGAGGCAACGTGTGCCATGGTATACTGTTTTAGTAGGGGATTTCGTAAAAAATTGAATGTAATTGAATAACCAGATCCAGCAAAACATCATACCTCCCCATCAGCTAATAGCAGTCTACTGCTGGAAGTAGATCTCCCTTAGGATACGCCACAAGAGTGTCTCCCGTTTTTGCCATCTAACCGTTGTCAGCCGCGCTCAGTTCAAGGTTCATCTGACCTCAGGTTGTCCAACGCTACTCTTACCGAGCAAAAACCGTAAAATTATGCGGCGCATGTATAAACCGCTGCAGTGTGACAGCTAAACGGGCTCCTATTGTGTTAAAGTAATGCCATAAACACAATTAAAGTCACTTGCTCTCGTTAGGAGTGATAATGTGATGTCTTTGCCCTCAGCTCGGGTGTTCCTGCTCACTGTATGATGTATTGTCTCGTAAATTTGCTGAGATGATAAATTATGGTCATGAACATTAAAAAACGTGTACCCAAATTTTTGTGTAAGAACTTTTAGCCATTTTTTCATTCATATCGTGTGGGATATCATGTAGGTAGAATTTGGAACAACTTTCAAGAAAGAATTTTGTGTTTTTCTCAGTTTTGTGTGCCTTGTTGGAAGTTGTTTCGTTTAGTAAGTTGGTTCACCACTTAGAATAATAATATTTTTAGATTTCGTTTTCTTTAGAAGCACTGCTAAAAATTGGATGCCGTCATGGGGCTATGAAGTTCTATGGTTTTCCAAATAAACAAACAGTCTTGTTTAGTTTCGCATCATGTACGCGCGCGAATGCGATTTGAGTTTCGCGCCATTTCGTCTGTCGTTGTGCGGCCCCCGCGAACACGCGGCCGGCTATAACCTCACATTACTGATTCGCTCGGTTCCCGTGTGCCCGCGGCCGGCGTCGGGCCATTGTAAATGTAATTTTTGGTGTTCCTTTATCATTTCGTGTGTGCAATTTCCACCAGGGAAGAATTCCCTGTTCGATGTGGATCCTTTGTTATTCGCGTATTGTGCAGTAAACGTTTTAGTGCTGTCGCGAACTGAACAATAGTGGTTGTGAAAATCTTCGGTTGAATATTGGAGTGACGGATTGCGATCCCGAGCTGGTATCCAGAGGCAGTGAGTCTTAGTGTATTAAGTTTCCGCTCCTTATGTGCTCCAAAATTCCCTGATACCTCTTCCCGTCACACTTTGACTCATAAGGGAACGGCGGCGACATACTTGCCAAACGGTAAGCAATTCGCTGTTAGTTTTTGTATAAGTACGTTATTTGTAGTGATTTAGCAACATTACGTGGAGGTCACCACCTTGATGACCTTTAGTACAACCGGAACTTGGTACATATACTTTAGATATGAGCTGCGATAGTGCGGTAAAATATTAGTCATCTTGTAGGAGATTAAGGGCTTTCGCAGACATCGGAAACAAAAATTTCACAACAGGAAATTTTATTTTCCGGAACAGAAAATTTTCTCATTAAATTTATTTTATTTAGCTATAGTAAAGAGCACTACGAATCGTAGTCAAATGTTGTTCCGAGGCTGATCGACCATTTAGTTTTAGATTTTAAGATAACTTTAATTTGCTTCCACTGCGCTAAGATCAGCTTCGGAATTAAAACAAGTCTTTTATCAAATTTAAAGGAACTTAAGTATCTACAAGGTACCACCATTTGCAGTGCTTTTACATACGTGTCTTTGTATTCTTCAGCATTCACTTGCAGATCTTGAGCGATGAACTCATAAATTATGAAACTAGTAGCGAAAAAACCTCTTTTGCACGTGATACAATCAACACTGATAATGCACTGTTACTTGTATTAATTGATCACGCTACGATAATGTAAGTAAGTAGCAAATCATAGGGTACGAGTCACGCTCGATGTCCATACTAAACAGTTGTATGTATAATGTATGCAAGTGGGGCATTCACTGACGAAGGCATAGGTATGAGCAAAGGACCGATGCTGCGTCGTAGTGTGGAAATTAGCAGACCGTCACATCCAGTAAACTATTGTGAGATCATCTTAAATTAGATAGAAACATAGAAAACATTTATCCGAAAACACAGTGCAAAACTGCAAAGTAAACATTTTACAAAGAAAAACAGTGACAAAACAAAAAAATAATGTATGTCAAAATTTACGTACATTGGTCAAATTCTAGTATCTAGCGGAGGATCTCACGTGATTTTTGGCAAAGCTATCCGTAGAGGCCCTGCAGTTCTATAAAAGTATCGATGACAATTAGCATTGACTTGCAATGTTAAGACCAGGCCATTCAAGAGTAATGTTGCCGGTTGCTAGCTGTGACACAAAGGGCCTGCCTGACAGAGAGCGATACTGATTTTCGAATGCTAGAAGTCTGAACCGTGGAAGAACCGTGGTTCAAAAGATCGCTGAATCAAAAAGCCCCAGTTCAAATGATAATCAAAACAAGTCGTCAGGAATGTGGATTATGCCATCAAACATAAACGAACAGCTGATTCATAGATCATAGACAGAACTCACTGTTCATCTTATTAAGGTCGATTAATGATTAATTAATGGAAGCAGTTTAATGATACAAATTGTCGTTAAAGTTGCAACAGTGCACTGTTATTTGGGCGGACAGGCGGTTGATGATTAGATTTATTGCTTCGACTAAACTAGAGCATCCTTGAACCAAAAACGACTTACGGAAGAGATCGTTTTGGACCGTTTGAGACTACTTTTAGTTTTTGTCGTTAAAGGAATTAACAGGATTGAATCTCCTTTATCCTGTCCGAATTTCGGTCACGTCATATCAGTACACTGCCTGCACGTAGGCTTCCCTCAGAGTACGTTACAAGACACGATCTCCCAGTTTCGCCATCCAGGAACTACCAGCCGCCCTCTTTACATTAATATTGTTTTAACATATTTTAATACACAAAAAGCCTTAATGTATCTCGTAAAAAAATGGGGTAGGTACGATGGAAGTGTAAGATGGATAAAACATCTCATTAAAACATCTTTTGTGCGTCGAGTGTGTAAGTCTCGGACGATAGGTGCGGCAGGAACGATCCCGAAAATACAATGCTGCAGATTAATGAACTGTGGAACGAACAATAGCGACTAAAGTACCTTTTTTTAAATTGCGTATTGATACCAAGAAACTTATTAAGAATAGCAAACGGCAACATCGCCGATAATATTAAAATGCATACCTTGAACTTTGGTAAAGGCTGATTTATCCGTATGTTGCGAGACTAGCTTTTAGCTCTAAATGGCTTTAAACTAAAGTAAATTACATTACTTACCTTAGTCTAAGAACCTACCTAACTAATATCAGTCATATCTAGGTAGCTAGGAGGATAAAAAACAAACCTTCAGACAGTACTTAAATAGATGGTTAACAATGACATACATCAATCTATATATAACTAGGTATTTTAGACTTTGTGTAGGGATCGATACAGCTTAAAAGTGATTCAAAAGTGTACATATAACAATTCTATTTGCTGAACGGTCGAGATGACGCATAGATACACTTCAAAGATCTTGAAACTATAGGTGTTGTAATATGATTAATAAAATGAGATACGTATGTAGTATCTAATGTACTTAATTCTAATGATAACAATAATAATGATGAAGTAATGATGATATACCTATAAATAATGAATGAGAAGATACCCATTGTTTTTTTCGTTAGTGGGTACATATTATTTTATCATTAAAGACTACTAACTATGTATACCTCATCTCATAATAAGAAAAGGACACCATGTCATCAAAATACATCACAACTGTGGGCTAATCTCTTGTTAACTATCAGGGGCACCTCTCGCGGTGGTGATTGGTAAATTGCCGGATGGCTGCCGCAAGCGCATCCCACCTTCATGAACATTCTGATGTCCTGGTATGATAGTCACTGAAGCCAGCCGATGTGATTATTACGACTGCCTGCGACGTAGAAGGTTCGAGGTTCGATTCCCGGTGGGGACACTTACAAAGTTGATATTTATCACTTTGTGAATTTGTTCTCAGTCTGGTTAGGACATTGCAGATTGAACCAACTGATTAGCAAGATGGTTCCGTGCTTCGGATGGGCACGTTAAGCCGTCGGTCCCGGTTTCTTGCTGTCTATGATAGCGGTCGTTACACTGCCATGTCAGAGGCCTGCTACTTGCAGTAGGTTGTTGAAAAACTCTGACACCAGGGTTCATCGTTGGATGACTTGGTGTCCCACTCAAATAAGAAGAAGCAGTAACTCCTAGACCTCATTAGTGACAAATAACGGGTTGTATTTGGGATGTCGCCAGATGAACAGCACTCAACTGCAGATGTAGGTACGCCCATCCCATCCCACCTTCATTCTGATATCCTGGTATAATAGTGACTTAGGCTGATAGTAGCTAGATTAGGGTTCAGTTTCATGACTCTTGGAACATTAGCGACGAATGACAGTTTCAATTTGGAATGTCGCGAGATAAAACAGCACTCACGCAGCTCCCTCGTTATGATGAGGAGTATAGATGTACGCGCCTCCCACCTTCATTCTGATGTCCTGGTGTGATAGTGACATTCGTGACTGAAGCAATGTCGGGATTCAGTTCCAGGATTCTTTCGCCATTAGCGACAAATGACAAATTGCAACTATGTGGAATGTACCTACATTTGCCAGACGACAGTCGTGCGCCTATTCCTAGTGGGCTACTATTGGGGGCGGTGGTTTACTGGGGGCCAAAACTCTCTCCTATTCCTTTCTCTTATTATGTACTTACTTCTTCGCTCGTACCTTTCCGTTTGAAGCTTGCTCGGAACAGCTCGATCCTAAAGTCAATATAGGACATCTACCTATAAGTTAAGCCCGTTATTATGATGAATGAGAAAATTATGTTAAATCATTCAAAGTAGTTTTATTGTAATGATCGAACAGTAGGAAAGCGTTTTTATTTGTTCGTGACCGCATCAAACACACAGGTTTAGTTCCACCCTGTCATTTAAATGGTTTAACTAGCTTTACTGATCTTTAGTCTAGGCTCCGTAAAATAAGATTACACACTTAAAAGAATTCAAATGCAAATATTGTTTAGTCACAAGTAGATGTAAAATGACTCAATCGTGCGACCTTACCTGCCAACTGCGAATTATTGCTTAAAATTAGCCTGTCTCAGATAGCATCGGTAGGCAATTTTCGTTTACGGCTTCTATTTATTTGGCATCTTTGTGCCTGAATCGGAATCAAATTAGGCCAATAAAGATCGCCCACAGCGCGATTACGCTGGTTTGTCGCGACTATTAAGAAGACTCAGTCAATATTGCGTGCGGTACTTCAATTAGAAACGACTAAAATGGGCATTGTTTTACGCTTACTTTGCAAATTTGGAATACATCATTCGCTTTTTCAAGAAAATTTATCTAGCACTTCCTTTTTGAACAGCAATGTATCTTAAATTGGATGTGTAATCGGTTTGGCGCCGCAGACGAGACAGGCAATTAGGCTTAGTGTGTAAGGTTGGCGGACAAGCCGGGTGTCGTGTAAATTTCTGTAATTACTGCGACAGTTCAGTGTTTTAACGATCAGGCTTGGCTCATTCGCTTAATAGAATCAGTCAGTCTAGGTTTTTAATTCACTACCTTACGTAGTACCTACCTAGTCTTCCCTCGCATGGATTTCGTATGTATGGTGTGGTTGTATTATTACATCAGTTTAATAGTTGTTCGTACAGTTACTAACAGAAATGGAGTGAGAAATAAGCCATACTTCCATAGATACTAATATCTCATAAAATATCTACATTAATATTGCAAGTACAGTGATTACAAAAAGTGGATTCAATGGGCCTCATGAGATAGAAGTACGTGTCCATGATCTACCCTAGTAGGAAGAGAAACGTGTGGCCGCATACAAATTAGAACCACCGTGCTAGTAGTTACTCCTCCTATCGAGTCAGATTCACACTACGTTACGAATAGATTTATTTACTTGTTATCTACATAAGTACAGCACCAACATGAAGGTAGAGGTAGTAGAAGTAAGCCTAAGGCCTTCTGCGCTTCTGACTTCGTGTTAGTTCTATCTGACCTAGGCTAGAGTCAAGAGCTGATCCATAAATTATAAAAATGTTGAATTTGTTTTAAAGCAGGTACTTATTGGTAAAGTCATATCAACTCCACAACAATTCAATATTTTTTAAATTTAATAATTTTGAATAGTATTACATTCTGTATAAAAAGAAATTCAAAAACTAAAACCCGACTACTGAGAGATCGCGCTCTAAAAAGCAAGAAACAAGAATATTTAAATATTACCTACACAAATTTAATGCCTCTATCGTCTACAACAGTGATATAAGCTAACACCTATAATAATTAATTTTTGTGGAAATTTAATATAAATTCATAGTGCTTTTGAGGTTCTAGCTGTGGTCGCGTGCCACTTGCCTATATTTTTTATTACGTAAGATGTAATGTAATACGTGGCACACGACCACAGCTATCTCTCAGTAGTCGGGTTTTAGTTTTTGAATTTCTTTTTATTTTAAATATTTTGGAGTTCCAAACATGCCTGTAATACCAAAGAATACTCAATATAGCTACTCTCGTAATACTGTAGCAGATGTGGAAAGTGTACATACTCCAAAATGTAAATGATAGCTGTTTCGCTATAGAAAAATACAAGCTGACTTAAAAGAATGAGAAGGCATGATTATTAGATAGAACGTGTTAAAACGAGAAAGTTTTGATAATGATCCTCGTCTTTTTTCAAATCACCCTAAAATGATTTATGCTTGTCACAAATCTCCAAAACCTCGAATTTCAAATACTTCTAGTGTTAAAAATCGTTAAATTTTCTACCTCATAGAGGTAGAAGAGAGAGACAGAAGAAAGCCTGCGAAATTAAGCAAGTGCACCTTAGCCAATAACGCAAAACCAACCTAAAACCGCCTGAAGTAAAACTATTGTCGAGAAGACCAATAGCTGACCAATACCCCCCGAGTCGATGGCTGGTACGAGTTTCACTTCTAAAGTATAAGTACACGTATTTTTTTTCTGTGAGGGGGGCAAGCCCCCCTCAACCCCCCGAATCGATGGTTGGTACGAGTTTCACTTCTAAAATAGATGTTAACGGTTCTATTTTCTGTGAGGGGGGCAAGCCCCCCTCCCCCCCGAGTCGATGGTTGGTGCGAGTTTCACTTCTAAAGTAGATGTTTACGATTCTATTTTCTGTAAGGGGGGCAAGCCCCCCTCAACCCCCCGAGTCGATGTTTGGTGCGAGTTTCACATCTAAAGTAGATGTTTACGATTCTATTTTCAGTGCGAATCGATGGTTGGTACGAGTTTCACTTCTAAAGTAGATGTTTACGGTTCTATTTTCAGTGAGGGGGGCAAGCCCCCCTCAACCCCCCGAATCGATGGTTGGTACGAGTTTCACTTCTTAAGTAGAAGTCCATGTTTCTTTTGGCAAGCCCCCCTCAACCCCACGACTCGATGGTTGGTACGAGTTTCACTTCTAAAGTAGATGTTTACGGTTCTATTTTCTGTGAGAGGCAAGCCCCCTCCCTGAGTCGATGGTTGGTGCGAGTTTCACTTCTAAAGTAGATGTTTACGATTCTATTTTCTGTGAGGGGCAAGCCCCTCAACCCCGAATCGATGGTTGGTACGAGTTTCACTTTTAAAGTAGAAGTCCATGTTTCTTTTTCTGTGAGGGGGGCAAGCCCCCCTCAACCCCCCGAGTCGATGGTTGGTGCAAGTTTCACTTAAAGTAGATGTTTACGATTCTATTTTCTGTGAGGCAAGCCCCCTCAACCCCGAGTCGATGGTTGGTGCGAGTTTCACTTCTAAAGTAGATGTTTACGATTCTATTTTGTGAGGGGCAAGCCCCTCAACCCCGAATCGATGGTTGGTACGAGTTTCACTTCTTAAGTAGAAGTCCATGTTTCTTTTCTGTGAGGCAAGCCCCTCAAGAGTCGATGTTTGGTGCGAGTTTCACTTCTTAAGTAGATGTTTACGATTCTTTTTCCTGTGAGGGGGGCAAGCCCCTCAACCCCTGAGTCGATGGTTGGTGCGAGTTTCACTTCTAAAGTACATATTTACGATTCTATTTTCTGTGAGGGCAAGCCCTCAACCCCTGAGTCGATGGTTGGTGCGAGTTTCACTTCTAAAGTAGATGTTTACGATTCTATTTTCAGTGAGGGGGGCAAGCCCCCTCAACCCCGAATCGATGGTTGGTACGAGTTTCACTTCTTAAGTAGAAGTCCATGTTTCTTTTCTGTGAGGGGCAAGCCCCCTGAGTCGATGTTTGGTGCGAGTTTCACTTCTTAAGTAGATGTTTACGATTCTTTTTCCTGAGAGGCAAGCCCCCTCAACCCCTGAGTCGATGGTTGGTACGAGTTTCACTTTTAAAGTAGATGTCTACATTTCTTAGATGTCACGAAAGTATACGCTTCTTTTGCGTGTTTGGATCGCACTGGGTGATTTTGAATCTCACCATTTGCAAACAACTTCGTATTAGGTAGTAGATAACTGAGTAGCAACAGTTAGTACTATAGATACATAAAAGATCTTTTACATTAACATGTTCGTTGCGTATACGTACCTACTGCACCTTTGTTTTATACGCACGGGTTCTTGTGCTCACATGTCAAATAAGTTTTATCAATAATATGACAAGTCCGAGTCAAATGAGCTCGAATATAAAATGTTTGCCAATTGTGTTAGTGCGATACTTTATCTTTATTCCGACTTCATTATCTAAGAAAATCTACGTTTTAGAGATAAAATATATATATTTCTGGAATGTGCTAATTCAGCCCTTTCGTTTGATACCAAACTCGATACCAGTACAAGAAAATAAATATTCTTCGTTACTTAACACTGTATAGAGGGCGCCATATTAAATTCATTTTGACATTATATAGCCTATAACCACCAGACTGTTCAGACGCTTCTATTGATACCTCATTTGTCGAATTTGGATAAGTAGTTCGGGAGTTATGAGGGAACAGACGAAATTTATTCCACATACATACATACAAACATACATACATACAGGTCAAAATCATAACCCTCCTTTTTGCTTTGCTGTAGTCGGGTAAAAAAAGCTTGGCTTCTATAAACTACTTCTTCTTCGTCGAATCGATGTACAACTTCAAATTACTTTGCACCAATGTTTGGCGACAGAAACTCCATTTGGGTTCGCTTCCAGCAGGTCTTGCAGCGTGCATGTACTGGGGATCTTAGGGCAGTTTCAAAGGTGAGCCATAGTCTGTACAGCTCCACATTCACAACTGTCGCTGTTGGAGAGGCCCCACCTCTTCCGGTTTTCGTAACATCTCCCTACACCAGCCCGGAGTCTGTTTAGGGACTTCCAAACTGCCCAGGAAGGTCACCACCCGGTGGTAGCTTCTCGGCAGGTGGAACATGAGTTGCAGTGGGCGGGTACATTTTTTTCCATTGCTCTAGGCGAACTTTGGATGGGTCGTTTCCGTCGATCTGTGGTTGGTTTAGAAAACTCTTGCGGCTCTTTAGACGTGAAGTAGGTGGTGTGTGATTGTGTAGGGGGTGCCTGCTATCTTCCGTTTGTTTTTTCATCTCCATCCAAGTTGCAGCATACCTACGAGCTCTAGGTGGAGCTATCCCGGCTAAGGAGTATAGATGCGATAATGGGGTCGGTTTCAGGGTACCGGTGACTATTCGACAGGAGTCGTTTAGAGCCACGTCTACCTGGCCTGCATGGGATGAGTGTGCCCAGACTGGACTGGCATACTCCCCAGCCGAAAAACAGAGAGCCAAGCTGCTAGTGCGGAGGACGCGAGGGAATGAACTACTGATGGTAGGTTCTTCTGTACGTAGGACTTCTACAGTAGCATCAGCAGTTATTGATATTACAAAATAGTTGTCTGGGTTGTAAATAAGTGAATCACTCATTGTAGTGATGTGACCATGATCATTACGTATTTGTTTTGTCTGTACGTACGTCGTCGCGTGTATCAATATAAATAATCGATGTACTAAATACTTGCCTATACATAAGCAGATACATTCGGCAATGATTCGCTACATCAATGTTTAGCTGCATCATTCTTATCATTATTTATTTTGAAGATACACTTAGGCGAGTAATCTACGTACGACTCTCTCAGCCCATATCTATAAAAGCTAGGTTTTGTTAAGCATAATAATTTAGTTATAGTATTTCCAGGGTTTGTTTATGATCTGTACATACAGGTCTTATCAGCTTATATCAGTCAGTGTTCAAACAGCTTTGAAACAAAAGGCGGCCCTATTGATTCTTCATCTTATCTTATCTTGCTAAGAGGCATTAATCACAAAATGTAACGAGTATATACTTATTTATGTTACGAGTCACTTCACCTATAATTTATGCTATGTAGATTGGTAGAGGTTACTCTGACATAAAATCAGTTCTAGTCTAGAGTTAATTTCTAGTTTAGTAGAGAACGAAAGATGCAAATAAAATTGAAGCATTAGTTTTGTAAAATTTTTTTTACCGATATAAACATAGGTAGATACTTTACGAAGAAAATATTATTTTTTCAGTTGGGTACGCTACGCTACACTTTAATGTTTAAATAATACATGTTTGAGTTTATTGGCTGTTTTTCTATCTATCTTGGTTATTAAATCTAGTGACTATGATGTAAAGGCGTGGCGACATCGGAGGTCAAGTCTTGACCTACTAATACGAACCTAACCTCACATTTGCAACAGAAATATGTGTGGAGCGTAAAGATAGTTTACATCTTGTAACGCCAAACTTGAAAATAGGTACTACACCGATTGTATCGAAACTCTATACGAAGTGAGTGGCTGATTTAATAATACAGATGTTTATTGTTGTATTCAAGTAGTAAATAAATCTATGTGTATTTATTTTATAAAAGGGATTGTTTTTGTTCTTGTTGTACAGATACCTAACCTTCCTAACCTAATCTTAAAGGTTAATAGAATCATTACTTTGTTCAAAAATCTATTCCATGGTATTTTAATGCTACGTTCAAATTCCTTTGATGCATACTTAATGCTGTAATGAGTTTGATCCAAGATTTTACGGCAAAGATGGAGCTAACAAAAGTCTACTTAATCTTCCCGCTTGAATTCAAAAATTATGACTCATATTCCGTTCCGCCCTTTTGCCTGATTAATGTAGCTTTTAGTCAAATAACTAGCTCCTATACAGGGTGCAAGGAGAGCTAATAGGGTGAATTCAGAATGTGCAACTGGTTAATTTCCAATATGAAAAAAGGTCCGGAATACCATAAAAATTAAATGCAGTCAACTGATTTTGTATGGGAGGTAGACTTCTGTTTTTATTTTCTGACGTATGTTCCTAGATTGGAAATTGATCATTTTCATGGTCTGCATGCACCCTATTCTTATTTGGAGAGCTGTCACACCCTTAGGTCACACCCAAGCTGACACCCCCAAATAGCACAAACATGAAAGTAGGAAGATCGATGCATTATGTTCATCGAATACCATATTTGTGGGACATCTCAGATAGAATGGTGTAATGCTGTAATGTAATGCGATTAGGCTGAATATGTTATCTGTTCATTTCACAAATACTGCTTGTAGTAGACAGTTGACTGGCAACCGGATTCATTGGGTAGTTTTGGGTATCCCACACGAAAGAAGTACAATCTTAAATGGGACAATCTTCACTAAGATTCACAGTTCTGACAAATTTTGAAGATTCTCTCTGATTTATCTGATCTCTTCATTTTTTAAATAGGTAGGTTGCTCTAGTTTAACGTATCCCGCTTGAAGAAAGTAAGGTATATAATATGTCCATGTAGATTTATACTTTAAGGCTATGTTAGTAGATGCCCTAAGTTTCCAGCTCAGTAGTAATTGCTTTTTGCGAGCATTAGCGTGAGACTTTGGTATAATAACTTGATCAATAAACCCTACCTTCATTAACCTTCCCTTCCCATTAGTTGCTTCGTTAAAGGTTTTGGCCAAAAAAATACCTAGAATCGCCAGCAACGAAATGCATATAAATGGGTTCACTAGAGTTTTGCTATTTTATTAAAATAATATACAGGGTCCTACCTCATCTAGTATAGAAAATATTAGATGAAATAGACAAACCTTATACGAGAGGCCGGTCCAGTGGTTATTAACCACCGAGTATATCTTGTTCTCAGTTTTAGTTAGTATGTCAAATAAATACATAAAATATAATCGTGTATCTAGTTAAATGACAACTAGGAAAAATATGTTTGATTCAAAGAGAAAATATATCATAAAATATTTTGGATCACTTTGCTAAATACACCAAGAACCCAGATGCTGGCGATTCTGGGTTTTTGTTGTATGAACATTTAGCCAAGCCCTTTCATTGAATTTATCAATATAAATCAGAGATATCAATGTATCTAAACTTTAATTTCCTAATGAATTTAACAATACAATAAACAACATAATGTTGTTCATTATCTTTAGGTATATTATTGGTTTTGGTTTTGACTCTATCATCAACAGTATTATTAAATTTTTGGCGTTTCACTGCTCTAGTTCCTGTATATAAATTTTTCTTGACTCCATATTTTTTACTGCTATTCTAAAAGCTATTTAGTTAGTAGGTATATTGGTATACGTAGATACCATTGTTTTTAGGGACCTTTCGTAAGATAATAAGGTTTTGTAATCCTTAAATTGCTCATACCAAACTGCGGTTAAATGAATCAAGAAATCGTTAAACAGTTACACTTAGCAAAGAGGGTGGGATTTGGGAACATTCACCCTGTTTCTGCACCTACCTACCCTCATTCTATGAAAGGGTTGATGTAGAAGGGGCAAAACAACCGATGTGGTCTATTGTCTGAACATTGCTTCAGATCATTAAGCAGTGACGAGGCAGGAACGTAAAATGACAATGCAGATATCTGCTAGACTATAAATTCGTACTTATATTTAAGTGTAGGGTGGTGTAGGTACTTGGCATATTAGCGCCTCTGTCTACGAGTACAATGTAGGTAGACTAGACAGACATGTACCTAACAGAGTAAAAATCTAATAAATAGTAGCACACCCCTTAATTACTTTTTTATGTTAAATACTGTCGCCTTAATGACTCCATTGTAGATATGAGCGCCGCGCCGGCGCGCCGCCGCCGCCGCCGATTTTCCCGCGCCGCCGCCGCCGCGTAATTGCAACGGCGCGCCGATCGAGACGAAATATATTCAAATTTTTTACTTCTCGCGTGTATTTGCGTCTAGTACTTATTAAATTCTAAATTGCTGTATCGATATCTTCATTATACTTACCAGACCTTGGATGTTGTTAAAATAAAAGTAGAAAGAATTACTTGGAGTCCCCATACCACCAGTAAACTTGGCAGCAGCACTAGGACTCAGAAACTGCCCAGCTTCCAATGAAATTGAAGGCTTACTTGTAGTCCATCAAAGCCAAACACAGAGTGGTTATTTGTACTTATTTCTCAGAATTATGTATAATTTGTCGTACAGTATGGATGTGGTTCACAGTTGAAGATTTTTCCAGTGGCTGAAATAGATCAAATCTGAATGTCAGACGCTACGTAAGGACTCTCAAGAAGAGTTTATAGACGTAGATCAGAAGTGTGATCGGCATTCGGTTATTGAGGATCCTTTTTGAAAAATAGTGCTATAGCTATACTTTTTTTCCACGTGTCTTCGGGTGCCTTGTTGCTATTTGGGTATCGCGGAGATGAATAAAAGAGCATCTTCAGCTCCTCAGAACAGAATGTCCCCCATAGCGCAAAGGTCATTCCGTATTCCTCATTAGACTTCCTACTCGTAAGCGTTTTAAGTGTTGCTCCGATATAATCTTTATCTGCGTTTGGGAGTGGCAAATAGCAGGGACTCTGGGTTCAACGGCACCCCCATTAGGACCTTTTTCTCTTTTTTCAGTGTAGGTACGGTTATCAAAACTTCCACTTTCTCACATACACGGGCTCGAAGTCAGCGCATTCACCTGTATGAACTTGATATCAGGTTCAATACGAGGTACGCTACCTGGTCGAGATGCTGCGGCTATCCTTCAAATTTTCACAGACAGCTTTGTTGACGAGGTACCTTACGCCACTCTAGGATTTTGTACTACCTTCCTGAAGGAGAATTTAAGGCCTGATTCTTGGATTGCCGTGTCCTTCCGCTCCCTTCGGACTTCTGCTAACCAAAGTACATGTCACCGTGTCTTTCATAATTCTACCACAATGATTTGAAGGTTCAGATTCAGTTAAAACAGAATTCTCTTTAGGCTGTCGTCCGTCGGCTTGCCTCCACCAAGTATTATACATCGCCAGGGTGAAACTATGGCGGCTGTCATCCGTAGCCCAGGATGTTTGTTTTCGTCAATTTCAGTATAGGATGCGCTACCCGAGTCAAGATGCGACAGGTCGCCTTCAGATTGTCACGGAGATATTTGTTGACAAGGTTCCCTGGGACTTTAAATACTTTTCTGAAGTAGAACAGGCGGTCTGACTTCAGGTTTCGCGATTTCACAGGTGACCCCATAGTAAAAATTGTTTATTTCGTAAGTAAAATTTATCTTGCAAACGTAGCACACCAGCTAATAAAAAAAACCTTAAAACATTACCAGAATTCGGAAATTAAACCAATGGACAAATAATTTGCAAAAAATATAAAAAAATGTCGCGCCGCCGACGACGCCGCCGCCGCCGACCCTAAACAGTCGGCGCGCCGCCGCCGCCCTTTTAGCCATCGGCGCTCATATCTACTCCATTGCAGGCAAGTATAATTTATTAGCGGTGAAAGTTACTTCAATGTAAATAAAAATTATTTTTATGTAACAGCGCCACCTACCGCATAGTAAGCGAACTAATAACGTGGGCAGATGCTCTACAGCCGCAACACTGGTTCGAAAATAAACGATGGTGAACAAAATAACAGCGTGTATAGTTCTCGGAGTTTTGAATAGATGGCGTAAGGAGTATCGTGTTAGTTTTAGTAGTTGTAGACTTGTAAAGTATGTACTAAATATACCTATTGCTTGGTTGGTACCCAGTCTGGTTAGCTTTTGCATTTATCAATCACCGATAGACTCATATCTATCAAATAGTGAAGATAAATACAATTTCTATGACAAGCGTAGTTTTCAGAAAGAAATTATGACATCAGGTTCGACGTATTTTTATAAAAGATGTTTGACGTCTTTATTTTTTCCGCATGTGTGAGTAACTGAGTAGCACTACTTTTACATACTCTAAAATAATCTAGCTAGACCTAGTTTGACTAAAGAAGATCTGCGTAATATTTCGACAGTGTTATTGCGGGCATGCTGCACGGCAGGACTAGTCGTGGTGCTATTACACCACTTTTTAATTAAACAACTACAATCTACTTCCCCCTTTCCGGCTTCCCGCCCCAAAAACCCTGTTCTGTCCTCAATATCGATTGGCCGATGAAAAGCGCATGATAGAGCCACATACATTTTTCAAATGCAGACACCGTTTTATGCGTCGTGAAGAATAAAGCGAATCCCACACCTGTTGTCCGTTGGTGCAAAACAAGTAGGTATATTGCATCTAATGTAATAAGTGTAACAGAGACAGATGGCAACTCAACTTTTAGCGTGGCTCTTGCGTCAACGTCCGTTGGTGCAAAAGAAATATCTAGGTAATTAAATTGCATCTACCCTTAAGTGTTACAGAGACAGATGCCAATTAAAGCTTTTGCGTTGCTCTTACGTCAAGGGTTTTAGTACGGGGGATCTCTTGCATCGGACAGTCTCATGCGTTACTGACTTACGGGTGAGCTAAAAATGCGCAGCAACGGACGTCAAGTGTGGTTCCCTAGGTATGACACGCACAGATAATGGAAGGCATCACGCAACATCGCTTCCTGGTTCCTAACTCGTAACCTTCAAGGACTTGCCAGTAGTTGCCAGTTTTGTGCGTTATGTTTATGACAGTTTTTACCAAAGTTTATGGAGTTTGGGTGGTATCTACTCTACTCTGCTTAAAGCATTGCTACCTATCTTATCTACTCTGCCCGCAAGTTATTCTATATGCTATTTTTGACATTGCAATGCCAGCGACACTCAACTGTCATCCTATTGCCACTGTGATTTCCTATACTAAAACTGTTCGCAGTAAACGAAACTACCATACCAATCCAACAGACATCCCATAAACAGCTGAAACGATTTCTATTTAGCAGATTGCTGCCTCTGAAGATAGGAGATACGACCACACGTTTGGTCCTAGACTTGTCATTCAGTTTCCATTGTTTTACCGAGTTAGAACGTATCACCTAAATTCTATCATTCTAGCTCTAGTAGAAGGTGACTAAGAGAATATCCAGGGAATGGATAACTGCAATTTTGTGACCAATCATGGAAAGAATGACAATTTTCCGCCCCAAATACGGAAGGCCAATGACCAGTAGTGGACTGAAATAGCTGTCGATGATGATGTCATTTAAACAGCCGAATTATCAGAATGTATGAATGAATGCATGATCGAAAAATATAAGAATTAAGAACAAAAGAACCCTTACACAATTTTTATCCATTGTTCTTCTGTTCTTCAAGTTACAGTTTAAAAAGTAGTTAGCTGTATTTAGTATATGGAAATTAAAGTTGATTGACGGAATAGATTACAATTATATCACACAGCCACAACTGTCCACTAGCCTTTCGACTGTTTAGAGGTATTAAATAAAATATTAAGTTTATTATTAAAGAAATTCTCTTATCTTATTTGATTCACCTAGAGTAGTGCAAGCTGCAGTATTTTATAGAGGATGTTATTGCTCATCTTTCTAGGGTGTAAAATTGTTCTTTTTTTATTATCACCATACACGGTTTGTTATAAATATACCTGGACAAATTTAACCTTCCTGGAATAGATCGCTGCAAGCGATAAGGCTGCCTTTGCTTACGTCTCGCTCTAAGTTGACTGTTTTGTTGTTTGTTATATGAAAGCAATAAAGTACATATCAATCTATCTATCCCGGGGTGGATTTCAAGCTGTACATATTTTTGATGGATTGTTGTTCTCAAAACTTTGGGAATCCCTCCTTTATGCGGCTTATAATCCGATGGCATGCGAAACTCTGCCAAAATATAGATACGGCTTAGGTATAACGCGACCGAGCAAGGTTGGGAATGGGGATATTATGCGCCGCAAAATGACAGTATCCAGGAAGGTTAGTCATCCATTTAATATGGTCTAAAGGAAAATTATAGGAACTATCAGCCCGTTAGCGGTTTCACCCGCTGCAAATCCTTTTCCTACTGGAAAAAGGCAGTTTTTCCGCATGTGTTATACCTACATACAAGTAAACCTTCCTCATGAATCACTCTATCCACTACAAAACAAACGCGTCAAAATCCGTTGAGTGGTTTAGGACTGCCGTGTTACGCGGAACTCGTGTAAATCTAATTACACGAACTACGCTTAACATGTCGTAATCGTTTTTTCGGTGTCTACTTTATAAGGGGAGTTTGAATAAAAAAAATATTTTGTATGAAATTTTTTACAACAAAATCAATGTTACACGAATTTGGCAAGACATAACTTTGCCGGGTACAGTTACGCGCTGCGCGTGTAACTCACTTACACGATTTAACTACAGTAAATGCTACTGGGCGCGGCGCGTTGCGAAATAAACGTTGAACATAACCTATCTCGCGGAAAGCGTGTAACTCGGAGATACACGGCCTCGCGTAACACGATTTGTATGAGATTTTCACTGCTCCAAATTTCAAATGGCTATAACTTATTCTGCATCAAATATTTAAAAAAAATATTTGTATGGTCTTCAAACTAATAACAATAATAAAAGATTTGTTAAAAAATTATATGATTTTAATGTGCGCATAGCATTTAGAAAGGAAAAATCAGATTTTAGATTCAAATGCGTTTTTCTCAAGTCGAGCAGTTTTAAGATACACGAGTTCCGCGTCACACGGCAGGAGGAGTTAGCGAATTCTACGACAGACATACATACATACATCACGCCTTTATCCCTTGCGGGGTAGGCAGAGCGTCAACGACCGTAAAAGTACGGTCGTTATCGCCACGTCTGACACATATTTGAGGGCCGTTTGACAGACATAGAACTGCAAAAAGCGACTTAATTTTAAAACTCTGTAGTGATCAGTTGATTAGTGGCTGAGTCACAATATTTTTGGTATAATGCTTTTAAAAACCTGATATTAGAAAGTACAGATAGAACATAGGTTGAAACTGGTTACTCCTGTCATCTATCAAAGGTACTTAAATTATTTTTTCACGGTAAAGATACATACGATGGCTCGATAATTTATTATGTATCTATTTACATAATAATGTATCTATTTACATAATAATTAATAACGTAGGTAACTAAGCCAAAGCTGACAAACTGTATTAATAATTTCAAAAAGAGGCTATGAAACTGATCAACTTTCCTTATGAAACATGGTTGGAATAGCATAATTCATTATATTAGGCCTATTTTGTTTAAAATTTGTACTTTTTGAGTAAAGCATTTTGTATCGAAGGGCAAATGGTTTTTTCCCAATTTCTACCTATGTTCTTGAGTTTCAAGGGCTAGTTCATCCTTAGAAACATCTTCAGCATGTAGTTAGGTAGTTACACACGTGCTAATTGCTGTGATGGACGACCTTGCTACAACAACAATGACAACTTTGACGAAATGACATCCAATTATTTGGTTGTCATAGACAATCAGGTTACGGATTTTAGTGTAATTCTTTTGCAAATTACCTGAGTGCCTACTATAGCTGAGATGGCCACTCGCTACATTCGCTGCCTTATGACAGTGCTCCCTTTCCTACTTGGTGGTAAACTCAAGTGAGAAAGGAAGCGCTATACAACTGTCATATGGAGGCGAATGCAGCGAGTGAGCGTCTCAACTATTGCTGTGAGTTGTGTTTGTCACTGTTAAAAGAACTTGACGAGCGTAATTAAATTAAATATTTCTTTCTCTTTGTTACAGGTAGCTCTAAAATCCTTCAGTTACAAGACGAGGAAAATGGTATTAAAGTTATTAATTTTAATCAGATTTGGCTCATCTCAAGACTTAAACAAACAAGCATTCCATCAAATGGTCATGGAAAGTACAGATTTATATTCCCTTGGTAGCGGTGTTTCCTACATTGTTTATACTCGGAGGCTTCGAATCGAGGTGACATATAGAACATCTGTTTCGTATTGCTGTCTTTGTCACGTCGTTGGCAGTGAAAAGGACAACGCCAGTTTATTGCGTAGTGGAAATCCAAGTAGGCTCTTTATGGGGGATTTCCAATGCGCGCGCATGCTTTTCAGGGCGCAGGACGCACCCTCCACCGGAGCTACGAATGCGTAGATATGGCTCATTAAACGATAAAAATGAGTTTTTGGAAAACTTGCAGAATTTTCCACCGTAGGCGAATTTAGCAAGTTTAAAAAAAAATGTGTATCAAACACGGGAAGTGTTTAAAATTTAGTATTCGATAAAATTGAGGATAAAAATCCCCAAAACTTATCATCAATTTAAAAACTTTAAATTGGTTGTAAGTACTTTACTTATGTCATACATAATTTTAGAAGACTCGTGAAATAATCAGTAAAAAACAACGTTTTCGCTATACCTAAACTAATCTAATGTTTTTAGAAATATTCGTTCAATACTACAAGAACAATTGGGTTTTAGAACGAGCAAGAACGAGCTAAATATTAAACAAGTCAAGAAAGTTACATACCACGTGGCTACACACTGGTCTGGACATATACAAATTGTCATCGACACGAAAGAATGAGAAGTCAAGAAGAATTATTTAATGCCCTCTCTGACAATTTATACGGTCTAGGCAAGTTTCAGTAGCCGGTAGAAGCCGCACACACGGCACATCAGGTTTTGCCGGCACCAGCTCCGGAGCGAACCTTACTTTCTCACTAACAAACAAAAAAAATACTAATACCTATCCACAATCACACCTTAAAATTCTGTGAGTCCCGTCTCTCGCGAGGTAAGTCCCACATTCTAACCTTACTAGCACCGCTCCGGCTTCCCCATATTGCACAGAACATTCTAGTACTTGAGAGCATCACTTTGTACGAGTAAATAGTACGTAGTTCAATATTTATTCCTTACTGTGAATATCGATCGCACGCTTAACCATTCTAACCATTCCATTTCATAAAGAGAAAGATTATATCTACTAAAGACGCCATTAGGTTTTTTATGAGAACATTTTGCCCGACGACAGCCGTTAGATGTCCTAGATTTCTGGTGCCTGGGAATTCTATAAATAGGATATTTTATAAAAACATGTTTCAATGCTTTTGTCACGATGTCAGTTTTTTCTATTGTTTGAACAGGAATGCACTTCAGCGTTGATTGAAACATCTAAGTGACAATTGAATTGAATACAATTTTTCTTTCACTTAGTTTTTTAATTTCATACTAGTAATTTTCAGCTTAGTGATTTCCAGATAATTCCCAGTTTCAGTGACGTTATTTCTTCGATAAAATATGTACAAAGTACACAGGTGTGCTTGATGTATCTTTGATAAAATACGGGTACCTATCTATCAGTAATCTAATTGTGCATTGATGGTTTATCATATCAAACAAAGGCATGCAATTGATGTGATTAGATAAATCTTGTCACATTTCCATTATAAAACAGTTACAAATTAAATTATGACAGTATAAAAAGATTTAATCATTATAATATGTCATACTTATTTACAGTATTTTAAAAAACTTTCATTTCGTAGCGCTTGCTACAACTCTGCTACGCCGTAGTTTTGGTTATTTTGGAAAACGTGTTGAGTAAACCGAAACATTATAAAACATCAAAATTTCTTAGCTGTACAGATTGTATGTTTACATTAGCTGAATTCTAGACTAAAGATAGCATAGAGATTGAATCACAAGTATGATAGACGTGGAGCTCCCAGTGGGTGGCTTTCTCGAACCGATTATTCCCTGCAAATTGGATTTCAAGCTCAACCCAATCCTTGTACCTACGTGTGTGAGTGCATGTAGTAATGGTAGTTACAGATAAGGATTTAAAAATATAATATACGTATGTGTATAGATAAACACAGTTTAGATAAGAAGGTAACACGTTTGCGCGAATTTCAAGATTTAATATAATGTAATATCTCTTTCTAAATCAAAGATTTGATTTTGATTACGGAACATTCCGTAAACATTTTTTTTGTTTACCAATGCAAACAGCTGCTGAAACCATGAAACCATGTAAACAAAACAATAAAAACTGATAAACATATTTACTTATGTCTAATTGAGAGAAGTAGACCATTCCATGGCGCAAACGTAATGTTATGTTAAACATTGTATGAGAAAATTGAATAACATGTTTATGTTACGTATGAGTTATTTATTATACTCTCGACATTTTTTTATGAATTAAGAGAGGATAGGCAAAAGATACCTGCAATATTTCCGCGACTATACTTTAAGCTAGTGAGTTCCGAAGGTTTGTGAACTCAACGCAAGTAATAATTTATTAAATTCGTGATTCATTAGAGAGAGCAAAAAATATCAATAAATACAGTTTTAGTTGAGCGTAGGTGTCATTCACTGATGAGCAGGTACATAAATCACAGACTTAAGAGAAAAAAAGTACAGGTCAATAATTTCACAGTTTATAAATACGAAGTTCGTATAGATTTCAAGCCATGAGTCACTTTGGTGAGTACCGTTGGTGACTCAGCCTTTGCGTCCCATTCCAAGCTTAGCTTGACAATACTCGCTGTTTCCAAAAGTATTTTTCTACCGGTCTTTTATTCATTTCCATTTCGTAGGAGTTAAAGTTTCTGGCAATGTCTGGTTGGAACTGGATTCCATATACTCGATTAATCAAAAGTACTTCTTTGCCCACGTCTTGGCACACTCAGCGATGAGTGGAGAGGACCTACTTGATTTATTAAATGTTTATTAGTCATGGCTCTTCTTAATGTCTATCTCACTAACCTCATATCTGAGTAAACACGTGTAGTAAAATATTATTTGTAAACAAAACAAAAACAGAAAAATATCTTACCGCAGAGTAGGTAGAGATACAAAATGTATTACATGTATTGTTATTGTATGTAGTTTTAGTTTAGTTTTAAGTTGACATGTTTTTTATAATGTATTATTTAATTATTTTATGTTTTAAATAAATCTCTGGATTCACAAAAATGTATTACAATAATACATTTCTTTTTATACCTTCTACTTTTTCTGACGGTTACTTAATTATTGATCAATCAGATCGTGTTTAATTGATATAATAGATTTTCAACTTGAAGCAAGTAGATACCTACAACACATTTTCAAAACTCTGTTAAGTTTCATATTTCAATTCATACAAAAGAACGTTTCTAAAATCACGTTCAAGAGTAGCAATTTTATTTCATATCGTCATCAAAGTCGTCATGACTAGCGTACGTACGTCATTCATAAGTGTGTAATAGAAGAGGTTTGGGTCAAGCTAGGTTATTATCTGGACTTCGGTCAACCATTGAAAAAATATCACGTTGTAGCTAGCTACCCGTGAGAAGATGTTATCTTTGTGGTTCAAGTAGTTATTATAAGCAGTGACTTTTATATTTCCAATATTCTCGTTTTCATCCAATCCTATAAAAAAACTGATCAGTGCCAAAACACTAAATAGATGAACTCTTTATCATGATAAGCTCAACTTTGTCTTTATTTATTTTTTGGTTATTTGCTTCTATACAGTGTGTTTTAGAAGAAATGCATTAATTTAGACACTTTTTTTAGGGCATTGTACTGAACAACTTTAACCATAAGACCAATGCGGAAAAATCAACCTCCCATAATAAATTTTCCATCAGCCGACTGACTTTGTATAGGCGGTCAAAATATTTTTCTCGTTTTTCAGCATGGTCCCTTAGTACTTTACAGTATTCTAGTACTATTATATATTCTGTGCCCTTAGTGAAAATTGTTCTACAATACTCGAAGCCCCGAAGCAATGCATTTATTTTAAATTTTTTTCACCCCCCCGAGCCGCATTCAAAGTAGGAACGTGAAATTGTTATAAAAAGAAAAAAATGTATCTTACTGTTTTTTTACACTGATAAATCCATATCCATTTCTGTATAATGTAGGTACAATCAATAAGTGGTAATTTTATTTACCCTAATTTGTATAAACTTTAATTTTTTTAATGCATTTTCTCCAAAACATGGTGTATGCATAGCAGATGGGTAGGTAACAGTGTTAGAACGCTAAGAAACCTCACGAAGGAAATATTTTAAATTAGCGATTTTAAGCGGTCGTTGTCCGTTACTGACGCAAATCCTACTTAAACATTAAGTACTTCTTTAAAAGTGATGGTAGTTATGTAGTTTCTTACTATACGGTAAACTCAGATTGATCTGAATATAAACCAGACAAAATAAAGAACAATAAAATGCCAATAATATTTTTATATTAATTGCAACTTGATGGTTCTAAATTTGATGATTGATATGATAATACAGTTTGTTATATCCAGCAATATAATTGGTTTCCAACTTTCAAAGGTATAATGTGATTATGAGAATTAAATTTATTGCTGATAAAATGATAATAGTGGTCAACGCTGATATACCTACTGATAAAGTATAATAATAATAATACTTTATTACATAACAAGAATAAACTTTATAAAACTTCTACTTGAACGTACTTACCTACAGGCTACATATTATTTATTTATGGTAGGTATACATAATTTGTGAAAGGTCAATACTTAATTTTCACTTGATTGGCTTCAGTAGAAGGCTTCCTGTCTTACTTGTAAATGCTTTGGGGAAAATTAAATAGTAGCATTTTCTATAAAGAACAGATTTAATAAAAATATTTGTATGTATGTTTTATAAGTTCATTTATTTTGTTGAGATTCTTGACAATACTATAAATATATTTACAGTTTAATTATATGTCAAATATGTATTAGGTATGTTATGTATGTAGGAACTAAACTTGTCGAAATGACAAGTAATACATATTGTCAAAAGAAGAATTGATTAGTATATCTAAACTAAATATCTACTCTATCTAGTTATTGCTAATCAATTTAGGTTATTGGTAAGTTTGAAACAGCTTGTCAGCTGTTTTTAAATTTGCTACATCGTTGAAGGGCTTAGAAGATACATCACATATTTTCTTTTAAACAACTTAATACTACGAATAAATATCAGTCTAATATCACGTCAAATAGGTATGTACAAGAACTTAACAGCCAATAGCTACCATTTTCGATTCACTTTTCAACACTTAAAAACCGCTCAAATATAGTTCTTTTCACATAAAACTTCCGACCGCGTTGAGTGACGCAAAATATGTTCATACTCGCCTAAACTCGCGTTCAGTATTTGCGTAGTTCCACTTTATAGCAAATCGAGGAGTATTTATATTTGACTTTTTTAAAGTCTGTCATGGCAGCTTGCCATATTTCATTTCCATGTTCATGCGTCAGTGGATGCCCGTTTAGCCAGCTCTTTGCGGGAAGAAAGCTTGGGGTTCCGTCTGCGGTGGGGGAGTCGCAGGGATTTCATGTTTTGGTTTCAGCAGCCAAGGACATTCGATTCCTTCAGGGCTCTTGTCAGTTTTCTTTTGATTGGAGTGGGTGGGTGTGAGGTGCAAAACCGGCGGCACCTTTCCGCTCGGGCACACCGGCGGACGCTCAGTGGCTTTCGGCTGCATGTTTTCTGGAAACAAAAAGTTTTATTAGTTTATTGCCACTTGTGCGACCTCGTTAATAAGTAATTTGCGGTTTCGAGGTGGGAACCATTTAGAATACTTTAAAAACGAACTCTGATTCAACTGGCAATGAGGTGTGATTAGTACTTTTATAATTAATGAATGTGTTAAAAAACAGTACCTAATTCACAGTTCATTCTCATTCAAGATCCCTTGTTGCCAGCCAGAAAAAAGTCTCTTTCCTAATTCACAGTTATAGAGTCACAAAACTTTGTTCTCCAGGAATTATATATCACAAATTCACTAAATGTCACACACAAAAATCACTATCACTGAACTTACTTTGTATATCCAAACTGATATGTTCCAATTGGTGGCTGATAACTTCCACACCGGTACCGAACATTTGCTTTATCGGTGTCGTTCGTGCGAAGGTTTGTTAATGAATGGTGTGCATCGGTCGCCGCGAGCGGTTATATAGGAAGTGATTCAGTTAGCGAGCGTTTCTCTACAGACAGCAGCGCGTCATTCGTCTCTGACGTGAGGCTGTATGACGACAATTTTCCTCGCTCGGCCGCGGTCCTTGCGACAACGGCTCTTACTTAGGTACACTGCACGGGGTGCTCTTTAGAAACTTTTTAATTACGCATTTCAGATGGTTAGGTGAGCAAGTCAAAGGTCCTTTTCAATTGGTTCGTAATCATTCAGTGGCTCTTGTATCCAACTTGTCAAAAAATTAGGTGAATAACTATAATTTAAACTCTGATTATGCTTGCAGTTTTCCTCGCTCGTCCACGGTCCTTACGACAACAGCTCTTACTTAGACGCTGCACGGGGTGTTTTTTAGAAACTTTTTAATTACGCATTTTAGATGGTTAGGTAAGCAAGTCAAAGGTCCTTTTCAATAAAGTCCGTGTGTGCATCATTTTTTTTATCACAAAAGTACGATTCTGCAGAATATCAAATGTAGTATTAAAATATGTCTACGAATATTTTTACTGATGTTATAGTCATTGTTGATAATTTGATATTCTATTTCGCTGCAATATATGTTTTAAAAAAATCCATGGAATGTTTTTGTTAGTTGTTCATGATTTTAATAAAATTTGATTCTTATGCATACTCCTTATTGATTCGTAATCATTTATTAGTTCTTGTATCCAAGTTATCTAACAATTATATGAAAAACTATCACTTTAACACTGACTACGAGTATGTCTATAAGTTTCCTCGTTTTCATTGCTCATTCTAAACGCGACACGGGGTGTTCTTTAGAATCTTTTTAATTGCGTATTTCAGACCAGATGGTTAGGTAAGAAAGTCTAAGGTTCTTTTTAAATGACTCGTAATCATTCAGTAGCTCTTGTATACACGTTTTCTGATAATTATATAAACAACTAAGTATTATCATTTTAAACTGACTTTGCCGGATATAGAAATTGTTATAATAATTGTCCTGAGATTCTTTCTCACCGATTGCTTTTTTACACACGCCGTTGTAAACAATTATCCTAAGGGCTATAATAATATTTTATACGTACAAGACAGTAATTATTTTAATCACACCACGAGACAAGACACATAGGATTACAACCTCAAGGCATTTAAGAACTGATGAGAACTCTAGGTTTACCTTGAATGAGAAATAATTATAAATCTCTATTCTCTATGTAAAATATAGTCTATGCCAGATTTCTAACATATGCTAACGTTACCTGCAAAATATATAGCCTACACATAAACATACGAAAATAAGTACCCAGTACTAGTTGCTTCTTATCATATATAATGTATTACCCAGACAATAAATAAAAGATAACGGTTAATAATATAATACCTATATATTTTATAAATACCTATTTGCGTAAGTAGGTTTCGATAATAATGACGTAAAGAATGACTATAATGCAATATCTACTTGTCGGACGTCAGAGGTATGAAAATATGACAAAATCTAGGACACTTACGTCAGAATAATACATTAAAAATGGAATCGCCGTTTCTGAATGTCCCAGTGATCCAATATAAAAAAACTCTTGGGTTCATTTTGTCAACAAATCGGCGTCTGATACAAAAACAAAGCGTACATATATATTATCTGTAGGTATACAATCACGCATGCATATATCCCTTGCGGGGTAGGCAAAGCGTTAACGACCACGAAAAACGGTTGTTATCTAATAAACTATGTATCACCTGCCTGTTAACGTGTTTTGGCAGTGCAATAATATAATCACAATAAGTAACACTAAGTATGTGTACATTCAATATTTACGACAGGTTTTCTTATCATTCTGATAAGAGAGTGCGTGAATTTCCAGTACTTTACAATCTCTACATAAATGTTTCATAATAAGCGATATCAATTCAGGTAAAAAGAATATGAAGTTTGTACATTAGTCGTTCCTATAATTCCCATGATTCATTACTGAAAATGATTCCGTCGAAATATTTTGCCTACATATCATAATTCCATAGAATTGGTTAACTGGCAATTAGATGGTTCGTAATTCGTTACCATGAGCAGTGAGTACATAGTTTTAGTTTAGCATACAAAATGGCCAGTTAATATATACTTCTCAGAACTAGTTTCAAATAATATATTAAACAACATGGCAATTGTAGTGAATGGGGCATTCCACGCCAAGCGGGCAGCGAAAAAAGGTCGATGTTTCCGATTTTGGTAATATTCGAGTATGTTATAGGTATATGTGTCCTCAATCCAGATATACAATATTTTTGTATACAATGAATAATTAAAAAGTTATGAGGTTTTGTAGTTTTGGCTGATTCATAGGTAAGCATTATTTCAAAGCAAAAATTTAGTTAAAAATATATGTAATCAAATAAACTAACTAATGAAATCTGTAGTAATGAGCTTGTAATAGCAATTTTGGAAATTAAAAAAATTTTTTTAGAGAAAAAGGATTTTTTAAATGGATTTTTAAACTTCGACCCTTTTAATTTTTTTTTTTTTACAATTAGGTCTTAGTATAGAGATAATTCACCAAGTCTCATAAGAAAGTAGTTTAGAGCTATAGAAGATAGCAAGGCGGCGATGTGGCAGCTGCATCATGATTGATGCAATTTAATAGCGACCAACGATGAAATATTTAGCAAAACATGGTACTGTTTATATACTTTAGAACATTTTTTCTAGTGTATTAGAATAAAACTAGATAAATGTAGATAATCGTAATAGCAAATAAGTTATTTAATTTTTCACAGATCAATATCTTAGCACAAATATTATTTAACAATTACTTTACTTACTAACAATTTTATACACAAGGTCATTATTTAGTGACTATTTGCAAATTTGTACACAAGGTGAATAAAGAGCAATTTGTTTACCATTTACAAACTTTTACAAGCATAACGTTCACTACAACTTCATCAATTTTTGGTGCCAGAAAGCATGAATTTTAGTGCTTATCATTCATTTGCTAGCATACAGGTTTGCATTGATATTTTAGCATGCTAAGCATTGTTTAGAGCACATGCAGTTGCATGAATGCCTCTGTACCGAAATCTTGTTTGTAATGAAAAGGTTGATGAAATTAAATCTCTTAAAATGTTGTGAGGCGCCGTCTGTAATGAAAATAATAATTTGTTGGTATATTGTTGTCCTGAAGGTCGGGTGAAAATTTTTCTGAAATGTAAAATGTTGTGTAAAACATCATTCTTCCTATAATAATAAACCGATGTTAAAAGGGTCGCCTGATCATTGTTCAATGTGATTATGCAGAAAAATATAGTTTCACAGTTCAAGATGCCAAACAGACACAACTGGAACAATGATCAGGCGACCCTTTTAACATCGGTTTATTATTATAGGAAGAATGATGTTTTTACACAACTTTTTACACGTTTCAGAAATTTTTTCACCATCGTCTTCAGGACAACAATATACCAACAAATTATTATTTTCATTACAGACGGCGCCTCACAACATTTTTAAGCAGAGATTTAATTTCATCAACCTTTTTCATTACAAACAAGATTTCGGTACAGAGGCAGAATTCCATTTTCATGCAACTGCTCGGCAAAAGCCCGTGTGACGATCTGGGCGGAAATTTAAAATGCCTAGCAACACGGGCCAGTTTGCAATGCACGGCAAATAATGCCCTCGCAACTCCCAAACGACTATACAAATGCATGGGCTAAAACATCAATGCCGCAAACAAATGTTTATTATGCTAGCAAAAAGACATAAAGAAAACCGAAATTTTCTAAAACCCAGATTCGCTGAAGCAGTGACAATACCAAGCACTAAAATATCATGCTTTACTGGCACCACTGAAGGACTCATGATTAAACGCACAAGTTGTAGTGAACGTTACATGCTTGTAAAATTTGTAAATAGGTAAACAAATTGCTCTTTATTCACCTTGTGTACAAATTTGCAAATAAACTAGTCACTAAATAATGACCTTGTGTATAAAATTGTTAGTAAGTAAAGTAATTGTTAAATAATGATCTTGTGTAAAACTTGTAAATAATTTAGTTGCTAAGATATTGATCTGTGAAAAATTAAAATAACTTATTTGCTATTACGATTATCTACATTTATCTAGTTTTATTCTAATACACTAGAAAAAAATGTTCTAAAGTATATAAACAGTACCATGTTTTGCTAAATATTTCATCGTTGGTCGCTATTAAATTGCCAGAAATCATCATGGACGGGCCGCGATGCATCGCTGCTGTAAACAGCGTGAGCGCAGTCGCCGCCTTCCTGCATTCTATCTTCTATAGCTCCTAAACTACTTTCGGGCCCATTATGAGACTTGGTATGAATTATCTCTATACTAAGACCTAATTGTAGAAAAAAAATAAAAAAAATTAAAAGGGTCGAAGTTTAAAAAAAATCCATTTAAAAAATAAAAATCCTTTTTTCTCTAAAAAAAAAAATTTTTTTTTAATTTCCAAAATTGCTATTACGAAGCTCATTAAATTTACTACAGATTTCATTAGTTAGTTTATTTGATTACATATATTTTTTTACTAAATTTTTGCTTTGAAATAATGCTTACCTATGAATTAGCCAAAACTACAAAACCTCATAACTTTTTAATTATTCATTGTATACCAAAAATATTGTATATCTGGATTGAGGACACATATACCTATAACATACTCGAATATTACCAAAATCGGAAACATCGACCTTTTTTCGCTGCCCGCTTGGCGTGGAATGCCCCGAATACCAGTTTATTGTAGTAACAATAATAAAGTAAATTGTGCAGTCAATCGTAGGGATTTGGGTGAAATAAAATCGATTCGCGTAGAATCACATTATAGTATACAAGCAATAGTCTTCTTCTTTCATTTGGGATACTGAGCCGGTGAAAGACCGCATATATTCTCGTGCCAGAGATTTTTCAGCGGCCTGCTAACTGCTACTACTAGGCCAATACTCGAAGGGTTTATGTTGTACGTTAATGTTTTTAAAATGCGCAGAAGTTTAATAAATAAATACTCAACGAGACTCTGCCAAGAAACTTTAATGTGACGATTTGTCGATCTATTTTTCGTTTGATAGATAAATCGTATTAATCCTAATCTAAATACAACCATTTATCTTGCCGGAAAATTTTCACACACACGACGTATTTACGATGGATGAATAACAAGCAGGTGTGGCCGAAGTTAACGTAAGGTTTACGATTACGTATTGGTTGCACCTGCAGCCTTTCCTAGGTATGACGTCTGATGATGAAATGACGGTAGTTAATGTGTCACATCAGGCTTTGGTTGTGAAACGTCATATTATATATAGGTATATAAATTTACATACATATACTCACTACCCTAGGTCTGCTGTAAGAGATTTCTTTTTAGAAATAAGCTGACCCGTTGTGTATTGTTCAATATGTTAAGTCTTTTGTGTTTTATTGTGTACAATAAACGGTTAAATAAATAAAAATAAATATATCACGCAAATATCTCTTGCGGGGTAGGCAGAGCGTAAGAATCCTGTTTCAATTCTTCCATTCTTTTCTAATTTGTAAACACTAGGTAAGTGTGAATGATTTCGATCAGCTGATCAATTGGTATTCCGATGTGTAATCGAGTTTTTCCGCAATCATGTCTTTTGAGAAGGAAATATCTAAGGAAGGAAGCAGAAACACGTAAACACCTAGGTACCTATTACTTACAAACAAACCACATTTTCCGCAAGACATTGCGTTATTATCCTCAAATAGACCTTTTAATGACGAATTTGGGATTTCACTACGTAGTCATATCATAGTAGCCTGTCTTTATCCCAAATCAGTTAAGGTCAGCGCAGCATGTTTTGTTATTGTTAGAGCACAAAATCATGTAACATAAGTATTTGGCAATGTTATATGACAAGCCGCCTGCCTGACGTCTACTATTGTAGGTGGTATCACCGCCACCATGCGGTTGACCATAGACAAGTGTGCTTCGCCATGGCACGCTCCATACGGAATAAGTGTCAATTATTTGTCGAAACGAAATCAGCCATACCATACAAAATCTGTCGGGACACCGTTGAGAAGATATTATAACGACTACCTACGTAGTGCGATCATATACGGTTTCACTTCCTTGCAAATTTTCAGTTACGTAGACAGGTTTTCTACAACTTGCAGGTAAATTATGAAAAGAAAATAATTTCCTTGTTCACGTGCGTCAATCAAAGACGTAAGAAAATATATTTTGTGAATAAAATTACGATCTAAGTGGTTTGATGATTTTGCAATTTGTGAAGTTGATGATAGCACTATCTTATTTTATTTGTGGTAAAACAATAAATATAATTGAGCTAATCTTTAAAGTCAATGTGCAATCAGTAGGATAATCAGTTACTCATGTACCTACCTAATATATAGTGTGAAATTTTACTAGTGACCGATAGTGAAAACTCAGAACCGGCTAAGTGATAAGGAACAACTTTCCCCAAGGAACATAGGTCGAAATACGAAAAAAAATTTTGAACCTCCCATACAAACTTGCCGATCAGCTGATTTTAGTTACTATGGCAGGTCCAAATTTTTTTTTCTTATTTCGACCCATGTTCCTTGGGGAAAGTTGTTCCTTATCACTAGCCGGTTCTGAGTTTTCGCTATCAGTCACTAGTAAAATAACACCCTATATAGATTTACTTTTATTCATACCTCGTCTTGACTTCTTTCATTCGGTCTAGGCTATCCTAGTTTTCATAGAGTATCTACATACTTGGGTACCGTAATACATCGTATCAGAATCAGTCCTAAGAAATCTAATTACTTAATTTGCGCGTTGTAATTGAGGGAATATATCACACCGTAGTCTTTCGGTTTTTCACAGAATTATCACTTGCAGGGAAACCCCAATACGTACTTATGTGAATAGGAATGTTTGTTATATTATACGTTTGTAGAAGGTAGGTAATTTTTCTTCTCCAAAAATAAGTACTTACTATAGATAATTTACACCGAAGTACAATCAATCCGGTGATCTTATTACTAACATTCAAGACTGAAATACGTACATGTACAGGGTGTAAGGAAAGCTGTTACAAAAACTTTGCAGGCGTGAGATTTTGTTACACCGTCCCTTACATCCTGTATTTCACACCTAGTTTACATACATCCTTTGCAACTTTGAAATGGCAATAATAAATCTATGTCTTTAACACCAATTGTTTTCCGATATGTTATAAAATTAATGATTTTATTTCCATAAATGAAAACGTAAATTTTATCACAGGCACGTGTACAAATACTAATTGTCAAGTAAAAGCGCCTAGTAAAGATATCATTCAGTTGTCTTGTTTTGGTCTGACCTTGAATCACTTGGGAAAGCGTTCACGGTCAAAAAGGAAGGTTAAGGTTAAGCCTCCATAAAGGTGGGTGGGCTTGACTCATAACTTCTCCCATAGGTGCGGTCTATCAGTAAACATTTCATACTTACCTAAGTACAATCGAGTTTGGGCATTATTGGAAACCGATAAAAAAATGATAGGTAAGTCTATTTAGATAATTGTACCTACAGATGTAGGTATGTAAACCTATCCACAGACAGACAGAGCTAGGGCTAAAACATGTCCTAATGTCGGAAAAAGGAAAAAGGTTTGAAGTTAGAAACAGTGAGGAGCCAGCCACGTGATTGAGGCTAGGTAGATAGCTATAGGTACACCGTCAGAATGATGTAGAGAAAAAGTAGCACATTTTTGTAATTGATACATTGCATTTGCATTGGAAAATATACTTCTGCCTCGTATTGAGTTGAATAAGTGTAACGCGTTCGAGAATGGTCGAACGGACAATGTAGAATTTAAAACAGATTGTCTAAATCCATCAGTACGTACCTAACTAAACCTCTTACAAATGTAAATGTCAAACTTTGCCTTTCAGTGTTCATGAACTAAAATCCACTGCTTGCCAAAGTTTCCTACCCTGCGGTCGTTGACTGAAACTGAAACTCGTGAAATCTAGCTAGGTGAAACGAAACAAATGGGTTCGGTGGAAATATTTTATTTTCCCTCATGCGTGCGTAAAACGACAACTTTGCTCCCAGGAAACACAAGTGGAAAACATGTTTTGAACTGGAAACTTTCGTTTGTCGCAGTTTTTGAGAAAGAATTTCAATGTTTACCTACACTCTATAAATTATCAGATCTTCACTAGAATGATAAAATTGTTGTAAATATTTTGTTACGTAGTGTTTTTATATTGTTACTGTTTACGTGCGTAGGTACTTAATCGTTTGAGATGAAAAGTATTAGAGATAACATGTGAAATGTTTGAATTGTTAATCCTCTTAGCTCCTTCCATTCACGAGCATTCTATTTATGAATAGTTAGAAAAAACACTATTATTTGCTAAAATAGAAGTATGACGCAAAATATAGTTATTCGCCTCACAATTCGTTAGATTTTTCTTAGTCAGTGTGCGAATTCTTCTTTTGTTTTATTCGCTCGATTTAAATTTTACATTTGTTGGATGTCTAGCGGACGATGGACAATTGTTCCCGCGTCTGAAAAGAGTGTCATGGAATGTAAAAAAAATATAGCTATTCAGTCTATTTAGGTTTTTTCTTTGCAGAATTCTTTAGCAGCTGGCCTCTTCCATTATGTAGATATTGGCGCCAAATTCCACTAAAACGATTTTTGTCTTAATGCCAAGAATAACACTATTCTTATAAATGTTTGTAAATCTGATATCTGAGCATCTGACATCATTCATTAATAAAATCATTTTCATTTAGATAGTAATATAAAGAGTGTCACATTAACACAGTCAGCAACTGCACTTTGAAAACAGACCATGCGTTGAATTAAATGTGACTCATGTCATGAACTTTATAACAAAGGGCCTTAGCACATTCTAGGTAACTAGTTCTGTCACTGTGCACGTCATCATCGTTAAGCCAACTTAATCGTTGTACCTAGATCGAAATCCGCACGATTAGTGTAACACGGAGTAAGTAACACTTAGTCACTGATAAAAAATAATGTTACGTCTGCAATGATCATCAACATCGCATCACAACTCTACGACAGGCGTCAGCAAAACACAAAAGTTTTACGACGGCACGAATGTTAGATAATAGTCTTTAGAGCTAATAAAAATATTATTGTTTTATAGTTCAAGGAGATATCGCAAAAAAGCGATCGCCTCGTCGAGGGAGAATTATGACATAGAAACTTTACAGTTTGGAGATTGTAAAGATTTACAGCCGTTGTCAAAACTATGGAGCCCAACACGAACAGGGTAAGCCCGGTGCGGCCACGCCCACCGCCACCACCGGCGCACGAGTGCCAACAACCCTGCACAAACTGCACTTTTGAAACAAACTCCGACTTCATCAAAACTAACTCGTGATAATACAGTTCTATTGTACCGTTTATGGGCAATTTTCATCGAAAGAAAGTAATTTGGCTTTGTGTTCGTTTCACACGCTCCGCTGAAAAGGTGTGAAAAATTGTGTTAGCATTTCGGGGGCCGTGAAACGCTTAAGGTTGTTGAACAAAATGAACAAGTATGCCTTTCGACGCGTAGGGCTATTAGGTAATCAATTGAGCAAGCTTTTATCGCGATAAGGGAAACGAAACCGCCGCCGCGCCGCGCGACTGCACGGAAACTTTGGGAATCCAAAATGACGTCTACTTTATTACACCAAAATGATAAAAACAATGTCGAATTGGTTTGTCCAACTTTTCCAATTAATATTCGCATGTTTACTTCTTTTTTAGTTATTACCTTCATTTTTGTTATTTTCCTAATTTTATAACCGATTGGTAAGTAGAGTTAGAATTAAATGTAGCATGCATGTAGGTATATCTATGCAACCTACCGACTATGTTGAACAAAGCCGTCATACGGTACTATTATTATGTAAATATAACGATGAAATGGCAAAGATAGAGCAAAATTTTACGGTAGATATTCTGATGTAAATTTCGGAATAGACGGCTCTAGAGAGCAAAATACCAATTTTCTATGCAGGTTTACCTTTCAAAATCACGCAACCCAGGATGACACCTTTGCAACGTTTTGTTTTATTTTCGGTCTTCTTTGTTTAGCATCTTGCAATTTTTTCCTCCAGGCTGTCTAGCCCGTCCGCGGTTTCAAATCATGTCAAATTTCTATTACGAAAAATAAATAAATTTGACGTTCAATCTCAGGTTGTAATCGGCTTCACGTTACGATTTTTAAATTGTTTGAATAAGACCAACAATAAGACATAATATACATCACGCCTGAGTTTTCACATTTAATCGGAAATCAAATTACGCAATAGGAAACAAGTGAATAAATGAAATTTGTCTTTTTACGTGAGAAAAATAAAATATTTTTCTTACAAACTTCACTTTTATCTCGTACTTTCCTTATACGTACCTACACCAATACACCAGTATTTCTCCGGACAAGGTTTGAGTTTTTACAGTGCAGTCTTGGTGTTTTTTTTTAATGTAATTTACTTCGCCGTACAAAATTTTTGGGAAATTAATCTTATAAGAACAAAATTCATCTTCCATAAACTGTTTTGATATGTTTGAAACTTGCCATTCCAAGACTAGCCGAGTTACTTAACTATACTGCAAGTATTTAGCTATTTATAGCCGTAGAAAAAATATTTAAACAAAAAAGTTCTTTCTGTCCCTCGTTGACCCAGTAGCCTCGTTCACTACAAGTTGTGTCTATCGGCTGATGCTCGCTTCATGCCAAGTACAAATCCTGGGATTTTGCATACTAAGAATCAAAAACCAAAGAACCACTCGATAAACTCTTAGTTCACTTTGACGTAGGTACATCAAATGTAAAAAGAGACTGGAAAGTCCGTACTTAGCCACGTTAACGCCATTGAGATTGATTGATCTGTGAAATTCGTATCTTTAATTGCCTTTTACTGCCACAAGAATCGTGAAATAAGCTAGTAGATTCAGGTACTAGTAGGTATATTTATTTTAAATCTCACTTTTCTGTATTCTAGCTTAGTTGTAATACCAATCAAACCAACTGGATTAGAAAATGTTCCATGTGGAACGTGCAAAGTCCATAATATTTTCTTCCATGACAATCATAATATTAGTGCAATACGAACGAAAAATTCTTGTAGATATATATAAGTAGCTATTTGAATTTTAAATAAAACAAAAATATCGACAGTGATGTATTGAAGAAAGTTTCATGGTTCTGTAGTCGCTTGAACAACCCTTTAAAAATGTTATATTCCGTAAAGTCGATATTCCGTAAGTTTAAAAAGAACAAACTAAAACGTTTGCAGGCGCATGCAAAGCGACATTGATTCATTCTCTCATAAATTTCACAGATATTGTTTTCGTGGAGAGTTATTCTGATTCGGTTTGATTTGGCTTATATTTGAGCAGAGCAAATGAGATTATATTTAGAGAGAACGTGGAAAACAAATAAAATGATACAATAAAAATCTCGTCTCCTTAGTTTTGACGCACAACTAAATGAACACTACTCGTGTTTTTCGGTTATTTTTGTTTCTTTAGAGTTCGGAAGCCTGCGTATATGAATCTTCTAATTAAGCAGACGTTCTATTAGGCAGGTTGATTTAAGTTTCTTCGTGATTAGTTTATGAACATAATTAGAGCAAAATCTTACTCAGCCATCGACTTAAGTATTGGAGGATTTAGTGTTATTATCCTCCGAAAACATGTGTGTAACAGATACAGGCTGTTCTATATCAGGAATTGTACGATGCTACGCAGTTATTCGTTCTTTCATCTGAATATATACGTACCTAAAACTTAACTACCGGACAACCTCGAAATCAACCATAGTAGTCGTTAGACGTGCTTCTCAAGTCTAAGTGAGACAAGTCTTTAGTTGATTAATTTTAAAAAGTACCTGGTTTACCGAGATCCCTCGGTTTTTTAACCGATGGCGTTGTTAGTTTATAAGAAAATCTCAAAAGAGGGGTGAAGCAACAATTTTTGGAAAATGAAACCTAACGTCCTCGTAAACCACTAGATACGAAATTTCGAGAAAATCGTTACAGCTGTTTCCAAAATTCTTCAAAGCTCCCTCTAAAGCCTATTCTTGTTTAGTCTAAGTATATTTCGGAGTGTCGGCCACTCGCGACAGCACCAACGTCGCCGCCCTGCCCGCGTTATCGCGCTCAATCATCCACCAGTTTCGTACTTGCCAAATCGACCAAATTCAGTTAGCATTTCATTAAAAAAACATTCAACCCAATCTTGTATTTCGGTAGGCACTTGCCTAGATTAGGATCGTTTATGACCTTGATAGTTATTGTTTTTCAAAAGATATGATCCGTGACAGGATGACCCGTACAATTTGACATAGCGCCTTTCTCTTCACCACGTATTGTTGATTTGCGTCAACTCGGATCTATAACGATAAACTCATTAAGTCAGTCATAAAATCATACCTATGATTACACCTTATGATTCTAATTTACTTACGTTTTAAATTCTCTAAAGTTGCGAAACATTAATTTAATTGAGTTTTAACAGAAATCTAATCTTAATTAGAATCTAGCTTAATTAAAGTTTTGCTGCCAAGAATGTTGTAGGTACACTGTGTAATTGCTTACAAAATGTAGTTGTAGATAGAATTTTAAATTCAACTTAGCTGTCTAATTATTTAACGTTACTTGGTTAAGGCACCAACGGAGGCTCGTCCGCCAAGCGCCGGACCAGAGCAGATCGGCCCAACGCAGCTTCCGCCGCGCCCTCCACTGCTTAGAACAGACTCAAGATCCTCGTTTCAGCCACAAGGACCGAGACCCAATCTCCCACCTCAGGTCCAACAAAGGCCACAATTCCAACCAGGAGGGCCAGTGACTAATCCACCACAGTACGCACCACGACCAGGACCGCCGCTACCGAGAGGCCCTGCCCCTACAGGTCCACCTGGGCCGCCCCAAACTCGACCTCCACCACTGCGTCCAGGCGGTCCACAACAGTTTGTGCCGCAGCAAGGACCAAGACCTCTCCAGTCACCTACTTCTGGGCAGCCACCTCAACGAGTGCCACCTCCAAATAATTTGCAGTTCGGCCCTAGACAGCCCCCTCAATTCGCTGGCGCTACTACTCCTGAAGGCACTAGGCCACTACCAGTGCAACAACCAAACGGAGCACCAAGAAACGGAGTTCCGGGTCAGATTTTGAGGCAACCATCTCAGGGCTCTCTAAAAGGCCCCGATCCTTCTAACTTGCAAAATAAACCAATCAACCTGGAGAATCAAAATCTAGACAACCAAAAAACCATCAAACCAGAAAATGGTAGTGATGCATCGGGGGTGGCGAAGGCAAGGAGTTACAGTATTGCAGCTGCGCCGGGGGCTCCGAGTCCACTTAAGATGGAAGCTGACAGGCGAACATCCGTCAGCGCAATTGGAGGAAAGATCGACGAACTTTCTAGTCGGGCTCCCGGCTTGGGATTGATTCAAGAGAAAATCGATAGCAGAGACAACATAAGAGGTTCCAAGGAAAGTATTAGATCCGTGGCATCCAATGAGGGAAGAGACGAGCCTGAACGCCCGGAGTCACGATTAGCTGGATCAAAGATGAGTGAATCTTTTATTGGTTCTTTGCCTACATCGACTCCAAAGAAAAAGTTTGATGATAATGACGACGTGGTCCTACAAAGCAATGTTAAAAACGGTTCAGATGGTACTCAAAACCTTCGAGATTTATCGGAACGATCACCGTCTTTGACTCGAAGCGATGATTCTCCAGAAATGAAACAAAGTAACGTTGCAAATCCAGCACTTGTGACCAAACCTCAAAATATACCTTCACAACCGAATTTACCAGAGTCACAACGTCCAAAAACGCCAAAAATAGAACCAAAGGAAGCTAAACCAGCTGCATCTAACAAAACTCCTCCAAAGTCTCCCCTACAAGATTCGAAACCTCCTATGTCTGCAAACAAAAAACCCAACGAGCTTAATACGACTGCTATTTCTGCCAAATCTACTCCAAAAAGAGCAGCATCTGCGCCAAAATCTCGGCCTAAAGGTATTAGTTCTGTAGCAAACTTTAGGTAGGTAATAATGAGATGAGCCAAATCTTGTAGCAATTTTTTAAGCTGTAAGTTTTACAATTTATTTCTCTTTTGTCGTTTAATATACCGGATAATCAATTGATGCTAATTTTGCTTATTTATTTTACAGATGGCGATAACGACAGTGGTGTCGATGAATCTACACAAGGAAATGTAAGTAACATTGAAAACAAAAACATATTATTTTACACTGTACATCATCTGCTCCTATTCCAAAATATCAACAAGTTTGAATTTCAATTTATACAAAGTACCTGGTTGACCGAGATTCCTAGGTTTTTCCTAGTTTACAAAAAAACAAGCAAACAAAGGAAGCATTTTTCTAAAATTAAGCCTATCTAGATCGATTTATCGCCCCCGAAAACTCTATAATACGTAATTTCATGAAAATCCGTTTTCGAGATCCCCAAAAAAATTATATACCGTATTTGCTTATAAGATTAGATAACACAAACAAATTCAAGATTTTAATTAAAATCAAGGCATAATATCCCATATTTCTGAGAGAGATAAGTTTTAAAATATATGTGACAATTAATTTGTAATAGAAGTTTCTATGTATTTAATATTTTTCTGTCTTACTAGGATCTCAATGGCTCTCCCGGATCACCAAATAAGAAAGTACCAAGCAAACTGCCAACTAAGGAGAAGTCCAGTAACAGTATTAAAACAAGCCTTTCTCGGTCATCGAGCAAAAGTGCTACTGCTAAAACTCCAGAGACCCCACAACCAGGCGAAAAGAAAAGTAAGTTTTCCAATTTAATAAATTTTAGAATTATCTTGGTAATACATGTCAACGTTTCTATCTTTAAGTCAATGAAAGTCAATGACTGGCATCAAACGATGTTACGAAATAAATTAGTATCGTGGTAGATTGAAATATTTATGGCTATTGATTTACATACAACTTACAGCAAGACAAAAATAATCTGATCGATTTCGACTGGAATGTTCTTAACCTTCCGACATTTCAAATCTTAATCGATCGTTGCTGCTTGTAGTTGTAATATGAGTTCAATGTGATACTTCTATCTTTCAGAAGTGCCTATGAATAAGGTTCAAGTGGGCAACGCACCGTCTCCAAACATAAAGGCAGTAAAATCAAAGATCGGATCTCTGGAAAACGCTACATACAAACCTGGCGGCGGAAAAGTTAAAATCGAAAATAGGAAACTAGAGTTTGGAAACGTCACACCTAGGATTGCTGCTAAAAATGAAAATTATGCGCCCAGTGGTGGTGTTAAGAAGGTACTTGTTACGAATTTATTTGGAGAATTAACTATTTAAGTACGTATTTGGTTAATATGTGACTACGACTAAATTAAATTTATTTTTAGATCCCGACAGCAAAACTAGAGTGGAACGCGAAGTCGAAGATTGGCTCCCTACAGAACACCTCATACAAACCCGGTGGAGGCGACAAGAAAATTGAAACTGTGAAGCTGGACTTCAAGGAGAAGGCGAAGCCAAAGATCGCGTCAACAGCCAACCTTCATCACAAGCCGGGAGGCGGTGCCGTCAAGGTAAAATAAGAACTATGTTTACTGACTATGTCAATTATAAGTACGATATAAAACCGTTATCGTTGATAAAGTTTAACAAAAACTAAGATCTTTTAACAAAACTACTGTACACTACCAAATATTGAGCGTATAGGAAACAGATTTTAAATATCATAGTGAGTATTCTTTCATTGTACATAAAAAGAAAATGCGGAATATTTAGAAAATAACTCATGAGCAGCAGTAATACCTACGCTTTAACAAGTAGAAACAATTTAGGTATTTATATCTAGACTTACACCAGTAAGTTGAGCTAGTGAACCCACAGCACAGTATAAATAGATTTGTAAAATGTAGGTAGAGTCCAATAATTGGGTACTGATCTGTAGGTAGTTTAATGTAATAATACTTGCTTATTCTTTAGTCAACAGTGAAAAACGGGACAAAACCTGTAAGTAAATTAGATCTATGTTCACAAACGTGTGCTTATAATGTTTATTGTCAATGTATGTGTTCACCACAAAATTGCACATCAATACAATGAAGAATTTCTGTCACATTTATCTGCAAAGATGATTGGTATCATCAAGGTCCTCAAACAGAAAATAACGTTTAAAATTACAAAGTAAATGTTGTCCCCATTGTTTTTAGTTTGTAAGATGGGCGTTACCAAGGTGGCGGGCTTCGCATAAACGTGTTGCTTTCCATTCTTTATGGAGTAAGGTCAGTCAGGTGCATTGTCGTGATGGCTGATAATATAGACAATCATCATCTTGATAAGAGATTATGTCCTCTAGGAGTTTTATCGGCTGACTTCAACACGCTATTGCTTTGGGATGACGAAAAAACCGTTCACGATTGTTTTATATATTTTTACGTGGGGAATGCTGTTCTGAATTTCATATTCACCGTGTCAATGTTTATGCAACCGCAATTCGTTTCAAACACCGATGCATATTTATCTATATTAAGACGAATGGAGTAACACAGCCATTACACACAAGACCACAGATGGTGAACATGCACGCTAGGAAAATCAATACTTCTACACTACTGAAAACAAGTAGAAATACGTCTACAAGCTATTATATGTACATTAGCGATTACAATCACATAAACAGCGTGTGTATGCCTACACAATTTGTTAAAATTGACAATGTTTATGAATTCAATGACAAAAGTTAGTTGTTTTAAAGCACAATTTATATATGATATACACTAACCATCAACAAACAAACAAATTTATATAATTTTATTTATTTTGTGTCGCTTATTAGTTGTTACTTTGAAGGAATTTTTCATTTCTCATAATTTTATACAAAAGTAAAACAAATTAAGAAACAAAATATAACTGCAATAAAAATTCCTCTAAAGTATCTCTCTCGATTGCAAATTGTGGCTTCACGCACTGACATTCCCACACTGACTTTTTCGAACAGATCGAAAACCAAAAATTGGAATTCAAAGCGCAAAGTAAAATCGGCTCTCTGGACAATGTAAAGCACAAACCTGGAGGCGGTGACATCAAGATTTTCGACGACAAAGACTACATCAAGCAGATGACGGGCACGCCAGCGCCAGGCAGCCGCAGTCTTTCGCGACAGGAGGTGAGGCTCCTGCCTGCCAGTTTGTTGGGCCTTTTTTCCAATCCTTTTTTCACACAATCGTTTTGTTTTTGTTTTTGCTTTTCCTCTTATTTCTGGGTGAAGGTCTTTGTTTGATTTCCATCAGTCACGATCACAACTGTTTCCATCGTCGTTTAACAGCTGCATTTTTTGTTTCAGCCTGAATATTTGTACTCGTTTTATTGAATATTTCTTATGGGTCTGAGGTACTTCGAGAATTTGTGTTTGGTTTTGATTAACACTCTTTTTCAGATGTTTGTGTATATTCATTTGCGATTTTTGCACTGTTTTGTTTTCTAACTTTATGTGTCATATTGGAAATTTTGACATATTGTATCCCGTTTAACGTGTCATCATTTTGATTTATATTTTTGTCTTTTTAGAGTCCCATCCCTCCAGCGGCGCATCCTCCAAAATCAGAAAAAGATGAAAACTTGAATCAACAACCTTGTTAAGGAAACCTATTGATAGCGTCGGGTCCTCAACCTGATTACTAACCAAGAGTCCAAAACATTTTGTATATTTTTTATATTTGTTGATAATTATCATATTTGAATTATCTCTACCCTGTTTGAGCGATTATGATTATAGGTGCGTTCGTTTCATGAATTGATGTTAGTTATTATATTAAACTTGGTGAATTATGTCATTTGATAATAGCATATCTTTTTAGACAAATAATGTACTGAATTTAATGTATGAAGAACAAATTCTTCTTATTATTAATGAAATGTTACGATTTATACAATATTTTGTTGTCAAAAATATTACCTGTTCTACTTCTCTTTGAAGTTTTGTTCTACAAATACATACCTACCTAGATAAACATCATGAGTGCCAATAGTATATTACCATACTTAGAAGCTTTCCATTTTCGTAGTTTCATCTGTTTTTACCTTTTTGTTGTTAAGTAGGTACCTACTACATCAATCTTTACCTAGATTTGAAGTAGGTAAGTAGTTGTATCATACAGCACCATCACATTTTTGAAATTTGATTAATTTGAACACAATCATCACTCTAAATATTGTAGTGTCTACAATATAGTAAGTACATACTACTCGTACGTATCATCAGCAGTATATTGTGTATAGTAAAGTGGGATTTGTATATAATATAATATTATAATCAATATTGTAATTTCCATTTAAACACGCTTTGTTATCACTACTTAAATATTTTACTTTGAGTACCTTTTATGTAAATGTAGTATGTATGCACCGAAAAACGTAATAAGCTAAGTATATGATTTGGGGTGTTTGAGCAGGGTTCTTGACACAGCTCCCAAACAAAATGTGATATTACAGATTTTGTATTTTCTGGAGGACTGTCTTAGCTTTTTACTAGTACCGTAGTATCTACCTAGTAACTTGTAGTATCTGCCTACAACACTTCATCATTTTTGATGCTGAAGATTTTGTATTTGCTGTGCCAAGAACGAATGATGGCTCGCGATTGACTGACCAGAAATTATTATTAGATTAATAAATGTTTTAATATAACAGTAACGAGTGGGTAGAATTAGATAGCGCGTTGTAATTCATGTTTGTGCTTTTCCAGTCACAAAATTTTGATCATTAATATTGCTCTATGGTTATCATTGCATTTTAATTACTTTCTTGGCGATAATCCTTATTTATAAGAATCATAAAATTAGTTTATTTTTCAAAAGTATTATTTTACTAAATTGTACGTTATTTAGTAACTACTCAAGTACATTACATACTTACTCGAAGTATAAAGTGAATTGTGTCTAAACTTGTACTGGATATTGTAGATTTCGGTTTCGATAATGCATAATAATATAATTTTGTGAAATCAAGTGAAAATGCTATGTAATTGGTTAAATATTTAATACAATTTAACACTAGTACATTGGTTTTATTTGTAATGTATGATATTGATGAGTAGGTATTTCCAGAGTGCCATAAAGCCTCTCTCTACACGAGTAGTTAAGGAAAGTTGTCTGTAGTAATTATTTGCCTTCACTTTGCACTCGCACACATCTTGATCCTGGAAAATTTGGTGAGTCGCATTTCTTATTCACTCTGTATCGTCGTAGTCGGCTTTGTCATCTTTCTCTGTTGTTTTCCTTCTTGGTATGGACTATAAATACCGTTTATTTACAACAGTTTGTTTTCTTCACTAAGTAAGGTCTATTTTATAATATTTTATAATTTTTATAGTGTTACATTAAATTTGGGGTAATTTATAAAAAAGAAACGTTTTAATTATGTTTCATAATTAATTTTAGTTTGGAAAACTTCAGAGATCGATGTCTTAACTGCTTAGTTATATGTACCTATTTATTGAGTTTTTCTTTTAGGTCATTAATTACTCACCTTTATTATTACTATTTAAGTATTTTGTATCTTTTGTCTCCGTAAATTGTAATTAACCTTTCCCTACCAAAATATTTTAATTTTATTTTATTACAATTAACCTTTCTCTAACTACTTATATAATTTCTTTTAATGTAGGTATCTGTCTAATTTTTGTAATATCTATAAAATCTTTTCTTCTTAAAATCGGAGTCTTCCATTCGGATATCAGACATGACCTTTTCATCGACAGGAGCACTACTACATGTCAGTGCGCGAGTGGTCTGAAGAAGAGCATGTGCGAGAGCGAGACCGTCCCGAGCGCCCTCTGTCTCGCTGCCGGTCCGCGCGCGCCCCCCGCACCCCGCGCACCCCGCGGGCGATGTCTCCGAGACGCAAGTCCATCGTCGAAGAAGAGGAGCTCGTCCAGCGCAACAACGAGCGCAACCGCCGCGCGTCTCGACCAATCAGCGCGCGCGATCCGCCGCGTTCCGCCTGCTCACGCCGAGGAAGCATTCTCTCCCGACCAGCATTCTCAGTGTATTGATGTCGTAACTCGTAGCCTATAGAATCAGTGTCTATCTATCTGCACTGGCACTTTGACAGTATCTACCGAATTCATTGGTGCTTTTCATTGTGTCATCACACTTTGTCTTGTAGATTTGCTAGGTGAGCACAGGTACCAACTGAAAATTGTACTCGTCCAGCTATTAATGTTCGCAGGAGTACCTAATAAGAATAATCTCTAAAGAATTTTCACGACAAGTGTACCTAAGTAGAGTAGAGAATTTAGCTTCGATGATCTAACAACATACCTAATCAAATTTTTTAACTAAAGTAGAATTCATTAAAATAAATATGCGCAACAAAAAAACATAAAATGAATAAAATGGTCATCTCATCACCTAAATAAATTATAATCTAAATTGAGATAAATTCACTTCAAAAAATAGAATTACTAGTTTTAGTGTAGAAAATATCTTGATATTGTATTTCTTATTTGTGAAATAAATTTAGCAACACCAAAATGCTGTTTCATTGTGAAAAATAACTGAGATAGAGTCTGAAAAACTGTAGGTACGAACTACTACATGAAATCAAGAGTTTTCTGTATCATGTCAGCATAAAAGTCATTGGTTGATGCAATGATTTATGATGATTCATTCATGAATCGTAGACGAACGAGTGGTCTAATGAATTGATTTTACTTTAATAAAAGTAAACTTTGACATACAAAATTATGCACATATCAAATAAATAAGGTATCAAAATAATATGACAAGTAAAATTTTAAATATTCGAAGCGTACAAAAACAAGTTTAAATAAAATGTTTAGTATACACAACAGTTTAATATTTTTATAAAATGGGTACTAAACTAATCTAATAACTTACTAAATACTAATTTGTGCTAAATAGGAGCGAGTGTGACTTTGAAAATGTGTCATATCATGCTGAGTATACGTCTTTTTAGAATGATCGTTAACGTCATTAAAAATAAATATTTGATGATTATATAAATCTTAGATATTTACCTAGGTATATAAATATTTTCCAGGTTTTGCGTGGGTGTCATTAAAACTAAAATCTCGTTTTTACATTTTGTTTTATTGGTGTACATGGTTATGCATTATAATAATATTTATCAATTGTTAATTCATTAAATTATGGCACTTAACGCAAATAAAAATTTACATACAATGAATGATGAATGTCTTAATAGAACAATTTATAATAAAAATGATTTCGAGGTAAACTTAATGATTATTCGGAATTATTTCTCAGTCGTTCGTTTCGCTTCGTATATTAACGAAAGCCTCTTTTTAATATTTTTAATTATTTTTTCTTAAGAAAATAAAGCTTTAAACTAAAATTCAACTCATTGTTCCCGATCGTAAAATATAAATAAAAATCTTACTCGCGACAAATCGTAGAATAACTTAACCTTTTGTACCGTTAAGGACAACTAACCTGACTCACCACATCTATCCAATATTGTTAACGAACGCGCAGGATTGATGTCATTATATAAAACTTCAACATCATTTGACAATACAAACTGTTGATAAAAACTTACGTCTAACAAACTCCTCTAGGGTAATGGATAACGCTAACTGCAAGCGGATAAGTGAAAGCCTCCTCAAGCCGCTCTATATTGATTTATTTGGTTTAAGGCATGATCGGTTAATACTTCAACGGCTGTTAGATCAATACTATTATTACATAAATAAATGTGTGGAAGCATATGCCGATGCTATCGAACGTTAAGTAGACAATATATTAAATACTCCGACTGATGCAACAAGCGCACACACGACACAGTAACACTATATAACTTTAATTACATACAAAAGGCCACATCACATCATTCAGTCACAAAGCGCGAACCATCTACAATACAAATAAATGTCTATTTTACAAACATAATTTTCATGATTTCCTCGATAGTACAGAGGGTAAGAACGTCTAATATTTTAACTATTAATCAATGAAGTAATCCTAATTTAAAGTTAAGTCTATTGTACAGTAAGTATCAACTAATTTGTGTCAACTCACACCTTGAATGAGATTTTCGTTTCGAAGAGCCTCTGTTTTGTTTAACTTGGCAAGACTGCGAGCTTCACCTTGAGAAAGACACCATTATACACTATAATTTTGTTCTACACAAATACACTAATTTCCACCAATGTTGTGACTCGATAGCACGACGGACTACGAGAGGAACTGTATCGTGCATTCAAAAAGGTTTGTTACAAATTTTGACCACTAGATTTAATAAGTACATTTCATATACAAGAAACCTTTATATTATATATACAATTTTAATTTACATGTTACAAACAAATACTGCAATCAATGCTTGAGTACAAAGGATATTACTACGAGTATTTATCACGAATATCATTATCATCCATTACTTCACCCCTTGAGCAATACAAATTCATACCAAAAATATTTTCTCTCCTCGCGACTAAGACTTAAGCTGTGATATGATCAATATATCACAATATTCGTGATTTTACTAAGCAAAAGCATGAATGCATAGCTGAGAATGACGTAGACGATGACAATGTAAAAGAATTATATCACAGTGAAGAATATTTTTAAGATGATTTCGGTGTTCACGATCTGCACTGGAGTGAGGATGTGAGAAATGGAAAGGCGCATGCTATTAGTGAGTCTAATGTGTTAAAACCAGCACCGATAAAAATAATGATGAAGTCAGTCAAGGTATGATTTTTACTGCGTTTGTGCAGGCAGTTGGAGGAAGGTGGCAAGGGAAAGGCCATGCAGTTAGGTACCCATGGGTGTTAAACTACCTACACAATACTTGATGAGTCAATAAGTGCTACCACAGACCCTGCAGGAAAGGTGCTCAGGAGAGGCTGCATGCAGTTAATAACCAATGAGAGTTAAAAAATCTGTGGTATTTCAGAATGAACCATACTTTACCACTCTATCAACTGACTCGAGAGATATGTAGATATTGAATACTCCGATATTTTAGCTCAGCTATGAAATTTTACACATAATTTCTTACATATTTCCTAATTTCGATGAGTATAAATGCGATATTTTTACATTTTGGATAAATTTAGACATCAATTTATAATAATGAGTTTATCTAATTATCGAATTTCCACTACATTGAGGTGTCTTTCTCTTGGCGGCACAGAGTATTGAATTTACCACAGGAGTTTGATCTTACAAATATGAGATTTTGTCCTTACAATAAAAAGTAAATAAATATCTATATCACATTCCATTGGAGGAATAACTTTCACTGCCGAGATATCAACAAGGCCAACATGCAATACTTATCTCGCAGTTACAGTTTATATCCCTACAACTTGTGTTTCTAAAATAATTTATTTATTTACAGTCCAAAAAAGTCGTGCCTTAATATAAGACTAGATTTTACTACAGAATTCGAAACGTGAGAATTTTACTTAAGTGATGTTATACATAGATTCATAAAATGGGATTAAGAAATGTCAATATATATCGTTGGATAGGTAACATCGAAATAAAATAACTTTATACATAATATACGATAGAAGAAAATGTCTTGAAGAATCTGGACTCACTAACGTTCCTGAATATTTACAAGGTTTAGAAACATGAGTTCTCATCACATGTTCGATGACAAAACAAAGATTCACACAGACCATTCCATTAATAGTTCACAAGGAATATTGCACACATTCACCGTTCCTTTTCACGTGCAATAACGAGCACAAAATTCATGAGCAGTTCAATCCACAACGAGCATCCCTATCGCCTGCCGAAGTTGCCATTTAGCCGAAGCGGTCGCCATTGTGGCCGCCAATCGTACTATGGCTGCCAATATCAGAAGTCTTCTAACAAGACGGCATCACGGGGCACCAGACCCTTTTGGTCGCCGCGGCAGCAGAGCAAATGCTGGTCGTCCACCTCCAAGATAAGACGTAGTCGCTCGCCTTCGTTGAAAGCCAGATGACCGGAGTCTGATGGTAGCCTGTGCCACAGCGTGCGCACGTATCTGTGAAATAGTTGTAACTTTGCTTATACATTCTACACGATTGACTTAACATTTATAGTACAAATTATAGTAAATGAAGTAATTGTACCCAAGTACTTTTTATATAAACCTTAAAAAACAATTGTAACTTCTATAGTCCTATTCCTACCTATTACATTAACAAAAAGATATGAAAAACAAAATAGTACTGCAGGGATACCTATTTGGGCCAATATTTCATACCCTATCTGTTTTTCAGTAAATTTCATGTAGTAAGGTGAAAACTGAGAAGGTTACGCCTTCACTAGTACGGAAGGATCGCGTGACCAGCACGCACCATAAATAACAGCTATTCTTGAACTTGACTTCAACTCAGATTTGATAGAACGCGGATATCATAAAATATGTAAGCTCTGACAGCTCCGCATGTCAGAAGCAGGATGTAAATATGCATGAAGAATGGTAAACAACGTAGGTTTTCAGTTTACATATCACAACTTTTAAATAACGCGAACTTTAAATAGAAAATATTACGCAAATGCGAATGGCGTAAGTACACGCAAGTAGGCTCAGAGCGAGTTGGTGAATTGCGCCGGTTTGCGAAAGAGCAAGTTGGATTGATAATTGTATTTACGAAAAATCCGTACCTAATACTAAGTATGACAACGAAGAAGATTTGTCATCATATTTCATAAACATATTAAAATATTCTGACCTTACAAATTATCATCGGAAAGACTCAACATTTTGCATGACTCGATAACATTCCTGTGTGCTTATGTTTTTGACCTGAGTATAAAGTAAATCAACTTAGATTATTGATAAGTTTTGCGAAAGGTGTCTTGCAAACATATGGTTAGATGATGGATACAGTATAAAAGAAAGATCAGATGCGAAAGTTATGAGAGGATTGGCACGTCGATGTGTTGTTATTTTAGTATAATAGGAGAAATTTAGGTATTTAAACAAATATACCAAGAGTAGTGCTAGTTTAAGTGCTAGTAACATTAACATGTATTATTTATATTACATGTTACTATCTCGCGCAACAATGGCAGAATACATTTTTTGTACCTAGTTAATTCAACCTCATTAGTTAGGTACATGGGCAATTTCCAGTGTTTACACCATTTCATTTTCCTCATACCACATGCGATTAAAGCTATTAATGTTAATAATAGTATTCGTATCATTGTCTGTTAGTAGTGTTATGGGATTCCCCACGGTACATACGGTGCTTTCTTAGCATTTGTTGGTTTAGCAACATCATTCGTTCTTGGTGTGACAACGGGTTTCGCCACCACGGCTTTCTTCGATGTCGCCTCGGGCATGTGTCTGAAGATGTGCAATGTGTAAAGCATATAGTGCTCTGTAGTATATAAACCCATACCTAAAGCTAAAATAGAGTGTCCAATATAAAGGCGAAGCTAGAAATCATCCACCACCGACAGGTCTAAGCTTGTAGGTCTAGAATTACGGAAAGCACGTTTTCAGAAAACCTTTTTGGGGTACCAATAGCAACTAACTACATACTTTAAAATAATCATTATAACTATCTTTCAATCCTTCGCTGGTATAGGGTTTATCTTTGTCTCTCGGTAGGTACACTGAATAACTAGGCTGGACAGGACAGAATAAGTCATTCCTAAGATAGATCTTGCCAGTTGTATTATCAAAATTGGCAATTTAGGAAGATAGATGAAGCGTTCTTGGACTTGGGAGATGCCTTAAAACCCCGGCACATAATATCAGCAATATCTGGAGTTTCTCATGAATTACTTTTTCTTAATTTTGAGTTGGACACTGAATTCAAGAACTACCTGTTGTTAGTTCTCAGCGTAGAGAATAACGTCAATAGCCAGTTATATTGGTTTGGATTGAGCCATGAAGCTGAACCTTATGATGCCCGTTGACCTCCATCTTGATCAGGAGGTCAAGAAGTAGCTTCCTGGCTCAATCTGAATAGCTGTGACGTTAATCTCTAGGTACACTACGAGGAAGTCCATTCTCATTACCTGTTAGCAGGCTGCGGCGGCCTCTTGTTCGCTGCTGCGCGCGCGCCGCCCGCGCTGCGCGGGGTGGCGGTCGCGGTGGTGGGGGAGCTGCCCTTGCGCACTGGCACACTGACTTCACAAGCGACCTGTTGTTAGTTGCTACTAGGAACACTCAATACCTGTTAGCAGGCTGCGGCGGCCTCTTGTTCGCTGCTGCGCGCGCGCCGCCCGCACTGCGCAAGGTGGCGGTGGCGGTGGTGGGGGAGCTGCCCTTGCGCACTGGCACACTGACTGCACAAGAGACCTGTTGTAAGTTTCTACTAGGAAGACAGTCCTCATTACCTGTTAGCAGGCTGCGGCGGCCTCTTGTTCGCTGCTGCGCGCGCGCCGCCCGCGCTGCGCGGGGTGGCGGTCGCGGTGGTGGGGGAGCTGCCCTTGCGCACTGGCACTGGGATGCCGCTGGAGCAAACAAAATGTAATTTTGAATTTGTGAATTTTCCGCAATAGTTGTATTGCAGTATTTGCAGTTAACCCAAGAATTTCACAACATGCCGAACGAGATGAAGGTGCAATAGCTTTAGTTAGACAACATTGTCCATTGTAAGTCTGGTTTCCAAAGTGAAATTTATGATTTCCATTCTTGTTTAAATTGTACTGCAAATTTACTATTTTGGTTAAAGGAGGTGTAATCTGGGGGCACGGCAGTTTCGCCGCATTTTCAGACCCCTATTCGATATTTACTTGTAACTTCATCAAGTGACTGTATCGAGAGTCTCAGTCTTGTCTCAGTGCTTCTATATGTTTATCCACCACGAAATTTTTTACGTCATTTTCATTCGTATGAGCTTTAATCATACACGATTTAATCAAATTCCTCCCGCTTTTTACACTCTGTAACATAGCGCTTAATTACTTCCACGAACAGCCGATGACGTCATGTCCCAATTTATTTTTAATCCCACAACAAACGTCTCCCACGATATTATCGAGTGTGTGTTCTGCTCAGTGATTCACAGTTTATTGACGTCAAGACTCGATGCAAGGACTAACAGTTGCTAAGTTGAAGAGCTCAAGTAAGAGACGTGCATTACTCACACTACATTTGTCATATTTCTACAAATTGGGAGCTTTTTTATACAAATTCAAAAGCCAGGAATAGATTATGAAAAAAACGATAGAACAGAAAACCGTACTATAGGAAAGAAAGGTAGGGACTCAGAGTAGGTAGAGTAATGAAGAAAGACTACATCCTATCCTGAGCTGTGTACCTACTTATTCATATTAAATTTTATTGTCTTTGAAACATAACCTACCGATGCGTGTTCTTTGCCGGCGATTGCAAATTCGATGGAGCTTGAGGCCGCACGGGTGAAGACACAGGCCTTGGGATCTTTGACCCTTTCGCAGTGGCTGGGGATGTTTCTCCTAAACAAAAATATTTATACATCAATAAAAATACAATCAAGAAAAGGGAACACTTTAGATTTCTCTAAAGAGTCGGTTAGCAAAGCATTTGTATTGTTTCTAGATGTGCACATATGGGCAACATTTCTCAATGTGCACTCGTAAATCTCTCTGCATAAAATGCCTTTATAGCTGTTTACACAAATGATGACTTCCAACATGGAAAGATGTTTAGGTACAGCCCGTGTCTTATGAATAACATAACCTACTTGGACCAATTTTGCCTATTTATATGTGATTTCGGGCTTATGGTGATATGCGAATTGCAAAAAAATTGCTTCTCAAAATCAGTTACCTATCCAAGAAGGTGATGTAAACTGTTTGTATGTGGACGATATCCTTACTCGAGTGAGTAGCCAATGGGCTCTCAGCATTGCTCATGAGCTCCCGCTTGAGCTGCAGCCTGCGGAACTTGCCTCCGGAAGCATTGCTATCCTTGCCAGTGTTGTTGCTGGCACAGCTTTATTGCTTCAGTAGTATACAAAAAAAGCCAAAAAGAAGGTAAAAAGAGTTTGTATGTGTACGATATCCTTACCAGAGGGCGTAGCTGACGGGCTCTCAGCTTGTAACTGGCGCAGCTGTACTGCTCCAGTAGTATACGAAAAAAGCCAAAAATAAGCAATAAAGGTGTTTGTACATGGACGATATGCTTACCAGAGGGCGTGGCAGATGGGCTCTCAGCATTGCTCATGAGCTCCCACTTGAGCTGCAGCCTGCGGAACTTGCCTCCGGAAGCATTGCTGTCTTTACCAGTGTTATTGCTGGCACAGCTGCCCGCGGAGCCTGGCCGCCATTGCTCCTCGCCACTTGTATCCAGCTGTAGGAATAAGTCACATGCTCAGTATGATTGAATAAAGAGTCGCAGTTGATTCACTACTCTCGTGACTATCAAATAAAAACTATAACATGATTCTAGAAAATAGACAAAAGTGGGATTTATAAAGATAAATGCCAAAACAGGTCCTATATTTTTAGGTGACATCATAGTTATGCTCACACATAACATAAATCTTGCTCGTCATTTTCAGCTAGGTTATGTAATACCTGGGAGGAAGATTTATGGTTACGATCATACTTTATGTGATGGATGTATGTGCGTAAGAAGGTTCCTGTTTCACGCATATGCGTTAACGTATGATTTATTAACGAACTGCTATTAATTTAAAGAAAAAGATGGATTATATTATGGGACATACTTAGTAAGTATTTAACGTGTATATTCTAAGCACACTGTTGCATAATCTATGCTAGAAAATAATATAAACACAAGAACGTGCACAAAAAATCGACCCTCAACCAAAAAAGTTAAACAAAACCACTCTGCAAAACAACGCAGTTAGAAGCAAAGCGCTCGCTTGTAAGAAACGTAAAATAATCTGAAAACAAAACGACGAAATCTTAAAATCATATCGGCTACGAAACGAAGCACATCCAGTGTCACACAAAGCCCCGCCAGTTACCTTCACGTCGTTGCCGGTTTTACTCGAGGGTTTATTGTTCTCAAGGCTATCTGTGTAATCATCGCTGTCATCGAACACGAGACGGTCGAAGGCTTGCATCAATTTAGAACCCAACTGCACCCCAGACCATCTACGATTTGTTTCTAATTCTATCCTGCTGTTGTTTGGACAGAGGTCATATCCGATCATCGCCGTCGGATTCATACACGACCGAGGCCTGCTGTTGCCTACGGTGGTTTTCACGTTAGCTGAATCGTTCAGCAGGTCGGGAGTTGAGGGTTCCTTGTTTTTAGGCTCTTTATGTCTCATTATAACACTGGTCTGGCAGTCGTCGCTTGATAGCCCGCTGGACTGCATCGAACGCACCAACTTCAGCAGATTCCGTTGGTTCAATGTTAGTGGAGGGTTAATCGTAGTCGGCTGTTAAATACACCAAAATCTCTTTTAGATTCATGCATCATGCCATCCATGGTTATTTAGAAATGCCGTCCTTGGAAAGGTCGTCGACTGAGATCGATCGTTTCAGCCAAGCCTTTATTTGCATTTTATGGAAGCTGTGCACGAAAGTAAATGCTAAAACCGTCAATTTACACAAATATGCCGTGAATAGTGAATCGGAAGCACATGCAGTAAACAATAAAATGCAAATAAAGCGATGTCTGCTTAGGTAGGCGGCGTTTTGGCAGTAAAGGTTAACGTTGTAAATATGTGAATTTATGTGGCTCGTCAAATAGATAATTTATACTTACTTATGGTTATGGCAGATTAGTGTTAGTTTTAGTAAAAATATAGTCAACTTTTTCTTAAATCTATAACATCATCCATATCACCCTTGAAAGCTCAAAAAATCTTACCCGACTAGCGGCACGCATGTCGCTCTCGATCTTCTTGAAGCTCCGGTGAAGTTCACGCATCTCGAACATGAGGTCCAGTGAGAAGGGCAGCAGCCTGAGCGGCTCGAGGCTGGCCAGCAACGTATCCAGGAGGGCTCTGCAGCGCGGCTCGCCGACACAGCCAGCGAGGACCAACGAGTCCTGCCCGTAGTGCTTCGCTAGGACTGACTCTCGCGTTCTCACGTACGATACCCACGCGTCGACTGATTGCGCACTGTTGGGTTGAGAAAAGGATTTTGAATCACCATAATAATAAAGTTAAAACTCGTAAGCGTAACCTTTCACCACAACTTAAGAAAAATTTAAGTGGAATCTTTAATTTGCAGACATCAGAAATGTGACAGAATCTTATTATCTCATTTTAACAATCCGTATTTCCGTAGGAGGATTAAGGACCAACTAGGAATATATGAGTTTTTTTTGGGACTACCTGTTTCAGTTTTCGTATTTTTTAGTTACGATCTTAAAATAAAACTATACGTAAGTCAACACTTACTTTAGAAGTCCCAAAATGAATGCGTTGAATTTGACCAGCCCTTCAGTGACAGCATCTTCACTGTTGATCCTCAGCACTAGCTCATTCAGAGATTTGGTGATAGGGCCTTGTCTAGCAGTGGCTTCAACCATTTGCCAGACAGAATTGTTGACTGCCCCAAAAGAGGTCTCGATGTTTTCTTTGAGACCGTCTCGGAATACGGCGTACAAAGCTGGGCATAATGCATTGAGGGCAATTTTAGCGCAAGCAGGAGACTGCTTTGAATCGCCAAGGAATGCTAGCTCAGCCTGATCCGTTGCGGTTGAGAAGTGCTGGATCATCATTTCTACTGCGTCAGTCACGTTTGAGACTAGAGCTGCAAAAAACAATCAACTTATGTATCGTCGTGTAAATAGATATTTTCTTACTGAAGAAATATCCGTGAAAACAGAATAGGTAGGTACATGTTTTCAAATATTTACCTCTCTTTTGGGAAACATCGATGATGTCGTATTTCGTTCTCCCTTCGTTATGAACTGGACTTCCAAATTCGTCTGGACTTACTTCAGCCTCTTCGCAAATGGGAATCTCCGCCAAATTTTTGCCCTAAAATATTAGAATTACTTTCATGAAATCTGTTTATCATTGTGTTATATTAAAGCAAAATTGAACGTAGGTATATAAGTAATGAATAAGAAAATGAAAACAAAATACAATTTAAACACGATGGTAGCAAAAATAATCTGGCAAAATAAATTAATATTCCAAATAAAATATAACATTTCAAACATTAGTTAAATAAACAATACAAAGAAAATAAATAAGGAAACCATAAAAAACAGAACCAAAGGTACTTACAGAAACAAACAAAACATAAATGGTGTCGAGAATGGCAGCAGATGTGAACCAAATGTAAGCTTTCTTACCTGGTAATGCCTCTGGGCTATCACGGCAGAAATATTGGGTGAGTTGGGTGGCGTGCTCAGACTCGCTGCCTTCAGGTCCTCCACCGGCTTCAGCAACTGAGCCGCCTGCCCCTCCACTTTACCCTCAGATTTCTGCGCAAAGCTCACAGACTTTTTAAATTGACTATTACAACTGCTGCCACTAGATTCAGTAGACCTTTGGTTCTCTTCTTGAGATCGTTTCATTTGCAAAAACTTCGTGACTTGACTCCTTACCTTTTGAACTTGATTTTGATCCCAATCTTCCATGTTTTGGCAGTTGAATCCGCTTAGTTTTAAGAACTCCTCCAGTTGCTGCAAATCAGCACTGCTAATAAGTGCGCCTGGTGGCGGGAATTCTGTGTACTCAAGTTTCTTAGTTCTCGGTTTGGGCAGCGGAGGCGTATGCGGCCTGTGGTACTTGAGTTCATTAGATTTGCCTGACTCTAGGCTGCTCTCAGTGCCTACGCCCTCATCCTGGTAATATTCATTGTAATCAGCATCTTTTTCTGCGGCATCGAGGAATTGCTGAGACAGTCGTTTAGCAGCTAAATCATTGTTTTTCCTATAATCGACATTTTGATTCTGTAAATAATAGGGTTCCTGCAGCGACCTTCTCTTTGTTTTATGTTCTGTTGCCGCAGTCATACAAACTATAGGATCTAGTAACAAGTCATCCATTTCGAACATGCTGTAACGCTTTGTACTTGATTTGCGAGTTTTGTCCATAGATTTTCGCAGAATACTCTTTGGTAAAGGTGGTCGTGGTGGTACAACCTCTCCTTGTTTAGTAAGTCTAGTTTGTTCCGCCAGTGATAAAGATCGCTTAGGAATTGTGGGATTACTTCTCTGTCCATCATTGTTGACGCAGCTAGCTTCCGAGCTAGTGGCACTGTCGTAGCGATAAACGAATAATGGGTTGAAGTTTCCTGTTGGAGCAGGGCTATTCTGTGCCGAGGAATCGGTCAACATTGTAGACGAACCTCTGTATCCAGAAGATGGCTGAGTAGCAGTACTTGAACTTGAAGACACAGCTGTAGTGTTTCCTAAATTATTGCAATCACAGCTCATAGGCCTGGTCTTCGACTTGGACGAAGGCGAAGCATTGCAGTACTTATCGCATTTGGCTTCCTTCTCTTTCACGTGATGCATCAGCTCTGGTACTTCAGACAACAGTTGTTTGCACTCAGCAGGTAACAGGAAGTTAAGAGAGTCCCAGTCCTTGATATGTCCAAGACCTTTCTTCTTTAGCATTTCTACATCATTACAAGAAAATGGGCGTTTGCCTTTGGGTTGCAACCTATTTCTTCTTCTATCACTTGGTTTGGCAGCGATGTTTACTTTAACTGGATTCAAGTAGATGTTTGGTCTTCCATTTAGGAAACTGATATCAGGTAGAGTATAACTGGGGTATAAAATAAATACAGGTTTTTCGACGTCACCTTCTTTGAGTTTTTCCAAGAATGAGGGCTCTACTACTTTGAATATTTCTCTTTCTACTGCTCTACTTGACACTTGCATACTAGAGGTTTGTATACTTCTGTCCATTGTAACAGCATCGAGGTGCGTAGATGTCATTTTATGCTCACATGCTTCCTTTTGTAACAATCTGTTCATCCTCGTGATTTGCGTCCCATCGGATTCTGAACAGCTAGAAATACTGACACTTGTCGCTGACGATTGTGATGAATATGATTTTTTAGTGCTCCTATGTTTAGGGCTGTTTGTGACGTTAAGGGTAGCCCTTTTAACGTGCTTATTTACAGTCGCGTATAACGGTGCTTCACCATCACTTAGTTTAGCCCCGTCGACGGTTTCTTCCTCTTCTACCAATACTTCATCGTATACTCTGTTATTATGCGGATTTGTAGCAGGAATTTCTTCATAGACTGTTGTTACTTGCTCTGTGACTTTATTAGGTAATTCTGCTTGGGGACGCTCTGTGATAGAGTCTGATGTTTTCTCTCCAATAGACTCTCCGCTTTCTCCCCCTGAGCTGGATGGCCAACATTCTGATCGATCTAGCTGATCCATACTGACGATGCCATCGTTGCTCAAACTTTTCTGCTTCATGAACAATTTGACTAAATTAAATGATTGCTTCGGTTGACTCTTATCTGAAGAAGTTTGTTCAGTTGACGAAGTGCTCATAGGTTCCGAGTGTTGGCTTCCATGCGATCGGTTTTGTGAAACATCGTAAACCTTCATGCATATCGGATTGCCGTTTAACCTCTGGTTCGCCGAGAAAGAGTCGACCTGGAAGCATGAAAGTGTTAATTAGTAAGGTTTACAAGGTCAGGTGTGCATTCAATTGTTTGCTATTTAACAGTTTTGACGAGGTAGTAATTATACGTACCGTTGAATTGCTCAATGCGTTTGAGTTGATGGAACTGCTCATGAGCTTCCTTCTGTACAGATTTGGCAAACTTTGGCTTTTGATTACTGAGTTGTTCATTTCGTTTGTTGCATCAGTCCCGTCATTTGAATCTTCATTATTGTTTCCGGATGGATGTCTGTAATTGAAAGCAGTTGTTTAAATAAAAGTTTTAAAGTACTTACTCAATTACAACATTATTTTATGACAGTAATGAAACATTACTTACCTCCTTAACGGCGATTCACCAGTTTGTTTCTTAAGCTTACTCCACGTTGTTAATCCTAAATCGCTTCTAGCCATAGAGGTTGTTAACTTATTGGTTAGTTTCCTACATCTTTCTAATAATTCTAAATTCCTGCGCGTTCTTTCATCGTTATCTAAAGTTAAGTTTTCTTCTTCCTTCCCATGTTTGTCTGAAAAAAGAAAAGATATTTTAGTGACCACATAGCAATGAAGAATTATATACCTACATAGATGAATCATATAGTTTATCATACAAGAGTCAACACATAATTAACTCGCTATCATCGTACTGTTTGTGTTTACGCAATCTTTATTGACAATTCACATATTTCTTTGATAAAGTATGTGTCACTTTAATTCTTTGTAAGAGTCTGATAGTGCCTCCAGAATATTATCCAAAGGGTTTCTTTAACGAAAGTTTTCCATGGTGATGAATTATACAAAATTAATCATGGTCGCTTTATACGCAACAGTATGAATGAACAAAACATTACGAAAATTGTACGAGTCATGTTTCTATTTTTGGTTTGGATTCCCATAACCTTTGGTAAGCTATAGGAATATTTACCATGTTTGTGATTGACGGCAAGCTCGGCACACTCGCTGTCCTCAGAGTAGGTGGTGAGGCTGCCCTCGAAGGCGATGGTGTAGTTGTCCTTGTTGGCCTTGCAGGTGAGGATGAGGTCCTGCTCCGTGGGCAGCTCGCAGTCGAGACTGTCCACGCTGAAGTGCACGCCATGGACACCCTCCTTTACAGGCGAGAACAGCAGCTCAGACTTGCATATCGACATCGTGTTGATGGAACCGACGGATTCTTCTCCCTGTTTAAAAAAGCGTTTTGCTGTTGACTGTACGTCGGGCAGGAAATAGAATAAGCTGTGGTCGCGTAGGCTTATCGAGTAATCTGTGATACGGACGGTGTATCATTTTCTTTGTAATTGAATGAGGTAAATGTAACAAGGTGTGGCTTTGCAACAAGTAGGCACCTACTTTATGGTGTGTTATATATACAATATAATGCTTATTGTTTTTCCTCGTCGTGCTAAAGTAAATAGCGAACTGCGAAGTGGCATGTGGACTCCCTATTACTAAATGTTGCTATGCTCGTAAGGAAATCCCACCCGCAGTTCTGTTAAACTCATAAAAGTGGCTTTAATAAGTCAATGGGGGAACTGAATTGATTTGACCCCCTTGAAAAATGAGAACGGACGACTTAAAAGTGTAGCCCCTCGAAATCCCTCACTAATCCTCCATAACACCACCACGAGCAGGCATTGATTTACTATAAATCTCGTTCGATAAAAGAAAACATGTACTAGGAACGCATAGATGAAACGGTGTAGTATTCCCAAAATGGATTTCCAGTGATTGGGTAACGTAAACCGTAAGCTAGAACATAAACATTTCTGCTGCATGTATAATTCGGGACGCGGAAGTACCATGGACTAGATTCAGTGCAGGCGTCCAGTGCACTGTGCTACTTGCAGTTGGCAGTTTCAATCAAAGGAAAGTACACGTGACAACACACGTCGTTTGCCGTGAGATATCGGCACAACCCGTGGGTGTTGGAAAAAGCGACTAAGGGATAATGAACCAGGGAACGCGCAGCAGCGTTAGGTACTTGTAAATGAAACATCTTGAACTGCGCTCGCCAATCCGCCTGCCTAGCGTGGTGAGTATGGCTATACCCTCCGATAGGGGGAGGCCTATGTCCAGCAGTGGACTGTTATGGCTGTTACGGTTATGGTACGTCAAAAACATCTCGCTCGCTCTTTTAATTCCTTTTAATTCTAAGTACCTACCCACAAAAATGGAGCCTGCTCTTTCTATTTAGATAACATGGATCTCGAAGTCAAGAAAATTGCCGTAAGAAAAGGTCCAGAAAATTCAGTTTTCTTGGACCTTTATCTACCAACTATTCTAACTTATCATAAGTTATGTAAGCTAATTAAGTATTTATTGCAAGATTGATTGGTGTAAGCATAATGGACGTTTCTACAATCAGTGCAATGTTTGCATTCTCAGTGACCTAAGTCTTTGAGATAACATTTCTTGTTAAAAGATCTATTAATAATATAAGGCTCTTCGTTTATAGCTACAAATACGGGGTGTTAGGGACGGTGTAACGAAAACTTTGCAGGCGTGCTCAGACCATGAAACTGAACAACTTTGACTATGGAGCCAATGGTGGGAAACGAAAAAAATTTTCCGACCTCCCATACAAAATTCACGATCAGCTGGCTGACTTTGTATGGGAGGTCGGAAATTTTTTTCGTTTCCCACCATTGGCTCCATAGTAAAAGTTGTTCAGTTTGATGGTCTGATCATGCCTGCAAAGTTTTCGGTACACCGTCCCTAACACCCTGTATAAACTAATTTTAAGTCACATAAAACAACATTACTCAAAGTCTGTCTGTAAAATAAAAGGAAATGCAGTCGTACGGTCAAATGACTGACTGAGAACAGAAAGATGCATTCATTTATGCTGAATACAAAAAAGTTGTTCATACAGCATTTGACTTTTATATGCGTATGTTTGTAGACCTGTATATGAAATGAACTCAGTGTTTTTTCAGGACATGTGATGTGAGTACCAGGAGTACCAACAGAACAAACATACAAAATGGCGTACCGGGAGTTGTTATCAATTTGTGCTTTTCCTGTTCAAAATGAGGTCACAAGTCAATGTAGTGTATGATACATCACCCGCAAATTGTCGTTTTGCTTGCATTCCTATTTCATGACGTATTTACATATTGGTACCTTAGCACATAGGTATACTGACAAAAAATACTTATTTCATAAACATTTGTATGCATTTGTACGGTGGTGGCGGATGGTAAGAATTTAGTTAAGTCAAAAACAAAAGTATATAGAAAAGTAAAAATACGAAACATATATAATACAAAAACAAAAAGTTTAAGTAAACATTGTTAGTGTAAGTAGGTGATTAGGAAATAAAATTACAAGAAAGTGATTAGCTAAAAGTGAAAATAAACAGTAGTTAAAAAGGTAATGAAGTGTTATTGCAGAGTTTTGTGAATTTTATTGCATTTTATGTATGTAACGTATGTAAGTAGAGTAGATATGATGTGGTTAAATCATGAAATTAAAATTAAGTGCAAAATTATAACTTGAACTTACTGAATAATATCCATTATTGCAGGAATCCCAGTCAAACTCAGTCACACCCATTTTTAAACCATTCAGTTCTTTAACCGTCCAAAACGTGATCACTGATCATCACACATTACACTCTATAACTATAGCTAACTATATATTATATTCATATGTACAGTCTTTGGTAAACTTAGATCACTAAAAGTCACTTCAGGAAGTCTATAGAGTTCTTTGAGATTATCTATCGCACACACAGTTTTCAATGAGGTCCTTTGAGTCTAAGAAAATCTTAGAAAAGTAGTCTGTGATTGTCTTCATTGCGACCAGTACGCACTCCCACAAGCCCTGGGCACGACTGGGGCAGCGGGGATATTAATTTTAATATTAGACACAACATGTGGCTCTCAAACTATGGGAAAAATCACCAACTCAAACAAACTTCAGGCTAGCAAAAAGTTTTCGAACTAAAGCTTTCGGAACAATTTCTCAATGTTCTAAATTTAAACCGCACTTCGCACGTCTTATCACTGCACTGCTAAGAACTCGACTATTATCAAACTAGAGCGTTGTAAGATTGATTACGAAGTAAGAATGTGCACAGAACTTAATTAGTGTGTTTAGGGCGTCATTAGCGAGCTCTTCGGCAATGCTTCAAGGTTGGTTGCTATATGCATTGTTATGGGTGCAAGAGGGTACTTTGTAAGTTATTGTTTAGTGTGAAAGAGCGGTACTTAAGTAATTAGTTGTTTGGACATTAGTTAACTAAATATCACCAAAACAATTAAAAGTACAAACAGTTAAAAGTTCTTTCTTATGAAGTAAATTTAGAATATTTAATGGTAAAGGAAATTAAAAAAAAAAGATTTTTAAAAAGCCCCGCTTTCATGAAAATCTGTAGTTTGAGAGCCACTGGCTTACAGGATAGACTTCATTGGTAACTCACACATGGCATCGCTCGGACAGACCACACATACGGACAATTAAATATAGCGCACTCACACATAAACACCGAGGTGGGACGACTGTGTGACTTGTGGGGGGAATGGGGAGTAACGAGCTCAAATGATTGACGCAATCCATAGGGGGATAACACCGAGTATTTGTACGTGTTACTTTTTCAGATCATTCCGTACTGTTGCTTCTGCTGCTACGATAAAATTGCTGATGAGCTTTGGTTGAATGGAAGGCCTAAAATATTTTTTCTTATCCGATGTTTGTTAGGCAAAGTTATTCCTGAACAAGGCGTAGCAGCAAAGGTATAAATCCTTTCAACCAATGAAAAGATTTGCTCTGCATTAGATACTTGACTTGAATTACTTGTATGTACGGCTCCTTCCTTGTCTATATGGCTTGGTTTGGTTTCCAAGTCATTATCCCGCATATTGTATCCAATATATTTGACATCCGGTATAACTATCCGAGTTTCTTCCGCAGAAATACTCTTATTTAGTCGATATCTATAATGAAGAATCATTTTTTCCCTTTATCAGTTGTCTGGTAGAAATAGCTACCTAGCTGTAAGCCTACCTATAAACCTAGCTATAAGAGCCGTTTAACCATTTCATGTTTTATGTGCAATAAAGTATATTTATGTTAAGAATTTTCTTTTAAAGTTCTGAAATCATCAATTCATACTCCTCTCTGTCCTTTTGCCAACACTAGCATCCAATACACGCACACAGGCGCGCCGATCTTATTATATCTTTACTACATCCCGTGGGACCAACGTACTGCGACCAGGAAGTCTTGTTGTGAATGCTGGCCAAGACTGTGACTTTCTAGCCAAGTGTCCCATTGGTCACTTCACTGCTTATTGCATTTACAATGTGCATGTGTGCGCCCCCGGGACACAACGGTCAATTGAGAACCGTGACAGTCTTCAATTATATTTGTGATGCTCTAATTGAATCGTCAATGCGATTACTGTGTCACTTTGTACTACTGCTTTCTTTGGATTCTTCGTATTTTGCTCTGTTTTCTAGGAAGCTAAAAATATCTAGAATACTAGAATTAGAAATTAGAACTAGAATTCTAGAAAATTAATCAGTAAGCACGATATGATAGATTGAAGATAGTCCATACAATTAAAGCTAGGTATTTATTAAAAAACAAAAATAGTTTTCCTATGACTATGAAATTGAAGAATTCTAATCTAAAAGCACATTGAGGACATCTAGTGAGTGCGTAAAGAAACATTTTGTAACCGTAACTTCAGATCAACTCACGCCTGCGCTCCCGTTTAACTCTACCAACTCTACCAAGTGGCCCCACCTACTAAAGACTATAAGTAAACTACACTCTCTTCGGTAGATGGCGTTGCTCTTCTAGATCTTTTATTGAATAGATCACTAACAAAAAGTAGAATTGTGAATATTAAAACATGAATGTGGACAAAAACATGTAGCTGACGACACAAAAAATGTATAGTTGAAAAGTGATCTCTATGAGATGTTTGAAGCGTCTGAGTGATTGTAAGAATAGAATGAAGATCGCTACGAATTTGATGATGAAAACAATGACTATGATATAGAGAAGTATAGTGACATTGAACAGCAATATGGGGCGAACCTGAAAGCTACTGTCGGTGAGACTGAACGAGCCATCCAACCGAAACTTTTCCATGAGCGAGCTTGAGATGCTCGCGAACATCTCCCCACGCGGGTTACTCTGCAATACACCATACATGTCACCCAGATAATATATGAACCGCTGGTATAGTAGGATAAAAAGAGACAAATTCTGCAGTGCATCCCCAAAGCAGAATTCCGGAATACAGTTCAAAAACCGATCAAGACTATTTTACAATTACTTGACGTTTAAAAATGTCTTATTACAATACAAGCTATGATTTGCAAGGAAAGACAACATTAAAATAATTAAGATATTGGCAGAGTATAGGTGTAAATTAAGCTCCAATATTATCTAGCTGTCACTAGGTCAATAGCGTAAGACCATGAATATGACCATTGGAATGTTGTGCGTGCCAGTTGGCAATTTGCCTTTTAGATTGAGAAGCATGTCCTACAAAATTTGTCCCTTTGGTTGAAAATAGAACTGAAAATAAACAAAACATATATATAAATAAATCAGGCAATAAACGTAAACATAATATATGGAGAAATAAAAGAAATGGTTAGTTTCCAACACCGTTATTAAGTGGTGATCAAAAAGATTTACTAAGAACCATAACCAAAGACCGACCTCACGGCCGAATTCTCACGTCTTGGAGATATTGCGAATTGTCGTGGTGAATGGCTTGATTTATAACTTTTAAAAGGTCAAACTCTGTCCATTCTATTGATTAAAACGTAAAGAGATCACTTCCACCTATTCATACAAACAAATGACATCAAAATTCGAATTTAAACTTACGATAATGATGGTTCGTTAATTTTGTGACTTTTTGTCTCTATAATATATTAGTATAATAATATCTAAGAACGTTTTACAATTTTCAATGATAAATTGTTTTTATTATTTAAAAGAAATTTGGTATGTATACAGATTTATATGTAAGAATGTATAAAATATATGGTAATTTTCTTTTGTCAAGTGCTCTCTCGAAAACGTTTTTATTACACGCAGGTCGCAGGGTTTAAGTAAGTTACTCAGACTTTTAAGAGAACCTCCAGTAAGGTTTCACAATAAATCTTACTTTTTATGTCTTGCGTGAGATTCTTTTGTATACTTTTGACCTTATTTTCAACATCCTACTTTAAATGATTCTGAAATCCTTGCTTGTTTTTGGCATCAAACTTATATGATTTAATAAGTACTTACTTAATTGCCAGAAATTACTTGTTCATTATTTTCATTTATTTCATGCAGTCATCATCAGTATTATATTTTTAAGGTAATAAAACTGTAAACTTACTTACAATTTAAATATACCTACATGAACTAACGATTCATTGTTTTAAAGTACTTTATGTAAAATTCACGTTTTTTTATGGCCAGGAACAACAAGTATGCAAACCTCACGGCCAATGAATTTGCACATTAACCATGTCGTTTCATAAAAATGAAGTAAATATTAAGTATTGCACAATAAAAACCTGATTGAGGCTAGGTACTTTGTCTTTTTTTATATGTATGTAATTCGCTTAGGTTTCAAATTCTTACGCTCTCGCTTATGTCCACTTTAACGACTTTTTCGAAAATTTTATAATTTGGTACGAAGATTTATTTCATTACTGTTCGTTCAGCCTAGAAGGGTTTATTAATACTTACATCATGAGTTCTTTCATCAATGATAGTGTCGCGCGGCAAGTTGGCGGTCATGAGGAGAGCGTGGATGTCCTCGGTCTTGAAGCTCTCCATGTCGGCCTCGGCAAGGTTGGCGTCCAGGTCTCTGGCCAGGTCGTTGTAGCGAGAGGTGAACTCGAAGCGGGAGGCCAGCTCGCTTATGCCCTTGTACGAGGCCGACACGGAGGAGAGGACCGACTGGTGGTGGCACGAGCCGTCTCGGAAGATCGGACTGGAATAGAAAAGAAAAAAAATGTTTGAGCACTCAGGTCACATTTACGTAAGACAGGAGATTTTGGAAAACTTGCAAAATTTTCCACCGCAGGCAGGATTTTGCAAGTGCAAATTTTGCAAGTTTTCCAAAATTGTATACCTAACACAAGATAATTTGGTATTCAAGACAGGAGATATTTCGTTCAACACAAAATTTCTGTGATAAAAACTTGCAAAATCGCCACAGTAGGTGGTAAATTCTTTGTTGACTTCAACCAAGTTTCCAAAATTGGAATCTTGATTGGAATATAGGTAAAGTCGCAAGATGATCTCACTCCTGTTTTGCTACATACGATTTAACAGATAATCTGAAGGTGACGCAACGTCTGGAAAACTAATCTGTAAAGGGAGTGACGACATGGATATTTCTAAAGACACGGGTTGACGGGCCTCGTTACCATCTATCACCCGGTGTCATGTCTAGCTTGTTAGCGATTGACAGATTCGGGCAACCCTATTTGAAAGAACATGTTTCTTTTGGGACAGGTGCCGGCTGACGGAGAACGATATCTGTCTGTTAGCTACAAAGACAAGACGATATTGTTATGCCTTTTTTAGAAGTATGTCACTTCCGATATTCGAAACTGTCTCAGTTTTTGAGAATGTAAGGCCGTGCGAGTTCAATTGTTCTCTGGAGACCATTTCCAAAACTTTATATTACGAAACTTTTCAGACGATAACTATAAGTCTGGAACAGTTGTTTTCAATTTGTCTTTATCAAGAGAAAAGTTTGATCCTACCGGATCAAAAACGTGGAATTTCAAACATTCGTCAACATTTAAAAAATAACACTCTGGCTCTGGAGTGTAACTTGAACAATTGTAGCAATACTTACTTATAGTCGAGGAACCAGAGGTAGCCGGAGTTGTCGCAATGGCCGTCCAGCTCATCTTGCGTGGAATGCTGGCTGCCGGCTAGGCTGGTGTTGCTATAACAGTGTTTACTCACTTGTAGTCGAGGAACCAGAGGTAGCCGGAGTTGTCGAAATGGCCGTCCAGCTCATCTTGCGTGGAGTGCTGGCTGCCGGCTGGTGTTGCTCTAACAGTGTTTACTCACTTGTAGTCGAGGAACCAGAGGTAGCCGGAGTTGTCGCAATGGCCGTCCAGCTCATCTTGCGTGGAGTGCTGGCTGCCGGCTAGGCTGGTGTTGCTCTAACAGTGTTTACTCACTTGTAGTCGAGGAACCAGAGGTAGCCGGAGTTGTCGCAATGGCCGTCCAGCTCATCTTGCGTGGAGTGCTGGCTGCTGACTTGGCTGGTGTTGCTCTAACAGTGCACACTCACTTGTAGTCGAGGAACCAGATGTAGCCGGAGTTGTCGCAATGGCCGTCCAGCTCATCTTGCGTGGAGTGCTGGCTGCATAGGCTGGTGTTGCTAACAGTGTTTACTCACTTGTAGTCGAGGAACCAGAGGTAGCCGGAGTTGTCGCAATGGCCGTCCAGCTCATCTTGCGTGGAGTGCTGGCTGCCGGCTAGGCTGGTGTTGCTCTAACAGTGTTTACTCACTTGTAGTCGAGGAACCAGAGGTAGCCGGAGTTGTCGCAATGGCCGTCCAGCTCATCTTGCGTGGAGTGCTGGCTGCCGGCTAGGCTGGTCAGTGTTGCTCTAACAGTGTTTACTCACTTGTAGTCGAGGAACCAGAGGTAGCCGGAGTTGTCGCAATGGCCGTCCAGCTCATCTTGCGTGGAGTGCTGGCTGCCGGCTAGGCTGGTCAGTGTTGCTCTAACAGTGTTTACTCACTTGTAGTCGAGGAACCAGAGGTAGCCGGAGTTGTCGCAATGGCCGTCCAGCTCATCTTGCGTGGAGTGCTGGCTGCCGGCTAGGCTGGTGTTGCTGTTGCAGTCCTCGTCTACGCCGGGGCTCGCCGCCTTCAGCCCCAGCCGCGGCGGTGGCCCTGGAATTAGAAGGAAACGGAAGTTTGAGATAACGAAGTCCTTAAATCCTCTCTTAATAACTAACAAGGAACGTCAAGAAATCAATCTAAACAAAATTTTGTTGTAGCAGCCTCTCTTTTTTGTCGAGTCACATATCTTGTTTAACTCAAAATGTGGCCATATCCACTGCCACTGCTCAACAATACTAACAAGAATGTCAAGAATCATTCGCATTCTAGTGTGTGCCTTCGTGGGTGCAAGGTTCCATATAATTCAGAATCCTACTCTGTGTTTCCTAGCTGCGTGGGTCGACTTGGTTTATAAAAAGGTTTTCTGATGATTAGAATATGCGGCTAACCGAGGCGTTAGAAAAACACACATTATCTTCCATCGAAAATTTGACCACAAAATTGCATTGCAATTTGCGGCGCATTGTACCGTTATCCATATGACTAACGATCTATTTGTCGAGAGTGGCCGTAAACCAAAGCCTGTGTGTAAGCCACTGGACCTAGCAGCTAATAAAATACTGGTTTATAGGCTAGAGAAGATAAATTTAGCCCTGTGGCGCCACATTAGGCCGTCGAGAGCGAGCTATTGAAACGCTAACGTGTTGTTTGTAAGACTGCAAGGCGTGGGTGACAAAGTACTGGACATCGCCTTGTAGGGAAACTGGGCGCTTCCAGAGAACTGCCTTAAGGAAAACTGCATCACAAAATTACAAATTTTATTAGAATGGCAAGAAATCGAATGGTGCGAAGCTGTCCGTGCCGTGAGACCTATTGATAGCTTAGGATACAAAAATTTATTTCTAGGAAATACTTAGGTACCTAATGAAACGTGAAAATATAAAAACTTTTAGTGTAAGTGCTGTAAGTCACTGAAAGGAAGTGAGCCATAACATTACGGATTTTATGATGATGTTAATGGCATAAGTTGGCTAGGAAGTAAAAGTTTGAAACCTAGGTAACTGCCAAGAATTTGATGCGATTAATTTGGATACATGTTATGCAAGCTAAATGTTCATCGGGTTATTCTTCGACTGTTCGAATAACCCGATATGAAAGAAGAAGAAGATTAAATCAACCTCTCTTATACAGTAGACTTTATGATCGGGTCCATTTAAGCTCATGACGTCACGACACAAGTACATCTACTGACTCATTTCATTAGTGATACATGCGCAGGAGTGACTGGCCAGTCAATTGTTTTTTTGTTGCTACACAGAATCAGATGCTATATTGTTCAAACGTGGAAAACGTAAGTCAACAGTCTCGGATTGTTACAACTTTGAATTGATGCTGATGATTCATAATCGCCATTCGTTATAGGGAAGGTGCAATTTTGAAATTTGTAAGTCTACATACACACAAAGATTGCGTAGACTATCATTTGTATGTAAACAAACAATAAAGAAAGCCGAAGCTTCTCCACAATGTCGTCTTGTGGGTGTTGTAAGTCCAGCAGCGCCCGGCCATAAAAACGACATCCAGCAACTACCATTAGTTCTCACTATGCTATTTCCTTCTGAATAATACATTCGAAATTCCGAGGTAGTGCTGCGTGTTGCATGTGCTGAACCAGCCTAAAGTGGGCGGACATGCTACATTAGTTCATTGCCTCAATTTATGGTCGAGATGCCATCTTGCCGCGGCACTGCACTGGAATTTTAAGTAAGATTCCTCAATCGAAGCAGAATTTTTAAAATATCATGAAAAGAAAAACGGTTCCAAAAGTGAGCCCTGAGGTAACCAATCTATTTTTTGTTTTATTTCTAGTTACGTAAGACTTCTAAGTAAGTATATGTGAATGGTTTATGAACGAATTAATATGCATTCTGCGTTTTGTAGTGTCAAGGGTAGCTAGCATGCCCACTCGTCTGCAGGATATTGGTACTGACAACGTTATTAATTTTGCTTGTCCTCCTTCAAACGACAATTCAGAACTTAGTGTGCACTAAAATATTCATATTTATAATAGGTATCACTTTTCTCTCCACTAACATAATCACCTACATCATCATTATTATTACCGTGTAGCTTTTATTAATAAATTAATTATAATCCTCTTAATGTCTCTCTCAATGATTTGTGGATGTCGTTAATGAACACGTTAACACATCGTTCTAAAACCATTTCGATTGAAGAAGAAATTTAGGAGAAAGCACTTTCCTTAAAACTTGGCGTTGTTTTGGTAACGTCTCAGCTTGGCATGGCAAGACGCCAGCTAATAGAGGCCAAAAACAAATCTAGGAATTCATGGCGCTTTTTTGAATTAGATTTTTTATTAGATCATCCGGCGCAACGACTAAAAACGCGGTAAATGTATGTTTTAACCGTGTTCTCGTGTTTTATGCATCTATTTCTGTATACTGCTTGTATGTAGTCTCATTTTGTTTAGCTTCGGTGGCAGTGTCATTTTTCAAAAGGAATTAAAGCCACTATCATGGACCGGGCTAATCCTTTAACGTGCGTCGTCTAATAATAGGACGTTCTATATTATGACTAAAGCAGCTTACACAGTATTAGGAAGTTGTACCAACGTAGACAGAATTTAAGTTTATAATATTATGGTGGATGCATAATTTTGAAATCCAGTAATTAGGTAGGTATTTATTTCTTTCTTTCCGTGCCATTTTGCAATGGCAGTCACTTTTTGCAAAATGGCTACATTGTGTACCCGTGAGATTGCTGCCTGAATTGGCTCTGAGTGGTAGATGGAGGTCAACGACACTGTACCACGATATCTCATTGCCATCGCTTGTATCGCTACAATATTGCAATGAGAAACTTACTTGAACAGCATATTGGCAATTAGTAGGTTTCGTAGTAAAGGGTATCAGATCATGTCGGTGACGCTGACAAGCGTCTACGTCTATTAAATAATTAAAAACCTGCTAAGAGATTCTTGGCAGAGCGCTTCGAGATAAAACTATATCAGTAAATCAGCTTGAATATTCACTGAGTTGGGGTAAAGTTAAACCTTGTCATTAAATTATCCGGTATAATTGGCATTTCAATAAAAGATAATAATAATGGTACCCTTATTTTCCAAGCGTCGCGACAACGACGCGCGTCAACGAGGTCGCTGCGGTCTTGTAGAAAAACCCGACCGCATCCCATACAAACCCTGAGCTTCTCAGCGCGCTGTCAACGTGACGGCGTCGTGGCGCGCCGCAACGACGCCGACGCTCGGTCTTTCTGGTTCCCCATACAAACCAGTCTTGGTTTTTAAGCCTACCATAACCCCTGCACCAGATACAACAACCTTGTGAAATGTGAGACATTGATAAGAAAATAACGTGTTTCTTTTCACGGGCAAAATCCGGAACTGACATTTATCTCGAGTTCCACTTCCATACATTATATTCCTTTTATAGAAGTATTGAACTACTTTGCGTGGCCATTATAAAGTGAAACTTTGTGTTCGAAGGGCTTTATAAGATTTATGAGGTGTAAAGGCGCAGCTTGGGCGTCAATGTTAAACCCTCATCAAAATCTAAGACGTTGAACGAATCAGGTCAGTTAGTTGATGGAAGTTCATATTTGGGGCCGCCTTTTGTAAGTTCCCGTGTCCGTACAAGTCGAACAGATTTAGTCGTGAGAATGGTAACGAATACACCAATGGTATGGTTCGATAAGCAACCTTTCACCTCCCTTTGGCGACGGTCCTTGTAAGGAAGGAGACCACACCGCGAGCGGAGAAATGCTGGCGCGGCTGGACCAGACGGGACCATGTTCCGAGAACTATTACATCGTCCAACTAGCTCTAAACATCACAGAGACAACCATGTTTGCAAAATAGAACGCTGATGAATCACTAGCTCTGTTTACATTTGTTTATACGATAAAACCGCTCGAGTGGATTATGGGAACGCATACGGTAGCAATAATCCTATCAGCCAACCGTCTAATCTCCGCCCGTAAAACATGATTAAAAGCATTTTTGGGCAGATTAAAAACCCTTCGCTCAAATTGAACCTCCGAAATCCTAATGGACTGTTGAAATGTAGGCTGAAATCCTTTCGAATTGATGACACCTGCCTGCCCTTTGGCATCTTAAGAGCTTCTCGGCCACCCACAAAAGGAATTTCGTCGTTAAATATTTTATGACATTCTTCCATCATAAATAATTTCGAATCGTTCGAAGGATAAAAACTTTATCTCCAAAATGAGTAATAGGCAGATCAATTGCTAAATTAAGAAGGTGATTATTTTAGTCAACGAAGTGAGTCAGGAGAAAACGAAGTGTCAAGTGCTCGTGAAACGTTGGAGACAACAATAAAACAAATGCCCAGGCGCCGGATAATTTTGCTGCAGGCTGCCTACTTGCTTGTGCCAAAATGGAAGAAACTTGGCCGTCTAAAAATAGTCTCAAATTGATCATGTTGTGAGCAATCTTCTAATTTTAATCTTCCGTTGAGAGAACGCGTTAAAGTAGATCAGACATTTAATTGAATACTCGAATCAAGCCTTTGCCTAAAACAGATAATGATTATGGCCAAACCTCCTAAAGCTGGTCTTGCTACCTTTTAATTTGGTTGATTGTAAAGCTATCAATTAATTCTGCGATAAATTACAGGTTTATGACTGGCATTCCAAAACTAGGACGCTCCTACGTAGATAAATTGCATAATGAAAAGGTGGTTTTAATAATCTAGATTTCACGAATGTTTAAATAAATGTAATCTTTTGTAACAACAAGAACAACGACCGAGAGGTAAGACTACCTTGAAAACAGCCTTTGTTCGTCGGCCAAACTCAAACAAGAGGACGAAATAAACGCTAATGAATTACTATTTACAACAAAAGGAATATTTTGTTACAGTGTTCCATTTTGAAACTGGCTGCATTCAAACAGAAGACTAATTTGAAATAAGAACTCAAATGAAAAAATAACAAACACCTATCAAATGTCACGCCAATATCATTTAAAATTCGAATAGCTGATGTGGAACAAAAACATCCGCCATGCATATTTAAAAAACTAGGTGGGCGGGCATCGACACCGCAACCGGCTGATACAGAATCTGACTAACACAACAGGTACTTACCAAGCATGATATACAAAATACAACGCATGGTGTAACAAAAACGTTGAGGTACAAGTACAACCGTAGAATATCAGTGACATCAAAATCTGAAATATTTTCAGGGCACACTTCTCAAAGGAATTTGCTGAAGACTAGTTACAAATGACTTTAAGATTCAATATAAGAATATTACAAATGAATATAAGAAAATTATTTAAGTATGTTGTTATCAAGAATTACCAGTATCTACATCAAGATGTTTCAGATTTGTTAGGCACATTTTCTATTATGCACGTTATAGAATAGACAACTAGTGACTATGACTAATACAGTGGAAGTGGAGTACCTACTGCTCTGGAGCTCAGGGTCACTTACATCAGGCTGACGAGCTGACGAGCAATTCAGGCGCGCGACAAACTGCAACATCCTTCTCTGAACCTCAAATTGGTGAGTCGCAATCTAGATCACAACTCTTCGAATGATTTACTAAGGACTTTATGAACGACCGAGACGTTTTTTTAGATTAGAAAAGAAATAACCGAATTTTATTCAAAAGAGGATAGGTAGTTATTAAAAAACGCTAGTTACGTGATAGAGAATTGGGTAAAGAATGTGAAATGAATGTTTGTTGAAACACAAAATATACATTAGCGAATGACATACGACATGATGATGAAGCTGATGATGTTGGTGATAATAATTAATAATGTAATAGAGGCAAGGAACAACAGTAGCAAATACATAATTGGATGTAAAAAGAGTTTGCATAATATTACGCATTACAAATTTCAGTACGATAATTAAATCAACAACTTCATGCCTAGAAAATATTCAAATAGGTACGTTTTACGCCACCCATATTACGAGGTAATTGTTAGTACCTATGATACAACAACCACCTACTTACAAATTGATCTTTAAGCTTTTGGCAAAGTGATTAGATATCATTACGCAATGAATGGTACTAGTAGTAATGGCAAAGCAGCTGTACGCACCCGCCCACCCTACATTATAAACAAACCTACGAGCAATGCAATGACTAATGAACACTTTGTTATGTTTATTTGTTTGAGAAATAGTTTCATACCCTTCGAAAATAAACAGAATGTATATTTCAGCTACTGTTTCAATTTTAGTTTGATATTTGGTAAAGCGAAGCGTTCCTATAAACATATGTTTGATAATTGCGAGGGTTTTATTGCATTTTTTTAAAGATTTTCTTGTCGTCGTTTGCTTTTTGTGGAAGTGTTTGTCTAAAGTTTTATCTATTATTCAATACCTATCTCAAATCTTCTTTATTTTAGCATAGTCATAGTCATCACTAAGAGACAAAATTTTCCCAAACACGTTGTTGCATAATTTTAAAGAACTAATATTATTTTTTGTATGACTTAACGATACAGTAGTGTAGACAGAAAGCATATCCATTTGACCTCAGGAACCAGAAAACCAAAGTTTTACATACAATGGTACACACAAAAGAAATTATGTACGGGAAGTAACCTTTGTCACTAACAATTGAGAAATTTTGACAGTCTTTTGTTTCACCACTTTCGTTTGTTTAATGTATGAGACAATCTCATCGTCAAATACTAAAATAGAATTTTTAAGTGCTATTACACGATTGCGTCTGAGGTTTTATGATCATATATTTGCCAAATGGCAATAAAATCCGATATAACTGCTCACACATGAATAATATTTCAGTAAATTTAGTTAGGGGAAAACTTCTGGAAAGTTACACGGGTAAAAGGAAAGTTTTCTCGTCGTGTAGGCATTCTATGCAATAGTAGTAATATTGAAATACCTCGCTCTACGTGCTTGAAACTTTAATATGGACTTGGATGGACTCAATGTGCCTTTTACCTTTGGCCTTACTCCTAGGATGATTTTAAGCTCTTATGAACTGAGACCAAACCTCCTTCCTGACCAATTGAGACCAGGCATCCTTTATTGATACCAAACCTACCCTAAAGCTATGGCACGTATTTGAATTAACACCCTGTATTGTACAATATTGTAGGTAAATCGTATGCATGCACCACACAGAGTGCATCAATTATACGGGCTAATGCAGGTCTGTGCCTGCCTCGCCTAGTTAGAATACAAAGGGCGTCAAGGGTTACCAGCTTTACCAGTATTAGCTGGCATGTATCCCGATCCCGCGACATAGATTTCCTCTACACCCTTATGTCAGCAGTCTGCGCTTGTTTTTTGATGAATTCCATACGATTTGATACATCTCTACAGTGCGCTTGCCATACAGGTTCAAAGCAAATATGTTGGACTGCAACATTGTCCAGATTTTTGGGTTCAAATATCCGAAATATTTTATGCATTAAGTAATCACAACGCGGGTTTACAATTTTTCGGCTCAGCGCAAGTCCCTTACTTATTTCTGACATTCTTAGCGTCTTTTATCACAATTCATGCAGACCATCATTACCTAGTACTTAGACTTAGTATGAAGTCTAACGTGTGAAAATGCCACTATTCCATGAACCTTTAGCCATTCCATAGGTACAACATACATCTTTAAACTTACGACTGGCGACCCTAGCGCCAGAGCTTTCGTTTTAATTGTATTATCTACAGTCCATCATACGAAACATCACAATGCAAATAAGTCCCTATTACTGAGGCAGAAGGTCGTCCTTTAACATGGGATTTCTATTTGTAGTCGACTGATCGTCTGCACATCAACCTACCATGTAAAGGACAATCTTATACTGGTTTTACTTAGTATTTGTGAAAGAGAAACCGATATAAGTTGGCCCCTCAAATGGCGGTAGGTTAATTAGGAGTCGTCTGTACCATATCCAACAGAGTGACAATCACAATCTATTGTTTGAGACGCACCCTTTCATTGGTAATAGCAATTTACATTATTTAAATGTTACTGTGTAGCGTGATAGAGTAAGAAAGAATTAAATGAAGAAATGTTATTTTATTTTTATGGTTATTCTTAGCGTGATAAATGATGGCAAAATATTTATAGGTAAGAATTTAAGTTCTAAACTCCAAAGGAGAAAAACACTTTAATAGAGCACTTAATACTTAATCTTTGCCACAATCCTAGTTAAAAAGAATCGGTTCACATTGAACGTTCACATTTAAATGTAACTTGTTCACACGAAATCGCAGTTAAATTATTCTTTAACAATAATGAAACGATTATAATAATTAAATCTCAACGTCGTTCGTAAAATAAATATTTGACATGATTATGTTTTGGGAAAAGATCTTTTAATTACATTGTTAAAGTTAAAACAATAAAATTATCTTACCTACTGATAACGAAAGCTCTATTGTCGTGTGAATTTTATTGGAATGTACGATTTAGCAAAGCATTCCAAATTATCTGTAATTTACTTGTCATAAACTAGGTGTTGATTTTAGTAGTGCCTAAACCCTAAACTGCAGTAGATAGGTAATTGATAATTGCTGGCCTCTGTATCAAATTGCTTTGACAAGCGTTCAAAATTGAACCGATATTATGGAATCAATGTCAATAACGGCGCAATTTATGCTAAATTAATACTAAAACTGTATTTCAAAAGGTTATTATCAATATCAATCTCATTTTTGACGGACCGCTGCTGACGGTGATTGATATTTTAGTTTTTATTTTAGTCAGTGGACACAAAGTAGGTACTTGATTTAAAAGCTGTATGTCGACTTTTTTTGCAGTTTGAGTGCACTGAAAATCTTTCATACAGCTGATCGCATAAAGCCGACTTAAGATACTCAATGCTGTTTAAACTTGTTCTTGGGTCGAGACATATCGGCCGGATGATCATAACAACCATAATACGGTAAAGACGTCATTTGCAACAGGAAACTTGCGAGTTGGCACAGAACTTGCTTCAGGCCGTTTAGCTAAATCCAATATTATTAACGGGATGTTGTTATTATTATACGTAATTATGTTCATGCATGTTTTCGAACAGTGCTAAGACATTGAAGTATTTTTGTGGTGTTATAGAACCGAAACACTACCTCTTCGTTTCAGGTTTCCTGTTGGACAGGTAGATCGTGTGACGAAGGTGCGACACAAGAAGCCGTATCCAGTTTCTACCTGTGTTTGCCAAACTAGTTCTGACTGTTCTGAGTCACTTCGAGCCGCCTAACACGTTAACAATGGCATACAACAGCGCGCCGCGGCGTCGGTCGTCGTCCTTGACTCGCGAGCGTTGGCGCCAGCCGCGCGCCGTTCTGCAAGACAATTATAACACGAACCCTGATACGCCACCCTCCTCCACTTTATCACTACCCACTACACGTATTTACTTCTTACAACTAGACATAGCAATGCACTCCAGACACAGCGGATCATTTTAAGCTGGTTGCTACAACGCACTGTATCCTTTGCCAGTCCGCCTCTCTCCCCAAATTATATTTAGCATTGCCACAGCACCCACCGGCAATTTATATTCAGCAAATCAACTTGAAAAGGGTCTCCAATAGGCTGATAGATTGGTCGTATAGTTTATGCGGGTCAAATTGCTTCATAGTTAACTCGACTCCTAATCCCAATGATTTATTCTCACGACTTACTTCTGGGTAAACTTGAGATTTATCATTGTTTTAATTGACGTTTGTGTAAGCGGCTGCTATTTATTATTCTCCAGGGTTCCGGTCGGTGCGTAGGAGCTGCTATGACGTTGCTCTACATTGCCAACAATTCATGTAAGACGTTCAGTTGTTTGCGGTTCAGAGACTAAACAATGGATCAGGTTCGGTGACGGGTCGACTGATGACCAACGGTACAGCCGATCAACGACCACAAGTGCAACTTGACATTACCCAAAAAATATACCGTAGTCTCTGATACAACTAGAAAGGCCAAATTTGGGACACCTACTACTTTTACCGACACACAAAGAAAGGCATAGACAGCAACGGTATCAGATATCGTGATCTTAAATTTTGAAACCACGTTTTGACCAAATACAGAAAAGTAATTTTGCATACAACATTAAAATTTTACTGCAATCACTTCCTGAGCGTGGAGGATATCCTCATATTCATAAAGAAAGATATTATCGCCTTCATTGCGTATTCTTTATTGTTCTGAAATCTGCATAACATGGTAAGGACTTCGTGACAATTTGCAATAAATTTTGAAATGTGTGAGCCTAAGCGCTCCAAAACTTCAGTTTATTTACTGGCTGAGTCACTCTATTGCGGAAAACATTTCTCTATTGATTTCTCTGTTTCGTATAACTGCTTTGATCGCTATCATAATGCCAAAAGTAGAATCGAAGATTATTAGTTAGCTCGTTATTATGACATTAACGAAGTAATAAAACGAGAAGAATCTTTTGAAACAATGCTATAACCGTTTCTTAACCTACTTATTTTTATTTTGTCTATAGGTCTGCAGCAGTCGGTTGCATAACCTGATAGAACTATCATAGAAATGTGTTCCCGCTGTTGATCAGGGTTTATAAATAGTTCGATCGGCATCCGTCGGCGTGGACAATGGATTCCGTAGACGGGGCACGTTCCATATGGATGAACCGCTAAAGGCCAACGGGCATATGCGATAGCGTCGTGGAACTAACCCGATCAATAGCATTTTGGATCAGGCTTTCACACTTAAAATTTTAGCATCAGCAAAACTATTTCTAGAATCAGGAAAAAGTTCAGTTGCGGTGTTTTGCAATGTTCGTGAAAAACATTTTCTACACAAGTTATCTTATTTATTATATTGCATACAATCTCGCGCATGTTGCAACCTATACTAACTACCTACTTATACGCATAAGAGTTGCGATCGTATGAAGTTCGATCTCAGCCTTCATCATGCAATTTGACGGATTCCTGATTGACAGCCTTCAATCAATGATTGTCTCGTCTCGATTACAGTTAATCGATTGATGATTCGATCCATTGCCTTGACGATCAACATCTGCAATGTTTCGATCAATACATTCCTTCACTACTTTATCTATGACCAGTGGCCGTGGCTTTACGGCCATTCAGAAATTCTTTGAAGCTTGAAGTTCAGATAGCCTAAGAATTTGTTTCTTCCTGTACAATTTTATATAATAGGAATCTACTTCTCACTAGCTATCCGGTTCCGTAAAAATATAACTACCACGATGATTTTGTTTACGAATTGTTTTAGTTTTGTGTGAGAAAATTCAGATAGAATTTTTACACGCTAAACGAACGCTGCAGAAAGATTTGTTGGAAAATAAGTGCAATGTAAAGTAGAAAATGAGGATTATAAAAGCTAGGTGGAGAAGCGAGAGATATGCTAATAGGTTGAAGCTAGTGGTATCTCTGTCGCTTTATCTAGAACTGGCTGGTGTCGTTACCACGTTTGCAGCGAGTAGGTGCTTAGAGAACAGCGCATGCACGAAGAAAGTACTTTGAGGATATCATGTAAGCGGATAAACAGCAGATATTATTATGAATGTTGAATATTTCTGTACAATTGAAATCATACGTATGTGGGAGTATACTTTAGTGTTGAACGAAGTGTGTAGGTATGTAGAAACGTATGAAGATGAAATATAAGTAGATCAATCTTCAATTGATTCGTTTGTCTCCGACAACTATCCCCAAGAAACTACTGTACTATTCGTTGCTTACGTCCTTCTAAATTTATTTTACTGAGGAAATTTGTATAAATACCAACTGATTTAACCATTGAAAGTACTTACTTTTCTTAACACCCTCTAACTGATACCTATCATAATTCAGTTAAAGCTCTTGTATATAAGACAATTTTGTCTCCGCCTTCACGATCGCTTAATCACATTGTATGTGAGACACGTTTAGAACTTTGTTCAGGTTAAACTCTGAAACGAACAGGCAATTTTTAAAGTTCAGTTCTCGTAAACTCCAAAACATCTGAATTTGAGGAATTCCTACTTCTACTTAGAAGTAAAATGTGGGTTGAGTATTTATGACTGTAAGTCTAATATTTCGAAGAAGCTTTCACGAAATTACTAAATTATGTATACCTAAGATTTCTTTATTTACCATGGATACGATGCGTGAAGCTATTTTAATGCCACGCCTACAAGATTGATGTGTTGAATAATATTTTATGTTCTCTACATATTTGTGGCTACGTGCTCTACTTATTTTGGATGTAATATTTATATTCTAACAAGTGATTATATTTCACGATCATATATGAACATAATAACTACGGCAATCGTACACAGGGCATACAGAAATATTGAAATTCCTATATAGCAATAAACGAATTTTATGGTGTGTGTTACATTGTAAAAGAAAAATGGGGACTCAATGCCGAAAACGCATTCAAACACCACACCACCCCATAAATCCATCAAGCAAAGTTCGTTGATATAAATCACTAGATTTACGATATGTTCCGAGTCACACAACACTATAACAAGCTTCAAAACATGGATACAGAGACATGCCAAGTAGAACCAGAACTTGAAACTCCACATCGAGCGGCAAAATCGCAACATTTGTAACAAATTGGCACTGGCCAGTGATAAAATGCACATAAAATCGAATTTATTTCATACCATGTGTTGCGTGCGGTTCCAAATTTAAATTTGCAATGCAAAAGACATTCACCAGCGAAATCACGCGTGCACAAGTCTGGACTTTCCCGCCAAAGATAAATTAAAGGAATGATGATGTTTTCTATCTATGTGGGCATTGAGATCGGGGCGTTTTGCGATAATTAGTGTTCTCGATGGTATGTAGGATGGATGTCGTGGATGGCATGGCTTCGTGGCTATGTCGGCGATCTTTTGATCTTATCGGGGCCTCAATCTGCTAACAAGCAAGAAAGTCTGCATAACTGGATTTAGAAGGAAGCAGGTATAGTAGCACATACATCACGCATCGCGTTTGAAGTTAATCTACGTATGTACCTATGGGTAGGTTAAGTATATGTTCAATTTCTGTCAATATAAATGTTATACCTAGGTAGGTCCTAACCACATAATTCTGCAGTTCCGCTACAATTTTTATTTCGGGCTTAGGAATCCAGATCACGTCCCGAACGAAGAGGAAACAGCATATCCGAGAAGATATTTCTTGTATCCCATGTATATTTTTACATGAATGAAATATGTTAAAACCAAGAGTGGGTACTTACACTTTTATGATAATATGTGATACATCATTTTATCAATCATAGAAACATTTATTTCTTAATTATTTCGTTAGATCAAAATCAAAGACAAATATTCTTGTAGTTGAAGCCCAACCTTCCTATTTATGACTGTTTTACGGACGTCAAACAAATATTCAATCACATATTCACGAGAGATTATGTTCAGACTTGGTATAACGCATGAACGAACGATGAGACAAAATGACAGATTATCGTAACCAGCAAAAAAGGGATTGCTGTGTGCTTAGGATCTTGTTTGTTTGACAACCATGAGACGCACGTTATGAAATTATTGCGAGAATCCAATTTCATGGTTTATTTACTGTTTATCGAATTTTCTATGTCACGTACCTAAATATTACTAAAAAATACAAGAGCTAAAGCTACAAGAGATGATAAAGTTCTATTAGGAATACAAGAATAACAGTTTTTATTAGAAAACTTAAATAAAATTCTCAGCACGTCACGAAAACGACGTCAGTGAAATTCACATACCTACAATTCAAAAATACAACTGGATACATTCGAACCCACATAAACCCAGCCATTTAAAGAGAAAGCTGGTTTTGTCGTAGGTTTTTTGGAATGCCACTGGCTGGTCGGAGGACCTCTATTTTTGCTCGTAGGAGAACCGGAAAGGCTCCTTTTACGAGCTTTTTATTTGCTTCCATTTTTAAACGAAAGTGAAAATGCATTTTTAATTAAAACATGTTACAGATCGCCTTTACGCAACCGATAGGCACGGTTTTAATTGATTCTTCTTATCTTTATAATGGTCATTAATTTTGGATAAGGTTGTTCTATGGTCATAATTAATGTTTATGTCAATATTATATTTAAGGTACTGGGGTATCTGTACCTATAACAGAATAATTTTCTTTGAAATGTTCATTAATTTTGTAATGGTCAATTGGTCAATAACTTTTATGATTTGACACGAGAATCTCGAATCAGAACAGACCGAACAAATCAGATCAATTCACCGAAATTAGTTCTCAATGGCCCCTGAAACGGCCGAGTTGACCCAAATTACTGCAGCAGAGAAACGGCACAATAAAATCGGCGTATTGCAACCATTTGACCTGTCATACTAATAAACTTATCATAATGGCGGCGAATGGCGCAACGCATCTGCTAGACGGTTATGTTAGACGTCTACTCGTGACCATGGAGCGCGTGCAACCGCTCCGAAATATCGAGGTAAACAAAAACCTAATCACGGTAATAATCCCGTTTTAAACAATAATTTAAGCATCATAGAATACTTGATACAACTATTGGTGGCACAAACAAAAAATATATCCAAAACAGCCTCTTATAGCAAATGAACTTGCAATTTTGAATGAAGTTGACTAACAAATTGTAGTCTATGGATGCGCCTTAGAGAAACCTATCTCCAGCAAGTGAACGTTCTACAATCGATTATGATGATTGGGGCTTGGTTCCAAGAAGATGTTTGATAAGGAATGTATCAGTCACTTCATCAAAGTTCTTGGATAAAAATACGATCAAGCTACCTCCACCACAGTTTACGTTCCGTTAATTCTACCGCTGATGGTTTGGCGTACCCGGTTTCTGTGCCACATCTAATCGGTTTCACTCTAAATATTTAATAGAGCCACAATCATTACGGGCTTACGGTACGTGGGTATAGCCACAGAAAACATAATAGGTACTAACTACTATAGTAAAGTTAGTATATAGCTATATCCTGCTCATCCACCCACTGTAGATAATGCCAGTTGATCGCCGAGAAAATGTATTTATAGGAGTTTTATTGATAAATAGAAAGTGGCTAGATATCACAAAGTCAATAAACGTAATACTAATAGGATTTGATAGAACGTGGGAGCTGTGAGATATGTATATGACATGACACTAATATCTGTCTTAGCGCATACCTAAGTTGGCATAAGTCTACCGATAAAATAAATATGTATGCATCAATGATATACAGGCACCAATATAACTACTTTGAATTCATTTGAACAGAATTTTCCCAATTAATTGTAGTAATACCATCAGGTGTAACTTATGAAAATAGTTGAGTACGAAACCCAAGATAACATATTAAATCATTCCAATCATTTGTACACATTTGGTAGGTACCTACTTATTTTACTTCTTTCTTTCATTTCTCAACGCCGTCCAATTACACATTCTTTCTTATTTATAATTTTTAGTCAATATTCGCAATACTTGTCTACCCTCCTTTAAAGAGATACATTTTATCTTGTAGAAATTTCCACATCATTAACGGATCTTAACGTGCGATCAGCCAACTAATTTTATCAATACTGACTCACTATCTTTAGTTCAAATAACTAGCATTTTGAAACTTTGTGCAACCAAATGACATTCCTAAATAATCAGCCAAATCTCTGAATCGATAGATTACACAATAGAAACCAATATAAGTACATCCTGACTCCATTTTCACGAACGATAACCAAACATTAGAACGAAGCGAATGGTGTAAGTGCGCACCTTGATATTTTTGTCACGAATTCATAATTTGCACGTCCATTACGGCTAAAGTTCCGCTTTCCCTATACGAAGATAGACGAAACTACGCATTGGATGACGAAAAGTCCTAATACTTCTACAATTGTATTCGTTGAAATTTTAGTATGGCAACCACGGTTCGTATTGCACTTAGCTATCGTCCTATCGTCACGACTTGCTACCGAGGTCTTGTAATGAATTATCTATCATTTATTATTAGTTAACTTGCAATCTCACTAGGTACTCTATTGAAATAATAGGCACGATGTTACAAAAGTATCACTTCCCTTTTTGCGACCTCTATAGCTTGCTTATATATACTCTAAGGACTTACATGCTTATTATTGTAAATTATGTAGATTGTAGAGGCAGGCGGGAAACTTACCTGTAAAGAAAAAACGATAATTAATAATCAGGTATAAGAAACTTTTCAATATTCAAGGACGAAATGATTCAATTTATTTGACGAATGAGCTACGATACTACAACACGACAAGACAACATATTAAATGTGTCATGCATGTCATAATGAATGTAGGTTACCCTCTGCACAATGAAATGTGGCACCTACTTGCCGATTATATTTATAGGTATAGTAGAACAACTCTTCCTCTCTTATTATTTTGAAAGTAAGAAACCCTCACTCCTGCTGTCTAATATTAAATTTGAGATTAATTACGAATGTAGGTGTGAGGTGGGTTATCGCAGGATATGCAAATGGCTTCTAATAACTCAGGTTATTACATAATCAACCTGTCAAGACACTTACACAATATTATATAATAAAAAATAAATAAATATAATAGAACCGTCAAACCTGTAAGCGACAACCGTGCCAAAAGGTGAGGTCAATAATTTCGATGTGGCTATTTACTTTATCAAGCCTTGTCTGATTATAATATTAGCAAGTTATTAAGTAGGAAGTGCTTCCGATGACTTTATGTAACCAATTATAATTGAAAGTTGTATAATCGATGAGAAGGTAACTAGTATTGAGCACACAAATTCAAACATGCATTATAATCGAATGAAAGGCTTTGATGACAATCAAGTATTTCTTGATCGATGACACAGATATGATATACTAAATCGAAGATAGTTGTACAATCACGTAACAACGATCAAATTCGACGTCAAATTTCTGTTATGGAATACGGATTGTATGTAAATTATGGAAATTTGAGAGGAAATGCAGTAATTAAAATAATGAACGGACTCAAAGGGAAACATTGTTTGAATCATAAAATCGAGAAAGATTAACGTATTTCATTGTGCCATTTTCAAAACAGATCTTTAGAGACAATTTTCTCACTATTCAACTAGATTCAATTTTCTCTAAGTGACAGCAATTCTCTTCGCAAGAACACGCGAAACTTGGACACTCACCTAAAGAAATTAATCAAACGAACTAGTTTCCGAGATTTCCTGTCACAATCCGGTAAAGCCAGTGAAGAACAGTTGGGAGTAATTAGCAAAGGAGTGCGAGAGGACGACTGAAATGAAAACCACAGTATACGTCCTTTGGAAGTACTTGCATTGAAGGACGTCCTTTTGTTTGAGTACCTTCCTTCTGAAACTGCTCATCTCGCTTTCAACTGCAGAGAACCACTCCTCTTTGGAGCTTAATGTCAAAGCAGTAAGAGCGGTAATGGCTCCACTTCTAAGAGATGAAAGAAAAACTACTGAATGTTCCGCAGCAGAGCATAAAGCATGAAAAGACACGCTCAGAACTAAAGAATGTCACTGTATGCACGTTATTCGCAGTTACGAAGAATTCCAAGCAGGTTTTTCCGAATCAGCAAAGATTTTTATTTCGCAATGCAAATGAGGTTTTTAAAATGCAGCTGTCGGCATAATTATTCAAAAACTCAATCAAAATATGATATCGATATTCAATCCCAATGCTAATTTTGAATGCATCGATGCATAAGAAACCTTCGTCGCAGCTTCGTTGATAAATGATGGTGCTTGTTACAATCAAGCCGTAATTTAAAACCCATCAGCAATCAGAGGGACAGACATGCGGGCGAGAGGCAAGGGCGTGGATGCTAATGTGTACATGGGCCTGCACTGCAATCCTGTAGGGCTTCCAAAAGTTTGAGATCAAGCAAAACTTCGTTTTGTAACTAACTCCGATGACTCAGTCACTCAAAATGGATCTTAGCCTCCGAAAAGAGTTCTCTCCATCGACCCTGTCCTGTGACTTCTCCTGCCTATAGCACTACACTGGGCTAGGTTAGATCTACGAGAAAGAAAACAGCAAAATATTATAAAGAAATATAAGTTTTTCGAAGATTCACCAAATAAATTTTTCATTTATTGTTTTGATGTCAAAAGTTTTTCATTTTCTTAATAGTCCAGAATCAGCTGCTATCCCGACAGATGTTTCGGGCTTAGCATTTGTCAACCCTACTTGCATCGATCGGGCGTTGCACGCATGCACGCGCCACGCAGCCATGGGGGCGTACTGCGATCAGTTCGATGTAAACAAAACTAATCAATGGTTTGATTGTAGCCGCAGATGTTTCCTGTCAGCGAAAAGTGAAGGCCCGGCCTCAACGTTGGGTCAAAGGTTAAAGAGAAAGAGCTTGTAAACGTAAAGAATTGCTATGTTTGATGTCCATTGTGAACAAATATGGAAGAAAGTCTGTCCTTAGCACTAAATTTTCTGAGACAGCACACATAGGCTATCGTCTACTTTCATCTTTATTGTTATTTTAGTGTCTAGTTTCCATTGCTCGTATAACCAACCCAGTTCTGCTAACATTAGTTCAGCAACAATTGATATCCTTTTCATTGTATCGTGTACTGATGCTTGTAACACGGCGGTTGCCATTTCTAATGATCGACACCAGTATTGTTCAGCCCACACAAGTTTTTGACAGCGTTCTGTAGGATCTGTAACCGTTTTTGCGATTGTGCAACTATTTATGTGCAAAATATCAAAACTGGTTGTGTCGTAACATGTTGATCCGATTGAAAAGTATTTTTATGCTGAGTGGGATTTAATAATCTAGCTAGAATATAAAAATGCTCCATCACGGCTAAATCTCCGAAAGTCCGAAATTTGTTTACGCAATTTTGCTTCATCTTTAAACATCGTAAATCAAAGACCTTCATACTTTTTATAAAAAGGATCGGTGTCTTTAAAAATGGCGGATCATGCCTAAACATAAACTAAAGCGTGGGTCTGAGGGTCTTGAAGTTTCGCAAATATTGACCGAGGAGCCGTGACGAAAATTTGCAAACAAAAGTAACTTTCGCCCGGCGATGTCACCGAGCGGCTCTCGGGATCGGTTTACTTAATACCTATTATACGCTAGAACACATAGGTTTTGTAAACTAGATTGAAAACAGATGTGTAAAGATGATGTAGCTTTATTTACGTAAACGGTAAAAATGCGTAACGTCTATGTGTAATGCATTTTGATTATCATATTATCCCACATAATGCTTACACCGACCCTACTGTAACTATAGGTACTGAACTACTGACTGACAAGGACAAGACATGACGAATAGGAATTTTTATTGGTACAAAACGTAATCTACCGGAAGTATCCTGAACAAACAGCTGATAAATGGTGGTAAATAGTTGTCATAGCTACTGATGTGATCCCGCCCCTAGGAAAAATAGGAATCTAATAAATAATACCTATTATCTCTGGAAAGATATTAAAACAAGTACCAAATCTAGGTAAGCTTAGTACCTAGAAAAATGCAAAATAAGCTCGTAAACTTGTCTAGATTTCAATTTGCTTTATCCTGTCTTGTGAATACGCGCCTTTATGTCAAGTACTTTCCACTGTGGGTGTCACCCATTGTTTTCGGCGAAAGCAATACCGAATTACCAAGACAAAAGATATGCGTTTGACGTTACGCACGTTTGCATAAGGAGTCAAACTCACACTTTACAAACACGCAGATAGCTATTTGACTAACTTCTTCAGTTACTTCAGTCAGTGAACAAACAAAAGTGACGATTACCTACACAATGAAACAATGTAGGTCACAAAATTGAACAAAAAAAGCGTAAATACAGAATCGGAAGAGAAGGAACCGTTAGGTTGCGTCACACCAACAAGAATTTCTCAAGTTTTGGCAAATAAGAAAACTTGTTTGATTGTGGATCGTATACGTTTTTGTAACCCACTGAGGGAACCACCAGCCAGTTTTCGCCTTTCGCTATTCTTTATTGACTGACGATTCAGTAGCCTATTTTTATAGAGAAGTCCAACTGAGTTTTAATAAGACAGACATAGGCTTGACAAAGGTTTTAAAACTTGTAATAAAAATGGTGTATAGCTACTGGTAAATTATTCTGTAATACCAACGTTCCATCATTTGATTCCTAGATACTGATGTTGCGAATAATAATGTCGAAAAAATCAATTTGTATTAAGTCAAAACAAGTTGAGATCTACTCGTAGTGACTAAACTGCCAATTTCTCTTTTTGAAATTTAATCCATGCGTTTGCTTTTTTGCCTATAAACACGTATAAAATAGTACAGCTTTTTTGCCTATAAAAACATATAAAATAGTATGGTACTTATTCAAGAGCAATAAATTTGTAATTCCCACTCGCTGAACTGGTTGAATGGCTAAACAAAAACCGATGCTTTAGACATATAACAGCGCATTGGAATTGGATTAACTTGATAATGCTATACATCTACATACAGGGTGTTTTTTAGAATATATTTTAACTAAATCTGGTTGGTTAATCATACCGCTAAACACTTTTCTAAATAAACTTAGATTGCTTTATACCGTAATCCTTTTTTCAGTATGTGGCTACCCAGATACGATTGCTGACGTTGATGCGATTTTTAAAATCAGTGACATAAAATATTAATTGAAAGTAAAGTTTATTTAACTTTACAATATCTTGGTAAGGTCACAAGTTAAGGAAACGGTGCGCGGGTCACAAAAAAAAAGGGAAACTCCAGGTACTAAGGAGTTGGTTGCCACGAAGGCCATATTTCTTGGATTAAAATTGGCTCAGAATCATATAATTATGATGACTCTCTGGTATCAGATTTTGCTGTTTTGATATTCTATACCTACTTTGAGATTATTGACAGTAGGAACCCTGGTTATGTAACAAGTGACAATCGCAAAAATCCTAAATAGAGTCGAGTGAGAGTGACCTGATGTTTAAGTTTTTATTTGTGAAGATATTTTTAAATTTTTGATCCAGTGAGAGTGAACCTTCTTTAGTAAGGTGATGTTTAAATCTTTTTGCCAAGGTGAAGAATTACTTCCCCTAGGCTAGTACCTACGGTATTACACGATAAAATATTCAATCAAACATAGTATGAGTATCATAACCACAAAATTGCATCCTCTACTGGTACCCTGTACTGGGTACATTAGTGACGTAAAACCGCATCGGTTGCATTAGAAAGTTGCGTGGATACGTTTTTACCACATGTGCACGACAGGTCTTAGGGAACTTTAACAAGCCACAGATATTCATTACTAATATGCGGTAGTTTATCGGTATGTGTGCAACGCCTTCAAGTTTGACCACTATCTTGAAATGGACCGCGAAGAAAACTAAAGATAGGCGCCTGGCGCGCCGTTTCCCTAATTTGTGACTAAAGACACGAATTTTCTACAAAGCGGCAAGATGACTGGAATTGAAAAGAACAAAAAATGGAGAACGAGAAGCTTTTTCTGGGTCAGTTCTTTATATTGTTATTTTTTCCAGCCTTTAAGGCTTTTAGGCAGTAGGTACGCGAGCTTTGTAATGCCATTTTGCTTTTGATCATAAACATCTTTCATTGTTTAGATACACTTAATCGTAATTGTTTTCTATTGAACAGCTGTTATGTTCCGTGATTACAAAGACGCTTATAGTACAAGTTGTGCATAAGGATGACTAGAACCACACTGAAAATTTGTGTACGTGTAGGGACTTACTGAAGAAAAAATACTTTGCTAGTACCTAGTACACGATGGCCCCTCCATCAATGCGTCTTATAAACCAGAACCCGACTTAAGTTATCACCTGTCACCCGTCTCCTGGCTATCACTGACTCGTCGCCTGCTCTCTCTACTTAGCTGTTTAATTGCTTTCTGAGAACGTCTGACACTTCGTGTGATATTATAAAAAAGTGTGTATCTGCAATTCCGATGCCCTATCGAAGAGTAACACACTTTTCCTTGTTCGGTTTTATGGAGGCAGCTTTCTTTTGACATTACTCAGGAAAATATCGGCGTCTTATTTACTAGTATCGTCTAATAAAATATCTTAATGAGGAATTCACATGCAAAACAGTGATTATTTAGACACAACTGGTCAAGAAACCACACGTAAGCCGCAATGTACCAAAACCACTAATATAATTAGGACTGTAGATTTCCTAGCGTAAGTTTATGATTATGAGTTATATTTGATTTGACTATGGCTGGTAAATTGGTAACTTGTGTTATGATTATGATTGGCCTGTATCATATCTTTAAATTAAATTTTAATGCTCTACTGACACATACTCAAAATCTAGACACGCGGAAGAGTGTCCAGCCAAGTTCTAGCAAAGAACTAGCGGACCTCACCGTGTCAACAACAACAACAACTAGTCAAGTCAAACTTTGTGTTGTTCAAGTTATTAGTTTTATTTTACTATACCATGTTAAACTACCTTAAAAATAAATTTCAGGACTGTTGACTGAACCTGACACTCACATTTACATTTATTGGCTCTTTTGTCGGCCGAACATTGAACTTGGCTACCAAATTCACATTTATGTTCTTGGTTGGATAATTATCAGTTGCTCCGATCAGTGTCCTCGCACTTTAGCCGCACTGAAAACGGCCTTTCATTGGTGCAAATCGCCGCCGCTTATTGTCTTTTATTAATAGTACGCCCTTGGCTCTTGACATGGCTGTAAATAATACACAGTCACACCACACCCGAAACTAAACGCAGGCATGCAGCCAACGCGCTCATGAAATTTAGCAGTTTAAGCACACATTAAATTGAAATATTGGGGCTAGTAAAGGACTCAAGACTGTGTCGAATATTCCTTTTAAACTCCTTACACCGTCTACCGCCATTCAATTTATATTTGAAAGTTGATAAAAAATACAAAATCATTGCAAACTAAATCGCTTCCGTATTACCAAAATTCTTTCCAATAAACTTGAATGAACACAGGACAAATTGAATTTGATTCTGTGATGGAACGAACCACCCGCCTTTTTAAAGGTAAACTTAGTTAAAAGGTAGTCGGAGCGACTGGCCAAAATCGATTCCCAAAGTCCCCCTTGGCACTAAATCGTAATTTAGCTGTAGGTAGAGCTACAGAATCAGATAGAACGGTAGCGTGTACTGGACTTTTTGTAGTATCTATAACAAAATACCAACGTATAAAGGTTTGAGTTGTGGGTATATCTAGTAAGGTTCAAAAAAGCTAGAGTCAGGTACAAGTACCTATCGAGTGAGACCAAGCGTAAATCGATCAAGTCATCTCCTATTTTTACGCAAGTGTTTCCAAAAGTAAGTGCTGCTCCATATTTTGTGTATCTACACAAATATCACCTTCGCAACAATATCGATTTCTCCCTTGGCAAAACCACAGCTGAGCGGTTTGGTTGCACCGCACCGGGCAGCAAAAACTCGGAATCGAGCCGTCATGGCCACTGCACCCGATTAAAGATAATAGCTGCTATGTGAAGCTAAAATTTAAATTTAGCTGTATTCATTCGTTCAGGATGTAAGTAGGTAGAAATATACCTACTCAAACAATGTACCTAAGCTTATTTAAGGGATTTCGTTTAACTAGCGTAAGTAAATAGGGAGACGCCAAACATCATGCAAGAATTTCTATCGTATTCTTCTTCTAATAGCGGCCCGTAAGTGGCTTCACCCACTTATTTTCCCACAGGAATTCGCATTTTGCGGCATGTGTTGCATAATAATCCTTCCTCTTGAATATTTATTACAAATAACCATATCAAAATCCGTTGCATGGTGTCGGAGGAGGTAGGGAACTCAAAAACAGACAGATACACAAAAGTCAATTTTATTTTATAGGCACTAGGTATGATTTTATGGGTCCCCGTGTCGACCCAATAAACTCTTACAACCGCCTGCTACTATTAGTCATAGGTATGCTCCAGTTGAATTCCATCCTACAAACTACCTTTTCGTATAAGTAGGTACCCATTGAATAACAAAAGTTTTTTCATTGTTTTGAAACCAGCCACAAACTCGATCCGGATTCGAAAGCTATGTCCTTCCTACGCTCAAGATCTTACCTAGAAAGGATTCATCTTACGTAAGAAAGCGGAACTTTGATTACCCTAGACTCCTCCGGTAATAAGAAAACTTTCTCTACAAGATACAAGACAAGGACAACCGAAAACGAATTTACAACTGTCTCTTTCTCTTCTCTTCCAATACTCTCAAAGTTACTAATTACATTAACACTGAGTTTCTACTTAGTGTATGTCTAAGTGAATATTCAGACGTATCTTCATTTCATTATGCATGAGGAGAGGAGTCAGAAATGTCTAGGATTTCTCTTATCTCTATGTGACAGCCAATAAATTATTTATATAGAAACGGGCAAATACTTTATATGGAAAAGTGGCTACTTATTCCTTTTCAAATTTCATCATCATCTGGTATTTACGAGCTATCTACTAGCTAGAATTCTTATTTATCCCACGTATAGAGAGATAGGTACATATTTTTCACGATAGTTATTATTGGAAGTAGCTATTAAAACTGATGGGCCTTTATATGCCAAACGTATATTACATGTCGATATATTGTCACATTTATTTCTTAACAGATAATCTGACATTTGTCGTACTTGCACTTATGATATCTATGGGATAAAATAAATTACTTCTTCAGTTTTTCATAGCTTAAGGGCCAACAAAAATACCTTTTTTGCAGAGACCGATATTCGTGCTTATCTCAATCTACTTATATTTTTACTGTGAAGATAGATGTGCTGATAACAGTACTATATAGATAAGGCTGTTTGCACACAGTTAGTTCAGCACGCGACATCATTAGTGTTAATTACACGGAGTTTGCAACACCATAGCGAAAGAGTTTTGAAACTGGCGAACCGCAATGATTGTGGTTTTAATTTAGATATAAATGCAGTAAGTAAAGTTCTGATGATGACTGATAGAAATTAAAAATATTTACTAGCAAAATAATATACGGGGTGTTAGGGACGGTGTAACGAAAACTTTGCAGGCGTGCTCAGACCATCAAACTGAACAACTTTTACTATGGAGCCAATGGTGGGAAACGAAAAAAAATTTCCGACCTCCCATACAAAATTCACGATCAGCTGACTGACTTTGTATGGGAGGTCGGAAATTTTTTTTCGTTTCCCACCATTGGCTCCATAGTAAAAGTTGTTCAGTTTGATGGTCTGAGCACGCCTGCAAAGTTTTCGTTACACCGTCCCTAACACCCCGTATATCTGAATACTGATATGCATTTAGACTCTTTTAACTCTAAAAGTTGTTCCATTCCTATAAGAAAATAATTCAAGTCACGTACAAAATCTCCTATATAGAAAGCAAAAAAGAAAAATAAACCCTTCTGAAAAATTTTGTTTAGTTTCATTGTCTGAATGAACATTAGATACATCAGGTATAGAACTACATCTTCTCAATGAACCAAACATACTTACCTACTAATTTATGATTCTAGCTTTCTCTGTAATTTATCATTACCATTAACCTCTCATTTACGGTTAAATATCAGCTTCCACCTCCCGATTTAACAACCTATTCCTCATAAGCAATTAACATAAGCTATTTTCATCATTAGGGCCTTGTTTTATTGATATATTAGACAAAACCGACGTGAAGTTAGCCGCATGATATCAAAATATATTATGTACATGATTCATAATAGCAAACAATGTAAATTTTATCTCATGCCAACTGTGTTTGCATAGCAAACAGGCGCATTCCTTTGGGGCTTATAAAGTGCCTAGGTTCGAAAATTTGCAATAAACTGCAGTTAAATTGTCGATGAAGTGACAGAAATATTTAACTTAGATGTAAAAAAATTACTGCAAAATATTTTTTAAAGCGTGAACCAGTTTATGAAACTGAACAACTATCACTAAGGACCAATGTCGAAGCACGTGATGAAAAACGGACCTCCCATACAAAGTATAATGATCGGCTGGGTCAGTTTTCTATGGGAGGGCCAAAATAAAAACAAGATTAGACTGATCTCATTGAGGATGGTGTGATTCAAGCTGTCCATTTATGGATAGGCAAGAATAACATCTTAGTCGCAAATGGCATCGACAACATTGAAACATATGTTGGGAAAAATATTAGTCATCGTTTGAGAACTGATTACAGTAGCAATGGTAACCACACTTTAGAAGAATGAGAGGAACTGTCGCTCAAAAGTCGATAATTATGTTCTTCGTTCGCCTTCTACATTTAAGAACTTGACTCTTGTTGGTGATTTGTACGAGTATTGTCTTTGTTAATTGCCTAAACACCTACTTATTTTTGCAGTCCCGTGTTGGCCTCATCCTTTTCCACATTTTATCTGCACAAAAGCTGCGCAAGGTTGGAACATTCATTATTATTCTTTAATATATCATTGAAATCTGCAAAAAATATTATGCTTGCCTTCCTTGTACCTACTCGTATTTAGAACACCGGATTTAGGTACTCAAAAATAAATTCTAAAATGTTCTTAAACTTAATGTTTACCCAGTACTATGGGTAGTTATGTAATAAAAATAACTTTCTAGTCTAGACTCTCATCTCATGACTAAAAGATAAGTCATTAATTACACGTATGGGTTCATATTGAATGGTATAGTGATACTCCATTCATTAGATAAGATCTAGTTTTCATTCCCAGCACGTCATGATATTATGCACTGATCAGATCATATGTCTGATCGATGATACCTATTAAAAGCAAAAGTTTCCTTGGAAATGTAGATACATGTGGCTAGTGATGGAAGGGTCGTTGAACGACTCGGTGTCCCACACGAAGAGAGAAAGAGTGATGGAAAGAAAATTCATCTTTTTTCTGTATGATTTCTTATTTATTTGAAAGTTGGATAAGAAATTCCCGTCCCACTTGCGAAGGTGGTAATAGATAACTCGTGTATAATGATTCAACAAAAAACAGTCGATCTAATAGTCGCCCAAATAGGACAAGATGCTAATGTATTCGAGACTCCTTTGTTCCTTGATTGCGAACCACTCTTAAAACGCATTGAAAGCTAATCGCCTAACTAACACAACAATAGATGTGCTTGCCAAATACCTACTGTGTTTTTACTACACGGATTTATATTGTATAGGTATTACCCTTATGAGATAGGTATGCTTATTCATAACATAAAGGTACATAACACGATCAAAATTATCGCTAACGATATTATTTACAGTCTTATTCACATTTTCATTACACTTCCAAAAGAATATTTATATAGTTTTAATGAAAGGATTATTTATGGAAGTCCACTTTGAAAATTATTTTGCTACATTTTCGGGGTATTTAGGTTCTTTTCTATGATAGTTTCTTTGATAGTTCAATACTAGCTGTATTCATTACATGTGAGACTTTGCTCGAGGCAGTTAGCCACAATAAAGGAATGTGTACACTGAACGTCCCTGACACAATACCGTCTGCGGCCAAGTAATTACATTACACAGAGGAAACGCCAGTGTTCACAGTTTAACAACACTGTGCAAAGAAAGCCTTTCCGTGTGTACACTTCATTATACCCAAAACACAAACATATCGCGAAGACGTGGTGCTTATTCGTGCGGTTTCATATTGTGTCTGATAAGGAAGTTGTGCATTGCTGCATTTGCATCCAAACTTGTGACTTCTATATCAAACAAAAGCCGTAATGGATGTTCAACAGTGGTGAAATCTCTTAAGGAATAAGAATTATAATCATTGATTCGTTTCGTTTGTTATTCGTAGCCGGGAAGTCGAGTCTCCTCTGTCAGACAAGGAAGCACTTAATAACATGCACGCATTTTTAATTTTTAATATAGGAAGACAGCACAAGACGGCGAAATATGAGTAAGTTAATCAAGAGGGACAGCTGAACGAGCCATTCTTTTGCTTTATGGTTATGCAGTCATCAACGTAAGCACTTTTACACGTATAAAGAAAGCCATTCACGAAGCTTTTTGCACATACGCGATAAAATGCTGTAGAACGGCAGTAAAGATCTTGGCACGTAATAAGAGTCAGACACTCAGCAGTTAGCACCAAGTCTGTTTTCCATCGGTACCGAGTCGAAGCGCCGGGATCGAATTCTTTGCAACTATTTTTAGCCGCACTCAACGTAAGGAACGTTAATACGAAAATATTTACGCGTGAACGAAATATGTGTGCAATCTTAAATCGTGATGACAGAGATAACTCTTTTGTATCTTGCTTACTTGAAGGCTGTATAAACAACCTGTACTTTACCTAGGCTGTAATCTCCTTATCAGTCAGCAATTTCAAGTAAGTTTCCATTACTGACACTTGAGGGAAGCCTGACAATACGTACAATGTAGGCATATTAGTTAAACCTTGCTCCAAATTAAACCACATTTTACGGTATTTGGCGTAAAGTAGGTCGTAACGTCGACATCGTATCCAAGTAAAATTAAGACTACTAAAGAGTCCATTTACGTCCTAAAATGGAAGCGTGAAATAGCGTACCCAACATTGAGAAATGAGAAATGTTTTAATTAAAATTCCATGTTTGGAATTATGAAGTTCATATTTAAATAATGTCACAAGAAATTTTACGGCTCAATCAACAGATTTTGCAATTCGTAATATGATATGACGAGCCTGTTTCTTATTCAATCAGCACCCGAGATCAGCACAGTCAAAGGAAAAGGATGCTGATGATGATGATGATGTTACTTTACTTTTGCAAACAGAAGAGACAATATGGGGAGAAAAGTTTGATATTTTAGGTCCTTTATCTATTAAAAGTAATAAAGTTGAGGTTATTGCCATTTGAGCGCCGTCTGTGAGGAAAATGTCAGTTCTGTGAGCAAAGAGGGTTGTCAGTTGGCTAAAGGATGGATTGTAAAATCCTTATCCAATAAAATATTACGATATCCGGTCTGCTTAGTTTTGGTCAATACAGTTCTCTTGTGCAATTGCAACGAATTCAACCCTGAAGCTGATACTAAATAAATAGAAATTGGAAAACCTTGTTTTGTCCGGCCTTGGTTTGATAGCCAAGCGATCGAATGACCTGGCAGGCTGGTCCAGAGGCAACCCTAGTAGAGAAAAGCTGGAACTGGCATAAAGCCAAGTCTACACTGTAGACACAGCACGGTTCGCTGGATGTTTTATTGTTTGCAGATCCAAAACTTTTATTTTTATTCACTTCAGGTAACAGCAAGGGAAATTGGCTGTCTGTCAAATAAAAACTTGAAAAACTTGCGGTGAAAACTCACATGTTATGAAAACAGACGCTTTACATATGAATCACGTTCGAAAACAATGTTAAAAATAAAATGAAGTATGTTATAAATAAGAAAGGTATTTGTTCTAAATAAAAAGACCGCTTTGTAAAGTTGGCGTTTGCTCAAAGATCAAATAAACACATTTTTGACGATGATGGATACTGTATGTATACGGTTGATTGATCATCATTATACGACCTACGCAATTGGGTGAAAATTAAAATCAGGTCGTTGGACGAGTCTTATCTACACGAAAAGAAGTAGTGACGATCAAAATGTTTTGCTATTCAACAGAGGACCCATGAGGATTCCATGTGTTCCAATGAGACCTTTTAAAGCTGATGTCAAGGACTTGGCTCTCAAAATTATAGGCACGTGCGGCAAGGGTCGGGTAGACACAATTTATCATGGCCAATGTCTTCTACCTTTCCTACGCAATCAGCTATACAAAGGATCGGTAAAAATACATATAGGTAAGGTGTAAAAAAATCAACTGCAAATCTTTAAGGGGTGAACCAACCTAGAAAACTGAACCATTTCCCCAAGGAACATAGATAGAAAGTAAAATAACAATTTTGTCGTCCCATACAAATCGACTCGGTTGGCTGGTGTGAGTCGTGATGAGTGATGATTTTGTATGAGAGGTCCAAGTATTTTTTATATTTCGACCTTATGTTCCATAGGAAAAGTGGTTCAGTTTCATGGGCTGGTCCACCCCTTAACCCTAGATTGGTCGCGTAGGGTCTTTAAAAAACCTTCGAATAGACAAATGCAATTTTTTCTTATAACGGATTATCTGAGTAGCTTGAAACTTTGTGTACCTTCCAGAATAGCATGTAGATTGGTATAAAATTATATTTCATCAACATCCGTTCACGCGTTTAAGATATATGGGCGTCGTTTTAGTAAAAAGGCTTTTAAAGACCCCACGCGACTAGAAGTTTTAATAAACTTTTCATACATATTTTTACAAAATACTTTTTTCGTTAGTTTTATTAGTGAAAAACAGAAAACAAAAACAGGAATATTATTATTGTTAGTAAATAAAAATATTCAGGGTATTTTTAAATTTGGGCTTCAAATCACGTTTATTATCTACCATCCGTCAAATTTGTCATTTTTTCTTAAAAAATATGTAATGTTTTTCTCGACAATTATTGGTTATTCTGTTCAGATCATATTAAGTATTATTAAATAAGAAAAAAATTGTCATATTTTATCATTTGATGACATCTAAACTTTGGGGTTTACAAAGACCCCACGCGACCGATCGCGTAGTTTTTTTGGCGCGACTAATCTAGGGTTAAAATGTTTGCAGTTGATTTTTTAACATCCTGTTTATTTTGGCAGCAATCCTCCAGTTACTTTTTGACGAAGCAAAGCAAATATTTTGACCCCGATATGGAATTGTTGTTGTCATTTTAGTCGCGCAATATTTAAACTTTGAAGGTTTTATAGAAACTTAGCCGTATCCAATATTATTGGCATTGAAATTTGATAACACAGTGAATGTTTTTTGTCTACTGACAAAGTAAAAATGTTTTTTATGATGAATAATGAATATTGTCTTTCTTATATCACCTGGGTATCTATTATCTTTGCTGAAGTCAACAAATGTCATCCAGTATTAATTTAAAAGTTAAATCCCGCATCGCATGCAGCAATTTTTTAATTTCTTCCCCTAAAAGCGATAATAACAGAGTGAGTGCGTCATTACGACAACATTTTAATGGGCGTTGTGATCCTCCCCTTCGGAATAAAATATCGACGCAGACATGCGAGGCTTAGCCCACGTGGTGCGTCTCGGTATCAATAACCGTGTGGTGCCGGCTTAGGATAGCACCACCCCATATCTTGTCTGTGTCTTGGGAGTTGATGTGTATAGCAATTTTCTTTGACAGGCTAACAACCTGTCACTATAGTGATACACAGTCTTCTCTCAAAATTTTGTCAGGCGTGGTGTAACTGGCCGTTTTTTACAGTCAATTACGCTCTGCCTACCTCGCAAGGAATACAGGCGTGAGTATATATGAGATCTACCACAAAGAAGAGGCTCATTCTCGCTATTTTTAACACTAACAACTTATAATGGGTGTTTTTAGAGAAACTAAATCGCAAGATGGCGTTATACGATGCCACAGACTAAAATGGAATATTCCACTCATAATATGAATGTAAAAATTTTACAGCTTATCCCTTAGAGTTTATGAAGGCTTACAACGCTATCTTGCGGATTGGTTTCTCCAAAAAACACCCATTATTTTGCGCTTGTCATTGTATATTTCTGTAACCATGATATTGATCATATATTCAGATCAATGACTGTGTTGTTGTACCTAAGTAATTTAATTAAAATAGATTTTATGAGAGAAAAATGTTGTTTCTCTCTAAACAGAGCAATCGATATTTATATCTTCACTTCTTTAAACCACCTTTAAACGGATGGATAGGTAAGTAGATAAGGAAATATTGGTGTAATTGAGTTTATTATGCAGAGTAATAAAGGAAAGATTTATAACAGTTTTATTGCTCTGTACAACTTAATATCGGCACATAAAGGCCTAACCCCGCCCACACACTCAACTCGAGTATCTCCCATTTCATCTGTTGTAAATGTGGGAGTCACACTTGACGTACGTTTGCTGCGCATTTTTAGCGCATCCGCAACGCATGCGTTGCTGTGAGATGCAAGGGAATTTAGCATTCCCCGTAGTAAAAAGGGTTGTTGACGCATGAGCATTGCCTATGCTTGCGTTGTTCGACAGACGCATCTATCAACGCGAGCTCATGCATTAAAGCCCGTTTTAGTACAGTACCTAAACAATGGGGACATTGAAATTTCCTTGCATCTGACAGACGCATGCGTTAAGGGTGCGCCAACAATGCGCAGCAACGTGTTAGGTGTGGTTCTCGCCAAATGTACCGTGTAACTGTAGTTATATTGGCTAAGATAGGGCTTGTTGGAGCTATAACATGCCCAGTTTACTGGCTATGTCTATGTACTCTGGTTAGAGCCAGTACTGATAAAGTAGAAAGAGATTTTTATAACTGAAAGCGGTTTTATAGATTGTTGGAACATAACATGTCTAATTGTCCAGGAAATTATATAAGTATAAGGTGAAAATAAAATAACTGCAAATATTTTAAGGAGTGAACCAGTCAATGAAACTGAACAACTTTCTTATTTTTGCGCTTATTTACGCGCATCTACACATACCTATTTAGATTACAGATTTTTTGTAGGAAGGTGTGAAATATGACAACATAGGTACGCGAATAAATTTTGATGTCATTAACTGAAATCGCATCAGTGACATTGAACGATAGCAAGAAGGTAATTGCCAGCAAATCCACCTACCCATTTAAGGGACCAACTTATGCCTTCTCTCTTCGTGTGGGACACCGAATCGTTCAACGACCCGATGAACCCTGGTGTCAAAGTTGTTCAACCGCCTACTACAAGTAGCAGGCCTCTGACATGGTTGTGTAACGACCGCCATCATAGACAGCAACCGGGACCGACGGCTTAACGTGCCCATCTGAAGCACGGAACCATCTTACTTTTCGGACAATCAGGTGGTTCAGCCTGCAATATCCTAACCAGACCGGGAATTGAACCCGGAACCTTTGCGTAGCACGCAGTCGTACTAACCACTGCGCCACTTCGGCTGTTTTCTGACGTTTACTTAGTGGTTTGTGTATTACTAGGTATATTAAATGTACTTAATTAATGCAGCTGCGTTATTATGAAATAAAATACTAGACTAAAAAAGACTTAACAAACAACTTAAACATTAATATTACAACATCCGGCCAAGGGATCATAACACCAAGTTTTATCGTGAGAAACATAAAACATTATTGTTCAAGTTTTTTTAAATACAGCTCTTGGTACTTAATATCTCAAAACATGCTATAATAATTTGAATTTCAATATAGAAATGCAAGTGCTAACAAGAACAATACAATGTGAGCAGATATAGACAATTCCTTCGAAGACATAAATTGCATTCTATAATGCATTCTATGTGACATTATACATTACTTAACTACTTGTCTACTTTTGTGATACCATACTACAGTGACATGACATGTGACAGAATTGACTTAAGCTAGGTATTTCTGTTATACAGAAGTGAATTTATAATCCAACTCATACCTAGATTGAACTACATTATTTCATTTCACGAAAATATATACGTATGCTTACAAAACATACGCTTTGCATCTATACAGTCAACTTAATGAGTGTCGGTTTTAGTAGGTATTAAGTAAAAAGCATGAACAAGGGTTTATGTTTTTTAAATGCACCACGTCAAGCGAGTGCCAATATTTCAGTCTTACCGACTAAGGGGATACCTTATAGGGGTCGGCAACTTCCCCAGCCTTATGGGAATTCCAGGAAAATCCAACGAAAACACGCAGTCTAGCCAGCTCCCCGACGACCCCCATACACTCATACTTTATCACAATTTGCGCCGGTCATAATAAATGGGCGCCAAATTCCTCGCATACAAAACCTCGGAGCAAAATTGCCGGTAGACATAACTATAGACATGCTCTCGGTCTATTGCCTAAATAATGGCCTTGAAAGGTTGCTGAAACAGAGTTGCCTCTAGCTACCTAGTTACCTGCTATAGCCTAAATAGCTAGCTAAAGGTCAAGAGTGAACACGAAACTTTGTGCGAACCCTAATGCTATATATTCAGCAACGAATATTTTGATAAATGGGCTTGTTCTATTTTTAGATCATTACTGGCAAGTAAATTCAAAGGGTGTTTCACCTTTGAAAAAATTGGCTTTGTTCGGAAAATATACACGATTGTTTGTGTTGTCAGATTCATATCACTGATGGTAAAAATGACAAATTCATTCAAGTCATGAATTTCCAGAATATAATGTCGCTCGTCTTACTAAAAGGCGTATTTGAAATGAATAGTTCATAGCGTAAATTGAGATGAATGCCAACGTTGAATTCTGCTACAGGTCTCATATTCAAATGCATACCTTCCTACCTACAAAAAAATAAAAGTAATACAATCAACTAGGTAGATATACTTACTATATATAACTTTCATCACAGTTATGTATGGCTAGGGGTGACCACTACCCCCGAGGCGTTAAATCTCCCGCCTTCCCAGGAACGAGTGATTCATCGCAGGCTCGAGCGGGAAAACAACGCGCATGAAAATTTCAGACTCTACAGTTATTTGGATAACTGGAAAGTTGGAGTTCTGGATTTGAGGTTGAGTTTTGGGAGCTGTAGTTTGAAAACAAATAAGTAACTAGCAGATTTCAACAAGCTCAGGAATATGTACTTGGTTAGCTCTAGGTAAGTACCTACGCTAGTTGCTTACAACTCAAATCTACTAAAATGTTCTGTTCAAAATAAGTATAAAGGTACATAAATGTGTACTTTTTGAAGGGAAACCAGCGTAAGGTAGAGTAGGATAAAGTATTAACGCAGTCACATTTTAAATTGTAATAGTATTTTTTTACACGCTCTTTTTTGTGGAGTCTACAATTTACAAATTATAAAGCCCACCCCATCCCTTACCGACCTTGTTCTATAATCTAACTCGGGTTAGGGTAGTCAAGAGGCATTCATTTGGAGGACCCTAGGACCCCTACATTTATGCTAAGAAAGCACTTCTCCGAGACTCTTAGTTAGATAGACTTTAATATGAAGTTTTGCTAGGGTAGCTTTAGCACCCCCTCAAAACGGTAGTTTACAAGATTATGCAAATGTTGTATACTAGTGTTAATATTTAATTTAATTTAGCGTTTAATTTGGTTATGAAAAAAAGAAAGACTTCAGCCCCCCTAAGATGCACAAACAGATCCTATAAGCCAGCACGAAAATCAAAAGATGTAAGTACATAATTTTCATGGCTCAATTTCATACCTACACCACAACACAACCACAACCGCTATTAACATCATCAAAGTGAATTATAGGTTTGATGAAAATTGAAGAGCAGAAATGCAATTCACAAAATATACCTACAGCATTTTATACAGCAATTTTAATTCTTGTAAGTTTCATCAAATTTCTTGCATGCAATGATAATAATATGACATGCGTATTATTACGGATTTGCACAATAGATATCTTAGATGAATTCATGAGATACAGAAAATGTGACATGTAAGTTTCGTAAATTAACTGTTTAGAAATGTCAAAGTTCTGCTGTAATGTAATCTTTCAAAGATAAAATATGAAAGTAATTGAACACACAGAATTTTCTTACGAAGTAGGTTTTGTCAGAGTAGTGTTGTGAGAAATAATACGCAAAATGCTTAGTCATTGCTGTTTATAAATTTCCTGTTTCTCTAAGCAAAGCAAGACCTACATAAAATTTGTGTTAAGTATATTCTAAGAACGTTGTTTTATGCAACTAAGAAGGACCACTTGACACCCTTTGATATCGAAGCTTGCTAAGCAATACTGTCAAGCTTCATCTCGTACAATCAGTTCTTGACCATGCAAAACAGAAATAATGGGTTTTATTTTAGCTTTTCAAGAGAGAATAAAAATATATTTACCATTCTTTTGAATCCCCTGTATCTTAAATAATCAATTCTAAAATATTATGGGGCAATTTATGATACCGACAAATTCAATAAATACGTAAGTGGGCAGATGTGAATATCAATAAATGGCTCCAGTTCACCTGGCCCATGACCACCTTGCTGGTTTTGGCACGCGACAAGTTTGGACCTTAAAACATTTGACATTTATCTGCACATGTGTAAAAAAACAGTATTCTGCACATGGATGTCAATATTGCTGAGTTGTTTGTAGAAAGTCACGATCAGGCGGGGGCTAGAAATTTATCTGCTGCCCTAAAGGTTAAAAACGAGAAAGTTTAATTCTTCTTTGCCTTGACCATTGAATCTATGAAATTGTGGATTGAGTTGTTGCGTCTGATGTCTGAGTAGTATAGTATCTAATTTAGACTTATATCCAGCCACTTCATATAGGTACAGATCTGCTACGAGTCCAATGCCATTTTTCCTTTTCTTGTTTATGCACAGGATATTCGATGCACTAAAAATACGTCATCCAATACGAGTATGAACGACATTTTAGACCAAAAGATGACTAAGAATGTTTACGGATCGACAGAAGTTTGACATTTACCTGCTCTTTATACAAATTCAGCTCCTTGCCTAAAATGTCAACTAGCTGGTGATGTAATGTCTATGTAGGTAGATTACCTAGACTAAAATTTTGATACCTACAGACTGAGTCAACACAGTATCAGGTTCATCTGTTTTTTGTATCTAGCCTGTTCTGTTTCTCTTGCTGGGAAATTCACCTATGTGAATACCTTTTCTCCAGCTAAAACACTTATATTAAAATGCTATAAGTAGATACTTTATTTAAGCGCTAATAAAAACGCTCGAAAAATGAAGAAATAATAATTATAATTTTTAATAAATGTTTAACAATTATCATACTTTGCTAGCAAGAGCCTTCAATGGCTTGTCAATCAATATCATACCATATTATACAACATACCTAGCCACTTTCTGTTACTAAGCGTCTATAGAAATTTGTATTCGGTGCTTTATGAACAATACAAACATTTTAGTTTCACTTTCTCGCCAAGTCACATTCGTGTGAAACTTTGTAACTCAATTATAGATCGCACACGAGATGAATATTGTTCCAAACAAATAATCAGATAAAAGAGAAAATAAAAAAGTGCACATACTCAAAAGAATTTTAAAAATAAACTTGCAAGTAATGTTTATTTCATAAAACAGCAGCGGAATCAATGACAAACTACGATGCGTCCTTGAAATAAGTATAAATATATATCTCTATCTACAAGAAAGACATGGTAATGTCTAGCAGAAAGAGATAAACGAGGCACAGGTTTGTCTTGATGCAAATATGCCAAACATAAGATTCTTTAGCTATTGAAGAGTGAGTTTATATAGAACGGAAGAGATAGGAGAACAGAATAACCTTCAAACTACTGACTTGTAAAATACGTAACCTTGGTCAATAGGTCACAAAAATTAAAAATCATATCGCCTACATTATAAAGAAGAAAACTAAACCGAATGAAGTAGCACGACCCTTACATAAGCAAAGGCAACACTATAATTCTATAGAAGCGGCCCATAAGCGACCGCCATTATGTTATACAATGTAAGTATAGACATCAGTGGCATTGTGATTTGGTATCAACTAGATGCTCACTTTCAAATTTCGCTTCGCTTTGCTAAACGACACGCAACATTTGGTGCTCTTCAGGCGAAGATATCGGGCGGCCATTTTTAAAGATTCTTCGCAAAGAACTTTGAAAGATATGGTAACGACAGTCTAGATCGTAAAAGCCAAGATAAGTATTTAAAAGTTTTCATTAGTTTACTTATAGGTTTCGAAGATAACATTCCGATGATTATGAGTTATTAAAAGAAATCATACATGATAGGACTTTTTACTGAAAGTTTATGCTTCATGATTGCTAAATAAATATGGCAGTGAAACACTTGTTTATTTTAATTGAAGGTCAGAAACAACAATAACTATAAAGATTTTGTGGAAGTTATTCCAATCAATAGAACCTATATAAACTCTCTCTGAAAGATATCAGATAATCCAAATCGTTCTGCGAACGTTCAAGACGACTTGCGAGCAAAAGCAAACAAAGGGGATCGGAAAAGTTCTCGGAAAAATACTTTTCCTTTTGGGGTGGTTTGATGTTGTCGCGTCGCGGGAATCGATCGATATACACCCTCAAGTAATTGCCTACGGGATGCACTTCGTCAAGGGTAGCTAAGTGAAGGCATGCCATACATATTAAAGACATTCGATCAACTTTAAGGCAATGTTTTAAGAGAAATGTGTTTTTGTACTAATGGTATCAATCGCACCAATCCAGAATTTTGGGAGTTCTAAATTAAAGACAATTTCTTCTACTTCAACACACTTCAGTCTTTGAATTTATACCATGAATTGAATTGTGAAAGCGAAGCAGAATACATTCACACTACCTTTCTCAAGAAATTACCTGGAGCTGGAACCTATCAGATCCATATCGCAACTGAAAGCGTATCTATGATCGTTGCCAGACGCAATCCGCTCATGTGATACGAAATTGCATAACATCCTACAGTAGGAAGGTACTTTGTTGTTGCTTTTGTATTTCTTTTATTTTTCGTCGAGCGACTTTCATCGATACATTTTGTTCGGTGATAAAAAATTGGCGAAGTTTGTTGGTGCTACTATTATGTTATGGGCTTGATTTTGTCTACACTCAGAAAAAAACGATTTAGATCAATTTCGTAGAAAAATGTTACCGTCTGGTTCAGGAGATAATGCAAGCACGTATGTAAATAAAATAAAATAAAATAAGCCTTTATTACTGACTTTGCTTTTTTTCTTACAATAATTTTCTTAAATATTTTACTTAATTTTATCAGTTTGCCCAAGCACGTATGTACTGTTGTTTAAAGTTTGTTTGTAGTCGTTATATTGCGTTAGTGATATTTAAACGTATGTACTGTTGTTTAAATATCACTAACGCAATATAACGACTACGACAAATACAAAGATATTTATCTACAACAAGAGACTTACGTTATGGTTTGATGACACTAATGCAATTTACAATAACAAAGTTTTAAACTAAAATGATAGCAAAGACAGCATAGTTAGATGTAACTAGTGAGTTTTTGGTGCACCCTTTGACAAAGGGGAAACCAACTCGTTACTAAACAAAAGACGGATCTGAATAAACTATAAAAGAGCTCGTATGCTCAGTATTAAATCCGACGCCATTGTTGACAAAGTATTCACTGACCATTCATAAACTTTGAACGTAGGTATTATAAAAACACAGTAACAATAAAATGGGATTCTTTGTAATAATTATTTGGGTGGATCTCTAGTTGTGATGAAATATTCTGTAGGTGTCAGAAGAAGTCATTCAACTAGTAGTACTAGTTAGACTGACTAGAAATTGGATAATTGAAATACATAGAAAACCTAATACAAATATAGATGCAAATACGAATTGTAGAACTAAACAGAATAGCGAAGTAGATGACGATAGAAATGATAAACGCATTAAAAATCGAGCACACCGGAAGGAAAACAGTTAAGCTTAATTAAATGACTCATTTACACGTACGTTGGTATACTATGCGTACGTACGGAATATCCCAATTTTTTCACGTACCAAAGTAAACAAAAAGTTTGTCTAAAGACAAGAATATATCATGTATCCACAGAATTGCAATTTCATAAACGATTTAACAAATGTTATTATTTTTGGAAAACTTGCATTCGGCATCAGTACTGCCGAAGGTCGCAGGTTCAAATCCTGCCTGCGGTGAAAATTTTGCAAGTTTTTAAATAATTGTTTACCTAACACGAGAAGTATTTTAAAATTTGGTATTCAATGTTATTATTACCGAAAAATGCTTCGCTCTTATCATTATTAATTTTTACTGCCGCTGTAAACAGGTTGTGGTCTGCCATTGGCCACAACGATCATTTAGATTTATTCGGGCTATGATGTCTCAATAGCCCCAGCGATGATGTTCATGATGAAACCGCGCCCGAGCCGGCAAATTGCACCAATCAGGGAACGCGGCGCGTCATCGCAATTTAAAACTTCAAAGCGTTCGCATGTAATCTCTCTCTTCGCGTGGGACACCGAGTCGTTCAACGACCCGATGAACCCTGGTGTCAGAGTTTTTCAACCGCCTACTACAAGTAGCAGGGCCTCTGACATGGTTGAATAACGACCGCCATCATAGACAGCAACCGGGACCGACGGCTTAACGTGCCCATCCGAAGCACGGAACCATCTTACTTGCGGACAATCAGGTGGTTCAGCCTGCAATGTCCTAACCAGACTGGGAATACATTCACAAAGTGATAAATATCAACTTTATGAGTGGCCCCACCGGGAATTGAACCTGGAACCTTTGCGTGACAGGCAGGCATACTAACCACTGCGCCACATCGGCTGTCAATGCGCATGTAATGATCTGATGATATGTAGTGGTTTAGCTTGTACTGGTTATAGAGCAAATATTTCTTGTAACCGGCATTACTTGATAATGTTCACGCGTGGGTGCTGAATCAATCGACGAATATCCAGCCAGTCTAAGCTGAAGCCCTTCACTTTGTGATCTTTTCAAATCCTTACACATGGAATGGATGAGTAAAGTGTCATTGTGGCATGGACTAAACTTAATGCATCTTCATTGGTACACTCATCGGTTAGCTGAGAGTGAATCAGAATCCAATTGGTATTGAGAGGATAATGAGTGCGAGCAAGGTCTCACTTATGCATGCATACAAACATGTTGTCAATGTCGACAACGTTGATTAACCCTTTCGGGTTGGCATTAGTAATTCGCATCTCGAATTCGGGGTTGATGAGGGTTGTTATTTATAGGGGTTGGTCAGCTCTTTCAAACGACACCCCCCTCACCCCGCGGAGACGCGTAGTTTTTTTTTAAATACGTATTTAAAGTTACGTGTGACGGAGCATATTTGGTAGGACTTTTGAATACCTACCATAAATAATTTAAAAAATATATGGCGGGGGGAGGGGGGGAAGCCCTTCCCGGGGGTCCCACCTGCGGCGACCCCCCATTTGGGGGGTCCGACCCCCCCTCCCACAAATGACCTGTAAGTCACTATTTGCAGGGGTTTTATAAAAGAACCAGTATCAATATCGCCTCAGTAATAGGTCCGTTAGGCACAACCTAACCTAACCTGGCGTTCAACGCCAGGTTAGGTTAGGTTAGGTTAGAACGGTGACCACAACGCACGAGCCGAGCGAGCGGAGCGAGCGTGCCCCGGCAGGGGCCGGCGAAGTGCCAGAACCGACACAGGTCATCCCCCAAAGTGGTGGGTGGGGACCCCCCGGGTGGGGGTCGAGACCCCCCATGGAGGGTCCTGCCCCTCCCCCCCTATACATTCTTTTATAAAACCCCTGCAAACAATGACGTACAGGTCAGTTGTGAGAGGGGTCGGACCCCAAATGGGGGGTCTCCGCAGGGGGGGACCTCCCGGGGAGGGTCCCCCTACTCCCCCCCCACCCCCCACCACCCAAAAAAACCCTTAAATCAGGATGCGAATTTCTAATGCAATCCCACCCTTTCAAAACTGCATGGCCAATTTCAATATCTACCAAGATTTAGTAAGGTTTAATTTGTAGATCGATATTTAAACTCTAAATTAAGTGCTACATCAATCTTGCCAACATACCAGCTAAGTTTCCTGTGTTCAGCAATTATGTTTTTTGCTGAAGCACGATTTAGCAATCGTGCTGCTTGCAACTTGTAACGCTCTTGTATTTTGTAAAACGTAAAGATACATAAAATTACGCGTACGTTTGTAAAACAAATGAGGTTCTACGGTCTGCAAATATTTTAAGAAAAGTAATGACATACAGTAAAATGTAATGCATAATTGATGCGATTATACTGCAATTATACTAGGTAATTATTTACACTTAGCATAATCATCATCATTATCTTTGTTATGATTGTTAATGTGAGAATTGTTAATATGAAGGTATTCACAAATATTAGTTGAAATTCTCACTTCAATCATCATACTTTTTAAATGTTATAATTATATGAATAACATATATGAAAAATTTACCATTCGGGCGAAAATCTGTGCGAGTCTTGATCCGCATTTTCTTTTCTCAATGTATCCTTTTTGAGTGTTCGATTATATGGTGCACTGTCGAATTTTTAGCACCTTCATCACTATACACTTTGACACTCCGTGGGCGAAACACCTCACATTTTACGTCTTCGATCGATTTTATATATTATATTATATAGTCAGAAAGGATACAAGTTACTTAGAAAACAACATTAACAACCACTTTCCACATTGTTTTTGCACGTGACAAAACACAAGTAAAGACACTGCAACGTGAAAAAAATAAGATTAGGATTGTTTGTGATAGTAAGGTTAACTGCGTATCGCTTGATTTGACAGCTGCGAGGAGCGCGCTATCCCGTACTCCCGATACAAATATTGGAGGGGTCGCTTGAATGGGCGCGCGAACGGGACGCGAGATCCCTACCGACGCGAACCTAGCCGCGAGACGGGCGGGACGGGAACACAGGACACAAATAGCACGGGATTAATTGGAGAGTACCACGACCGCAGCAATCCAGTGTTTTGATACTTGAAAACAGCTGAACAAATCCAACAAAAAATGAATGGAAAACTCGCATTAGAAAACGTAATGGTTTCGTGCATTCGTAACTAATGACTGGGATTCCTGTGATTGCATCAAGAAAGAAAATCGTTTCTAAAATCAAAAGTTTTGGAGGTGATAAAAATTAAACAGATCTGTCAAATCAAGCGATGGCATAACCAAATAACGCGAATAAATTAGAAACTAAAGATGTTGAAGAAAATAAAACTGACGTTGTTAATCGGATCAACACTGCAGCACCGCCGTATAGGTGTGTTGCGCGCAGGCGCGGCGCGCGTTACTGACGTACGCAGGCGCGCCAACTTCACTCCGCTCGACGTCACGCGACTTGCAAGCAAGCAACTTGCAAACAAACCGCGGTGGTGGAAAGGGTGCAAAGTAACTTTTTCTAGGATCTACTTTGAAGTCCTATACCATTATCCTAAAAACAACCTTATGCAAATTCTTCAGAAACATTTCAGAAAGTTTTTGATACTTCACACGATAGCATAAGAATAAATAATAACACTACTCTTATGACGATAGGTATGATAGATAAGGTTTTTTGAAATTTAATTTTACGATCTTACATAGGTAACTACTGCTTTCATAAAACTGTGTTGTTATGAAATGTTAAAATCGAAAAAGAATGAATGAATTAATGGATTTATATTTAACATAGATACATACCATTGGTAATATAATAACTTCATCTAGCATTTTTTAAATAATCTTATAATATTTTTAAATAGAGTATTTACTATGTGACTCATTAAAATTTGAACTACCTATGCAGTAAAACATGGCTATGACATTTCTTAGCATTCACATGACAACTTATTAGAAAATCTTTGACATATTAGGTATTGTATTATGTATGATATACCTATCCGCAGGTCAAATTTTAGCGGTAGCCATTTTACAAAGAAAGATAATATAAGTGCCCTACCTAACACATTATATTAAGCATTAAGCTTACCTGTAGGTATATACAATATAATTAGTTATATTTTTCATGTTACGACAAAAGTAACAGTGAAACAGGCAATAAAATTATTTTGAAACTGTGCGTGACCAAGAGGGTGGGAATATGAAGAAATTAAATCTTAAGTTCGTTTTATATCACCGCAATATAAAAATAAACACATTTTACCTTTTAACTGCCCTAATCCCTATTACTTATTATTTTATAGCTGTGTTTCACGTTTTACTTAGCTTAGGGAAAAATCTTGAGAAAGCTTCACGTCATTTCGTTTACGGAGAAAATTTGTTTTCACCGGTGCGTGTAATGACATCTACCTGGATGATTATTTGACCGCAAATTATGTGTAATCTGTTGGTTTGACTTCAATATAAACAAACGTTGATTATAGGAGAATTTACGCTTCTGCAACATCGAATGTAACCAGCTAACCTATACCTTACCATAAAACCAAACTCGTCTTATTTTATAAAACAGCTTGACTTGGGTATCTACGATGTTATACAGTTTCTTTTACCCACCACAAAATCTTTTAGTTTAAATTTTGCGACCTAAATTAATTTTACTACTTTTTCAATTAGATATATTGTCAGTCGAAACTATGTTACTTGAAATATAACATACAATCGTAGAATTTTAAATGTAATAAAAAAAGGAAATATTATAGTATATTTTATTATATCTTTTATTCTAAACCTAAAATGAAAAGATACCTACACTATACCCGACCCGACAGACTGAAAATCTCTTGAACCATTTTTAGATCTTCATGTAATGAGCGGTTTAGTTAAAAATGTATAACGGTATGTTTGCCAAATCAGTCATAATATGAAGTGAATGACCTCAGCAGGCGAATGTAGATCGTCTAACATATTATCATCTAACTGGTGGGAACAACTTTTTAGCAATCAATCTTGAATCAATCATACTGGGGATTTTAAAAAGGATAGCTAAAGCCAAAAAAGTGACTTGTGGCGTAAAAATATTCAATTTTGCAAAGCTAGGTTTATGATTAAAACAAGGTTGCATGCAGAATGTATTGTGTATGAAAAATTTACGAATAGGACGCATAGGTGCTTGATCCAAAAATTCACGCGACTATTATTCCTATTCTTAGCTGAATCTTTATAATTTTTTTTTAAAGATTATAAAAAAGAAGCTAGCAGATTTTAACCAGACACACAAAAAATAAGAGGATAATGGAAACGGAAAATACTTTTCTATGAAACTTAAACCAGCATCGGTTATCATTACAAAGAAAGAAAAACAATATTTTCAATCAATATCATTTAAAACATAGACCTCAACCGCGCCATCTTTTATTATAACATAGAACTAACTTCGAAGTGTATGAACTGCGTGTGTTGTTATCGATCACAGTTTGAAGCATACATTGATCGGCACTTAGTAGACGGTCAACACAACAGATGTCGTTTTTGTTGTTGTTTTGAAAATAGATCTCAGTATGCATATTCATTACATCACACAGGTCCAAGAATATTATCTAGTTTTCAAAGTCTTGTCCATGACCTTGGTATGTTGACATTTAGGTTCTAAATAAGAAATGTAGATTGCCTACTATTGCAAAATAGGTAATGTTTAGATGTAATATTGCCATATTTATTATGCAGTATATAGAGAGAACGTACCGTTGAATTTTCGCCTTTTACGCAATCTTTTCTTACGTTTTTTAACACATCTCACTTCAATTTCTTCTTGGCATTCCTTAGGCCAATACGCACTTTTAGCAGTTTCAATTATTTTTGAAATCACGCACATCACTAATCCGATCATTTTCACTTCTAACAAGTAGCTTTTATCTCTACCTACTTCAAACAGATTGTCCTTATCTATACTTTTTCTTTCTCTTCCTAATCTTTAATATGTAAACCAGCAACAGTTTCTTCACCTTTAGTTTCAGATTTCTGATCAACACTTTAGAAAATATTTTCAATTCAATAATATTCTTCATAACCAAAGTAACTGCACTTGTTGATAGTTATGAAATCACTGTCAATAGTCTGGTCTATGAAGTTAAACTTATCAATAGGTTATCATTTCATGTTCACTTCACAACACAAGTTTTCTATACCGAGAGTGTGTCCGTACTGATGCATGTTTATGAGCCTTGAGGTGATTTCTATATATGGCGTAAAATACACACCACATGCGGTAATATATTTTAATAGTGTCAACACGGGCACTAACTTACTATAAATGCTATTTTTAGGTATTTGAAAAACGTGATATAGCGGTAGATGCTACATTGTAAGATTTGGATAAACTGTTGTACGTTCTAGAAGTATTACCATTAAAAGAACTGTATGAAAACTAAAAGCAGTTAAAGTCAGAAGTAGAGCCCTCGAAGGGCGACTGGAAAGTGTGTATATTGACGATGCATTGCTACTTCGTGACATTGCGGTAATACGGATGTAAGAGTAGGTATGCTTTCTATAGCGATGTGATTAGAGTTGCTAATTAGATGTCACAATTGTATGGATTATTTTGGAAGTCTGTTTTAATGAGAAAATTGAAATAGATAAATAATTTTGAAAAAAAAAGTGATTACATTAAAATAAATGTCGCAATGTATTGTTGCTTTTGTACGTATTTGACAGGACGTAAAATCTTTGATGTAATATCTCACCGCATCAAAATCAGAATTCCACCGCATCATCCTTATCTTAGTAAGTAGGTATGTAGGTATTTATGCCCAAAGACAAAGATGTGTAATAAATGCTTATGTAACTCTTCTACCTGTAATGAGCTTTGACCTTTGGGTTTGAACAATTTTCGCCTGTAATAACATAGTATAAATTTTATAATAAAACAGAAAATTAAAACAATCATCCATGTAAAATTATTCAGTCCACATTCACCGCAGGATATCACGGAAGCGAAGGATCGCGACAATCGCGGTTTCCATTTGGACGAGCAACAATTACCGACATTTAGAAGATATTTTAGTAGATTATGCCAACTTACCAACAATAATTATAAAATACTTTGGATATTTTATTGAATCATAAATGAAAATAAGAAAAGTTGAAAAACTCATAAGCGTCAGCCAAGACTTTTCATTTATGAGAATATTAACACTATTAGTGCATTAAAAATCCCAACACATTGTATTGTAATGAATTGCTATAATTTTTATTATATTGTTATACACCCTTCCTTACATCATACACTTTAGGTCTGCTATAAAAAAATAAGCAGTGCCTGTTGTTCAAGCGATTTTTGTGTCATGCCTTTTTGTAATCACTTTTGTATATTATATCCCATTCCGAAACATAGTTTTAGAATCTCTTGTGAAAGCTATTGCCCTCCGCAACAGTATATTCATAAAATGTCTGGTAGTAGGTGTTTAGTTTTCGTATAAAATGGGCGCGCGGTGCTGGCAACACTGCTCTGTCATTGTCACGTCCTCTGCCGTCGCCCGCATCGTTGATGCGAATTTTAATTATAAATGGTGTAATTTAGTGTGCTTTCGGTTTTCTCGTGTGGTTTTCCCTGTTCGGTGGGGAAGTAAACCAAGTGATTTTGGTTCCGGCGCTTTGATTGAGAGTCACGCGACCGCCGGCAAAATATAACCTCACTTTTCGTGGGCTCGCGTCGTGGCTGCCGATAGCTACGTATTTTAATTATAAATGATTGGAGGCCAACGGGGCCGATTTCTCATTCGGAGAGAAATCTTTTAGTTATTTTGTGCTAAAAAACATTATGTGATGTCGAACTGTGAACTATAGTGCACATTGGAGGAAAGGAGTTCGAGAACGAGCGGATGTTCCAGTGCCGTGAGTTTAGGTTATTCCCTATTCCTGTGCTCCTCAAATATCCTGAATACCTGATTCCTGTCATACTTAAACTCACAAAGAAACGGCGTCATCGTTCGCTCGGTAAGCAATTCGTTGCTGGGCCCTGTTTAAGTAGATTTTGGAAACAAGAATTTCTCGGCCGGAAACTTTCCGGAACAAAATTCTCTCATTAAATTTATTTTATTTAGCTATAGTAAAGAGCACTACGAATCGTAGTCAAATGTTGTTCGAGGCTGATCGACCATTTAGTTTTAGATTTTAAGATAACTTTAATTTGCTTCCACTGCGCTAAGATCAGCTTCGGAATCAAACATTTTTTGGTAGCAGAGCGTGGTTGCTTTATTGCAACATAGTTAGCCGTAATTTAGTATTAAGCGTGTTTTTTATATTACCCACATATTTTATTAAATTTTGGAAAATATTGTTTCGGTTTTTTTTTGTGACTGTATTGTTTGCCTAGTGAACGGTATCTTATCGGTAAGGTCTAGGCCAGTCAACTAACATTTATTTGTGGTATTTGTTTATTGGTTTTTCGTTTTTATTAAGTCGAGTGTGTAAAAGTTGGTACCATGGCTCCTCGATCGCCAGGTATAAGGCTGCTATAAAGACAGAATTAAGGTGGTTTACTACCACAGCGGCAATGATCGGCCGCGAGGACCGGGAGGACGCGCTCTTGAAAAGTGCACTACAGGCAGATGAACGGGTTCGGGTTGTGTCGGAACACCTCACAGAGTGCCTCATGCTCCTTGAGGAAGCTCCTAACCCTGAAGATAAGGAGCTGGTTGAGGGCGATGTAAGCCAGTGCTTGGAGCTGGCACAGGACATTGCGCAGGCAGCTGCGGACATATCTAGGCGACGTGACGGAAAGGAAAAGCCATTCCGTGGTAAAGTGGGACAAGGATTACAGGTGCCTCTTCCGCCTGTTACGGTTCCAGTCTTTGCAGGCGATTACGCCGACTGGCCGGCGTTTGAGGACCTGTATAGCAGTGTGGTCCACACACGGACGGACATAACGCCGGCGTACAAGATGGCTCAGCTGATGTCCAGGCTACATGGAGAGCCTCATGAATTGCTGACGCATTTGGCTGTCTCGGATAGCAATTATGAGGTGGCGTGGAAGATCCTTACCGACCGGTATCGAAACAAGCGCCTGATTGTAGACAGGCTGTTAGACCAGTGGCTGTCAATACCAACCATAACGCGAGGTACGGACCTCCGCGAGAAAATCTTCCACCCAGTCAGTGTCGCGGTCAGCGCACTAGAGCGACAGGGTTTGCCAGTGGCGGGCTACGGTTATATCTTGGTCCACACAGTGCTTCGCCGCCTGCCGAGCGAAATGGTCGCTCGATTCGAGCAGCTACATGGGGCAAGTCCTCGGACCACCTCCCGACCTACGAGGATCTGAAGTCGTTCCTCGAGGCCGAAAGCAGGCGAGTGGACGTCCAGGCTGGTGAAGCCCCTCGCAAGGAGACCTCTGCCCCTCGCCACCCGGAACGGCCGGGTGCACCGGCGCGAGGAGGCAACAGTGGGCAACCCAGGCGGTACAACACCGCATTGGAATCAGGGTGTGCCTACTGCAGGGAGACAGGCCACGGGGTGGCAGCGTGTCAGGAGTTTGCTGCGCAGCGGGTTCAGAGGAGACGGGGTGTGGCACAGCAGAGGCGTTGGTGTTTTCGGTGCCTGGGGCCGCATCAGGTGCGAGTGCCCTTCAAGCACCAACTGTAGGTACTGCCAGGGTGCACACCATCCGCTGCTCTGCATGAATCGCTCCGGAGGCGCCGGGGCAGCGCTGGATCGGATCAGCGAAGGAGCCTGCCCACCAAGGGAGGAGCAACGCTCCCACCCTCCAAGGAGGAGCCCACCTCCGCATCGGTCACAGGGACAGGCAGGGGGACGTCAACAGACGGAGCCCACTTACCAACGGACGTGGGGACGATCTCCACCACGGCAGCAGGTGCCGGATTGGGGAGGAACGACACGGGAACATGGCCAAGGACACCCATCCCAGGTACGGGATCAAACGGGCGGGTGTCAGGGGAGCACTAGGCAGCCACCAGGGTACATGCAGTATTCTGCGGGCTTGAGCCACCTGGTTGGGTCTCAAGACCCACGCATGCCTCCGCCTATGCCTGAGTACCCGCGGCTACAGGCGCAACCTCGGTACGGACGTTTGCCGTCGGGGTACTATAGAACTCCAGCCATGGCCTTTATGGGCAGACCTCCCTACCAGCAGGAGTGGGACCCATACACGGGTTTGGGTAGCGAGGGAATACCCCCGCGGGACGCGGCCTCACCGCGTTTAGATTCCCGCTAGGTAATCGCCGCCTACTCATCAGCTTCGGCTCCCCGTCCAATCACGGTACTTTTGCCAACGGCTAAGATTTGGGTATGGGGATACGGTGGCCGGACCATTCAAGTAAGAGCCCTACTGGATACAGGGGCTCAGGAATGTATTGTATCGAGTAAGCTGGTGAGTAGGCTAGGCCTAAATGTACAGCCAAGTGCGGATGAAGCTGTAGGCATCGGGGGCCTAAATGTGCCTGACATTCGGGGTCAGACGAACTTTGAGTTCGCATTAGGTAGCACATGTACAGGGGTCAGCTATCAAGTCTCAGCCGTGGTGCTGGATGAAGTGGTTGGGAAACTCCCTCAGGTTAGGTTACCACCAACGGTACGAGGGTTAACCACAGGGTTGGAGTTAGCTGATCCTGATTTTGATACTCCTGGTACGGTGGACGTACTTCTCGGGTCAGACGTCCTCGGGAGATTATGGTGCGGTAGGAAGAAGGTACTCCAGGAAACTGGTTTGGTGGCCGTAGATACCACAGGGGGGTATGTTGTTTTCGGCCCAGTTTGGAGACCTCAGGACCTACCAGAAGGGGATCCGGTCCTCTATGGTAGTGTGCTGTCAGAGGTGCTGCAGAGGTTTTGGAGTCTGAAGAGCCGCCCACGGCGGACAGACGGAAGCCAGAGGATGACGAGTGCGAGTTGTTCTATCAATACAACACTGCGAGATGCTCGTCAGGCAGATTCGTGACCAGGCTACCTTTTCTCCCAAACCGCCCCGCTTTAGGTAGTTCGCGACAGCTCGCGGAACGGAGACTACTCGGAATGGAGCGGAAGATGAGGCGAGACCCAGCACTTCGGCAGAAGTATATAGAATTCATGCGGGAATATATTCAATTGGGCCACATGTCGGTGTCCAGCCTGGATTGGAGGTGTGTCGAGCATTATTACATTCCACACCTGGCTGTCTTGAAGTCACCTGAGGCGAAAATACGGGTGGTGTTTGACGGTTCTGCTCCTACCTCGAATGGTGTGTCTGTGAACCAATGTTTGCACGCGGGTCCTAAATTGAACCGGGACATTGTGGACATTCTCACAGACTTTCGGTTACACCAGGTAGCGTTCGTCGCAGACGTCAAAATGATGTTTCGCCAAACCATGATACATCCGGATGACCGTCGGTATCAGCTGATTTTGTGGCGTGAGAGCCCAGATGAGCCGATGGTCACATACGAACTTAACACGGTGACGTATGGACTTAAGCCAAGTCCGTATTTGGCAGTACGTACGCTGCGAGAGTTGGCCGCACAGGAAAGGGTAAGATATCCTCGAGCCGCAGCAGTACTGGATCGCGACGTCTACGTGGACGATATCTGCACGGGTGCTGATAGCGTGGAGCAGGCGCTAATTCTACGAGACGAGCTGATCGCGATCATGGGTTCAGGAGGTTACGAGTTGCGGAAATGGTTGTCCAGTTGCCCAGAGCTCCTGGCTGGTTTGCCAGGCGAGTTCCATCAGGACCCGCACCTCTTTGAGAACCCGGACAATCCAAATACGTTGGGCATCCTCGGGGTGCAATATAGGCCAACGCATGACGTATTCACGTACAAGATCGAGCCCGACCTTTTGGAGAAAACTTGGACTAAGCGGTCGGTACTGTCGACAATCGCTAGAACGTTCGATCCTAACGGATGGATCGCCCCGGTTACGTTCATGGCGAAGTGCTTTTACAAAGGTTGTGGCTAGCCAACTTAGGATGGGACGACCAACTCTCCGGAGAGTTGTTGAAGGATTGGCTCAAGTTTGTGACCACCTTACCAGGGATTGTGCACATCGCGATACCCCGCAAGTTAGTCCCATCGGTGGGATGTAAGGCTACCCTACATGGGTTTTGTGACGCCTCGGAGCGAGGGTACGCGGCAGCTGTATACCTTCGGACAGCAAGTTCAACGGGAACTGTGCACGTGCGTCTGGTTATGGCCAAAAGTAAGGTGGCACCAGTCAGAACTAGATGGACCATCCCCAAATTGGAATTGGCAGGGGCAGCTCTTCTAGCGCGCTTGCTAAATCATGTAACCTGCAATCTGCGTGGTACCATCAACTTGGATGAAACGGTGTACGCGTGGACTGACAGTCGGATAGTTCTGTGCTGGTTGCAGACGTCGGTACATACACTTGAGGTTTTCGTGGCAAATCGGGTGTCACAGATTACGGGGTCGGAAACTCCGTTAGTGTGGAGGCACGTACCGGGAGAATGGAACCCAGCGGACTGCGCTTCGCGCGGGTGCAGGGCACCTGATTTGGTGAGTCACCCACTGTGGTGGGGACCTCAATGGCTGACTGAGTCGCCGCAGGAATGGCCATTCAACGAGTGCAGGGCGCCGCTTGGGCCACCTGATCGAGGTTTGCGAGTGAACGTGGGGCAACTCGTACCGAAGCCTAACCCAGCTTTCTTGCTGGAACGGTATAGCTCCCTCGACAAACTTCTTGGGGTGACAGGTTGGATCAAGCGGTTCGTGAACAACTGCAGGAAGCCTCAAGCAGAACGGAACTTTACACCTGTCCTCTCGCCTGCCTCGAATGCGGCTCTATGCTCATTGGTTAGAGTCGTCCAGGCGGAACATTTTGAAGAGGAGGTCAGGCTGCTCAGGGATGGACGTGGAAAGCTGAAGGGAGGAATTGTGCGCCTCAACCCATTCCTGGATGAGCAAGGTATGCTCAGGGTTGGAGGCAGACTTCGGAACGCTAGCCTGCCCTTTTCGGCTCGGCATCCACTGTTACTTCCAAAAGGGGGACCCTTAGTTGAGCTCTTAGTCAGGGATCGTCATGAGAAAAACTCGCACGCGGGCTGTAATGCGCTATTGGCCATCCTACAGCGCGAGTTCTGGATCTTATCGGGACGACGAACGGTACGTAGCGTTGTGTTTAGGTGCTTGCCTTGTTACCGCTTGAAGGCAGCCACAATGCAGCCACAGATGGGAGATCTCCCACCGGACCGGGTGACGGAGGCCTGGACGTTTGCAGGTGTGGGAACGGATTTTGCAGGCCCTTTCATGGTAAAGGCATCACGCCTACGGAACGCAAAGTCTATCAAGGCGTACTTGTGCGTGTTCGTGTGCCTAGCCACCAAGGCCGTCCACTTGGAGCTCGTGGCCGACCTATCTACGGAGGCCTTTTGGCAGCGCTGGAGAGATTTACGTCGCGACGAGGGCGACCAGCGCTGATCAGGTCGGATTGTGGTACCAACTTTAAGGGTGCTGATCGGTGTATGAAGGAAATTGTAACGTTCTTAAGGGAGAACGACGAAGCCATCAGCACGGGCCTCTCCCGTCAGGGCATTACCTGGGTGTTCGATCCACCAGCGTGCCCTCACTGGGGTGGTATTTTTGAAGCGGTTGTAAAGTCCGCTAAGACGCATTTGTTGCGCGTTGTAGGGTTAACAATTTTGACTTTCGAGGAGCTGGCGACCGTGTTTTGTAAAATTGAGGCTGTACTCAATTCGCGTCCTTTGTGTCCGCTCAGCTCAGACCCAAATGATTTAGAGGCCCTGACGCCAGGGCATTTCTTAATTGGCCGCCCACTTAACGCCTTGCCGGAATATCCCTATACGGAGGTGAATAGCAATCGTTTGTCGCGTTATCAGTTGTTGCAGCAAATGACTCAAAACTTTTGGAAGCGTTGGTCGCTTGAGTACTTGCACATTCTGCAGCAACGCCTTAAGTGGACGGACAGGACTGAACCCCCCCCTGCATTGGGGATCTCGTTCTGGTTAAGGATGCCAACCTACCGCCACTGCGTTGGCGCCGGGGGCGCATTCTCAACCTGTTTCCGGGTAGTGATGGCACTCCTCGAGTTGCAGAAGTTCAGGTGGGGGATTCAGTTCTTAAGCGAGCAGTAGCTACATTATCACGCCTGCCATGCATAGAGCGGACCGATGGGTCGGTCCGGGGCGGGTGAATGTTTAGTTTTCGTATAAAATGGGCGCGCGGTGCTGGCAACACTGCTCTGTCATTGTCACGTCCTCTGCCGTCGCCCGCATCGTTGATGCGAATTTTAATTATAAATGGTGTAATTTAGTGTGCTTTCGGTTTTCTCGTGTGGTTTTCCCTGTTCGGTGGGGAAGTGAACCAAGTGATTTTGGTTCCGGCGCTTTGATTGAGAGTCACGCGACCGCCGGCAAAATATAACCTCACTTTTCGTGGGCTCGCGTCGTGGCTGCCGATAGCTACGTATTTTAATTATAAATGATTGGAGGCCAACGGGGCCGATTTCTCATTCGGAGAGAAATCTTTTAGTTATTTTGTGCTAAAAAACATTATGTGATGTCGAACTGTGAACTATAGTGCACATTGGAGGAAAGGAGTTCGAGAACGAGCGGATGTTCCAGTGCCGTGAGTTTAGGTTATTCCCTATTCCTGTGCTCCTCAAATATCCTGAATACCTGATTCCTGTCATACTTAAACTCACAAAGAAACGGCGTCATCGTTCGCTCGGTAAGCAATTCGTTGCTGGGCCCTGTTTAAGTAGATTTTGGAAACAAGAATTTCTCGGCCGGAAACTTTCCGGAACAAAATTCTCTCATTAAATTTATTTTATTTAGCTATAGTAAAGAGCACTACGAATCGTAGTCAAATGTTGTTCCGAGGCTGATCGACCATTTAGTTTTAGATTTTAAGATAACTTTAATTTGCTTCCACTGCGCTAAGATCAGCTTCGGAATCAAACAGTAGGTACATTGGACTATTAGTATTTACTTAGTACGTTCATAATAATTATCTACCTACTTACCAAGCATTCTGTTGACTTCGCCTTTTTCATTCATCCTCTTCATCGATGTCTTTCATGACTTCCCTCCTGAAAAATAAGTAGAAATGTTTTTGAAACAGTTCTTCAAAATCTACCTGTCTTCTTCTATTTTAAAAGATGTCATACTTTAAAAATTATTAACAGAAATGTTTTCTGTTTCTATCCTTATATTCGGATTTGATACGGAAATATCTACAAACTTTGTTTAGGCGTATCAAGAAAATATCGCTACATTTACCTTGTGTCCAACTGCGCTCACCCACACCACAACCACAACGATTTAACTATCACAGGCACTAAACTGAAACTGTATAACTAACAAATTAACAGGTATTGGGTTACTTTCGATCCTAGTTAACGTTTCACATGGTTTTTCACTGGGTATTTAAGCGTTTTCCGGGTGAAAATTGAGTTAAAGATTTTTCGGGTTATGGTGAGGCATCTTGCCGAGGGTTGAAGGCAGGCGCGCGGAAACGCACGAGCGACGACGATGGTGGCCGAATGCAAATATCGCACAGGGAGGGATTCAGAGAATGAAGGTGATGACCTCTTTCACCCCTTATGGTGACCTTTACTACGCCGTAGCGATCGTAGCAGAGCACCTACTATGCTTTAGACTTGGATTAGAACTCTACGTAAGGAAGATTGTTGTGGAAAAAGATTAAAATCTGTATTTCTGAAATATAAAATTAACATCTAAAGAAAAAAAAACTATAGTTAATAGTTACAATTAAGGCGTGTCTCAGAATACAAAACACTATCAAAAAGAGCCAAATCAGATGTTCAGAGACATTAAAGTTCATGATTTTTCTTCATTTCCATATTCAGAGTTTCTAAGATATCACTATTTTTCCTAAGAATATTATATATACTTAGATAATTTTCTATATTTCCTTCACTCCCTTGATTCGTCCCTGTGTAATACTGCCACCCTGCAGTGAGGTCGTGTGACGCCATGTTTTCCACGCATGCGCTCTAATTTTACAAATGAAACAATCACTAACTATACCGTACGTGATTCCATACAACCTCCTATAAGATACATACTTTACACTGCAGTTCAATTATCATACTCATTTAAGTGAAAAAGTATCTGTGATAGAGTAACCAAAAAGTAGTTTTTTTGATCTTTTACAAAAGGTAGAAGTTGAAAGTGCGCGCGCAACTAAATGTGACGTTCCAAAACTCGACACAGTGGTGACAGTAGAGCACAGGATCAATATGGTGACGTCACACCATTCAGAGGCCCTATAAGACTGCAATAGGCATAGCGGAAGTATAAGCCTGCATTTCCTCAACAGGAAATTGTATTCAGGCTTGCTTTCAGCTTGAAATAATACTGGGATAGAGACTGAGATATCTTGAAAAGACTGACGAAATTCAAATGACACTTCCTAGGTAGGTTTGAAATTAAATTCTTATACCGGCAGTAACGGAAAGGGTGTAACAAGCCGAAAGGAGGTCAAGGTACTCATGAAACTGAACAACTTTTGGGTCAAAAATGAAAAAAAAATTTGGACTTCTCATAGTAAATCAATTAGCTGATCGGCGATTTTGTATGGGAGGTCTTCATATTACGACCCATGTTCCATGGGGAAAGGTGTTCAGTTTCATGAGTACCTTGACCTCCTTTCGGCTTGTTATACCCTTTTTGTTACTCCCTGTATATCTTTTGACTGAAACTGATGCAAAAACATACCATGATATAGGTTAAAATATGTATACAGGGTGTAAGGGACGGTGTAACGAAAACTTTGCAGGCGTGCTCAGACCATGAAACTAAACAACTTTTACTATGGAGCCAATGGTGGGAAACGAAAAAAAATTTCCGGTCTCCCATACAAATTCAGTCAGCTGATCGTGAATTTTGTATGGGAGGTCGGAATTTTTTTTTCGTTTCCCACCATTGGCTCCATAGTAAAAGTTGTTCAGTGTGATGGTCTGGTCATGCCTGCAAAGTTTTCGTTACACCGTCCCTAACACCCCGTATATGTATTGTATGTATGTATTGTTTTTAACTAGGATGATAGGTGCGAGTAATTTGGCGAATCTTGAAATCACCTGTAATACTACTTATCGTGTTACAAAATTGGACCAAGTTCCTAGTTAAAATTCCTCCAAAGCAGGTAACCAATTAGTACGAGTAAGACGCGTTTTGAAGTCGATGAACAATTCCAAGGCCATCTACCGGCCACATAAGGAAACCACCGTCATTCAATGGAAATGAAGTCATGATGATCGTAACATCATTAGGGAACACAATGAACACTAAGCTAACATTTGCTAAAATGTTCGGCCCTAAATAAAAAATCGAAACAAAAACTTAAGACTTAACGTTCATGATATAAACTTCGAGCGAATATGACAAACAGGTCCCTAAGGACCCTTGGGCACGCATCGTGAATAAATACCTATCCAGTGTAAGTCCCTTTATCAATTGTTGGATAATAATATGTAGAGCGATTACATGTATTCAACATCAAACTTCCGCTTGATATTATGTGAATTAAGTAGGTATGTAGATAAAACAAGAACTGGAACAAATAGACAATTTGAAACTGTTCTATGTCCTTTCTGTCATGCATGTAAGACACTGATTCGACGAACGAACCACACTATTCTATGAAAGCACTCACAATTCACTATCACACTTTATTTTCAAATAATTTACTCGATTCCAAATACTGTATGCAGTGAATATCACTAACTGACTAACGATTAAGGACGACCGTAGTTTGGAACTCCGAAAACTTAAGTCCTCCTGCAAGTGAAACTGGGTCTTGAATTCAGTTAAAGTAAGACTCAAAATAGTCCAACCGAAATTTACAGCTGAAGTGTAAGTTAATTAAAACCAGTTTTGCAGAAACAGATAGCACTAATTAACATCATTGAGTCATTATTGTAACTCTTTCCCAAGGATATTGAATTTATAGGAGCATTGAAATCTTTTCACGAACATGTTCATAATAACAAATATTTTGTTACTAAAGTGTTTGTATAATACGACAAGCTAGCTGCAAAACAAACAGAAATAGAAAATAAGAGTGTGGGAGATAATTTTAAAAATAGAATAGATCGAATAGTTATAGAAACAGTAGTAATTGTAACAGATGTTATAATAAACGTAAATCACACATATCGCTCGCGTAACTTCAGAGCGTGCAACCGACCGGCGCGCGGGAATCTCAACTGTTTTATTTTCGAGCTGGCTCTACTACTTGGCCGTGAAACTGTTGCATATTGTAACAGTTGTAGGTGGCCAGGTAGCACGATGAGCAATGTCGCCCATTATCAGCCGGTGAAGTGTAATGCATCATTTTTGGAGAAACAAAAGCCATACAATAGATAGTAACAATAGTCTCCAGGCAAAAGCTTAGCCATTTGTCGCGCCTTCTAGGGAGAGTTACGTTTACGCAACGGCACGCTCTCCTGAAGATTACATCATTGCATCCTTGATGTAAGACAATTTTTCACATTTCGACTTCTAAAAGACTTGGTACTTGGACTTTTTAAATTTTTGTGGCGAAGATACGACAAACTTTCATCTACAATATACATAATAGGTACGCCCTAATATGGATCTTAATAGTGAACCTGATCTACATCAACGGCATTGATAAAAAACAAGGCTCAGTAAACTGTTCCAATGATAAAACCGATATTAACAACTATAAGACAAAGTATTCCTTATTATATATCGTTCTCAACAATGGCCTACTATTTACGACGCCTCAGTAATTATGTGCTTTAGATCACGTAGAACAAAATGACGAAGGTAAAGATAAAGATATTGAAACAAAATATATTTGCGCAAGTTTTGGCTATTCAGCATCAGGTAATAAATAAAATAAAGTTCTGAATATTGCAACCGTTTTTTTATATTTATGAGAGGTCTTTATACATAGGTACCCGCCGATCTAAGTACTACTTACTTAGTTAGTTATGATATCAAATATGACATGACAGAAGTATTAATAGTTCAACCTAGTTCAACATATTATTTTTTCCCTGAGACGATGTCATAAGCTTATGTCAAAACTAATAGGATCAACATGATTTCATTAATGTCAAATCAGTTTACTGTATAATCGCACTGATGTAACAGGCATTGAGATACTATATTTAATTGATCGGAATTACATAACTAAACTAACATTCAAAATATAAGTTATCAGTTGACAAAATCTACAAAACGGCAGATAACGCTGTATCAACAATCGTTTGAAGGTCTATTGATAAGTATCAAAAACTATGCCGAGTTTGAGCCCAAGACTATATGGAATTTGAGCCCAAGACAATTGGAGCAATTGGTGAAAGAGCGTTAGAACAATGCCGCTTTCACCAATGAGATAAACGCTCACACAGCTTAGTTTACTCTCATACAGTCCCTCTTATCCTTATATTATGTTTTCCGGTGGCATCACGCTATATCATCTTATCAGCCGCATTAGTGCGAGTGATACGGACGGGCACACGCGCTATGTTCCGTGTTGTGTGTTGTGATATGAATTTATTTTGGTTTTAGTATTCAATGTATAACTGTGATATTTTTTAGTGAAAAGTTTGTTTAATATTTAATATAATGGAAAGCTCATTAGATCTCACAGAATTGGAAAAGTTAAGGTCGGTTGCTCGTTTAAAGTCATTACAACTCACGTTAGATACAATTTAACTAATGATTATTTGATAACTTCTATTTCATAAAGAATTTTCATATTTCATAAAGTATTTCTTGTTTTTGTAGAAATATTTATGCAATATATCTACAGTGCGAAATTTTCTGTAAATGCAAGCAAAATACATTTAACAAATGTACTAATGCACGAAACTTATACTTGCCGATAACCTAACTGAATAAGTTAAAAAATCTTTTTAAAATAGGTACTTATACCAGGATCATGGAGGAGGAGGACATGTCATTTACACTTTTATCTGTGAACTCCCTGTCAAAAGTCTTATCGTAGTTAATATTGTTAGCTAACGTAACGTCGTTGTACGATTTGCAGGCAACAACCCACAGAAGATGAAAAAGAGAAGAAAGAAACACCAAATGGAGATACACCGCACAAACGAAGGTTCCTGCTGGAACCAGCGCTGATCGGTGCCATGATGGCCATAAACCTTGGCCAGACCTCGTTGCAGAATTTTTACTTACGGACAGCTTGCAATATAGACCTAGGGTACAGCTTAGAGAAGTGCGAGGCTATGCATGGGGGACCTTTAGAAGTAAGTCATATTTTCGAATCAAACATTATAAGATCAAGAGACAATTATGTCCTCAGGCGGGTCCTTGTCTCGGCGAATGTTCCGGCTACGTTAAAACCAAACGGAGTAATACGCTTAGACAGCAAAAGGCCTGTTAGGGTCACTCCTTTGACGTCACTCATGTTGCTTGGTAGGGAACTAGGGTAGGACTGAGGGTTACTGGCTTGGGATGTGACCTGAGTGGATACTCCATCACAAGTCCATGCAACCGCTGGGAGAGCGGGATAGGCCGCTGCAGGTGATTTTTTTTTTTATTCCGGAAGTAGCATACAGGTGAACAGACACAGACAGACTTGATAAAATGATGAGGGTTAGCCAGGCATAGATAGCTCAGTGGCAAAGCCGGCATGAAATTTTTTCAATTTATTATTTTCATTTCTTGGGTTTGTAATAGGCTAAAACCCCTAAAATTACATTTACCTATCGACAAAAGCCGCCAAATAATGCTCGGTCACCCAAGTTCTAGCTATTTAAACCTTATTTATTGACAGCTAACGGAGTGATCAAGCTATGTATTGATTTGTGAACTCATCATGATAAGGATTAAGTTACCTATTTACTCGTTTATAAATGCGATTACTTATCTGATTATACATCTATATTTTGAAAAATAATGTCATCTTCTTTTACGTCAACAACTAAAGTACATTATCACTGTATCGTACTCCTGCAAAGGTGCTCCCAGACAGTGCATTAGCAAAAGTTACTACTGATTGTTGACTGAACTTAAAACAAAAGGTTGATTTGACTTACGATATCTTTTATGATTCATTATGTTATTTTGTCATATTGGTTTGATAAGTGTCAATGTTAATGGTTGACATACTCCAATCAAATGAAATGTATGGCATGCTTCATTGTTTGGATATCTTACGAAACGAACTGATTCAGTAGACATACTCAAGTCAAATAAAAAGTAAGGAACAACTAACTTTTAAGTATACATAGTAGATCAAGTGCAAATGTTCATTGTGATATCATTCTATCACCGTTCTGATTTGGTAAAAGTTTATATTTTACGTCATATGTCTAAAAATTTGGCTTATCAGTGGTTCGGTCAATTTTTCGAAGATAGTTTTGCTTTTACTGTACAGAAAATTTATCTACCATTCCAGGCTGAAAGCCAAAGGGTGATATCAGGCGTGAATATCAGCAGAAGCTTTGTCGGTTGCCTCATAGCCACCGTAGTGCTCCTCTTCGTTGGACCCTGGAGCGACTGCAGCGGCAGAAGGAAACCACTCCTCATACTGCCTCTCGTGGGAATGAGCGTCATGTGTACTGGAGTGCTGCTCATGCTGACCTTCCCTGGTGCCTCCACAGTGCAAGTCTTATATGCTGTCCAGGTTCCAATGTCTTTGGGAGGAAATTTTGGACTTCTGTTAGCAGCTGCTTTTAGTCATATCGGTGATGTAAGTATTCAGTATTAAAATAGGTTTTGTTTACCTATGGAAATAATATTTACCTAGTTCACGTGATACCTCGTGTTATCTAATCAATGAAAAAATATTATGGAAAAACTTTTGGGTAACAATGATAGCAAAAAGATAAACTTGCGGAAGGATCTAACAATAATTACCTAGTTACTAATAATAGTACCATAGATAGAAATAGAAGATAATAAAGGTATTATAGCCATAATACCAAACAAATAACTCCGTCTGTCTTATCGTCAATTGTAACTTCTGGGTTTCTTAATGTGGTTTTATGGTCGTAAATTCTGAAATATCTAGGGACTTACACTCAATAAGAAAAGGCAAGAGAAGACGACAGTGTACCAATGGTCTTTAGCTCTCTACATATCATTACAAAAGTATAAAAGTAAGGAAATGCTTTATTCAATAAAATTAATACAAAATCAATACATACAAAGTATAAAATGATTTTAATATTGTCATATTTTTCTTTTCCAGGTGTGTCACGCCACAGGTCGAGACGTCACCCGCACCATGGGTACCCACAGGGCTTCCATCCAAGTGGCCCACGTAGTCGGTTCCGTCAGTGGACCCCTGCTTTTCAGAACCTTCGGTTACTACGGTGTGTTTCCTATAGTTTTGTTGCTGCAGGTACATGCTTTGATTTATCATTCATTATACACTATATTCACTTGTAATTATTTCATTTTCAGCTAGCTCATCCATCCACTGCATTGTGTATCCCTACAATTACTGTGCATCTTTGAAATATTATGATTATGTTTATTCATATAAAAGTAGATATAATTTGGTCTGCTCTCTTCGTGATTAATATTTCCCTCCAAAAGCACCCTACCTCCCCTAGGCTTACCCTATTAAAAACTATCATATCTTAAAAAGAGCCAAGCTTTTGAATCGGCAGGTCCTGACTTCACTAGCCTCTTATACCTAATCTAGTCTAAACATACCCTATGTAATACCTGTACATAATGCAGTTTTTTTTTGTTTCAGCTATCATCATTAACGTACGTAATATTCTTCATGAAGGATGTTAACGTGAACACAGAGAACAAAGTGTCAGTATTTAACTGGAGGCTCCCATTCAATGCATTCTCATGCCTGTTCAGACGACGCGAGGGTCGGAAGAGGACGATTATCCTGCTAATGCTGGTCGTCGCTCTTGGAGACAGAATGCTCCTATCAGGTATAGTGTTCATCATAGGGTTCATCGGGTCGTTGAACGACTCGGTGTCCCACACGAAAAGAAAGAGGTATAGTGTTAGTTTTCAACTGGAGGCTCCCATTCAATGCATTCTCATGCCTGTTCAGACGACGTGAGGGTCGAAAAAGGACGATCATCCTTCTAATGCTGGTCGTCGCTCTTGGAGACAGAATGCTCTTATCGGGTATAGTGTTAGCTTTCAACTGGAAGCTACCGTTTAATACGTTCTCATGCCTATTCACACAACGCGAGGGTGGAAGAGGACGATCATCCTTGTAATGCTGGTCATCGCTCAGAATCTAACTCAGAATGCTCCTGTCAGGTATCGTAGCAGTTTAAAACTGGTGGCACCCCTTCAATGGATACTCACAGGTATGGTTTCAGATTTTAGCTAAAGGCTCCATTTCATTGCACTGTCATGTTTGTCATTAGAAGACAGAATGCTGCTATTGGATAATGTGCCAGTTTTGAACAGGAGTTAAATGCGTTCTCCTGCCTGTTCAGGCTTCGCGAGGGTCGGAAGAGGACAATCATCTTTTGAAACTGGCTCTTGGAGTCAGAATGCTTCTGTCAGGTATGGCTACAGTTATTAGCCGGACGCTCCCGTTCAATGCCTTCTCATGCTTGTTCAGATAATGCGACAGTTGGAAGAGGACGATCATAACTTTTATGCTGGTGGTCGCTATTGGAGACCGAATGCTGCTAACAGGTATGGTTTCAGTTTTTAACTAGAGGCTCCATTTCATTGCACTGTTATGTTTGTCATTAGGAGACAGAATACTGCTATTGGATAATGTGACAGTTTTGAACAGGAGTTAAATGCGCTCTCCTGCCTGTGCAGACTTTGCGAGGGTCGGAAGAGGACAATCATCTTTTAAAACTGGCTTTTGGAGTCAGAATGCTTCTGTCAGGTATGGCTACAGTTATTAGCTGGAGGCTCCCGTTCAATACCTTCTCATGCTTATTCAGACAACGCGAGAGTCGGAAGAGGCCGATCATATTTTTGATGCTGGTTGTCGCTCTTTAAGACCGAATGTTACTATCAGGTATTATGACAAAGTATATACAGAGTGGTGGCCAAAAAGAGGGAAAATCAGTGGACAAACCATCTGCTCGACATCATCAAGCAAAAGTGACCTTACTGCATGAAGCTTAAACGGGCTCTGGCGTCTTGACTTAGCCTATGAAGATCTGCAGTGAGGAATGTGGTCTGGTGGAGTAGGATGACGATGATAAGCTTTCCCATGGAGGTTTAGATAACGCAAAGTAATAAGGTTTTTCGTATTTGTTTTCGAAAAGACTAACATTATTGATTAGGTTAGATAAGTCTTTGGGGGTGAAACTAGGTTTTACACGAATTTCTTTTACTTGTCTTTGCTCTTGGAAACAGGAAGGATGTTATCAGCCAAACCTAAAAATAATTTAATTAATTAAGATTAATTAGGTTTAGGCTGATAACAGCTTCCTGTTACTAATGAATCATAATTTTTATTAATTAATTTAAGTGATAAAAATTTAGGTTATACAAATTGTCTAGACCTGATCGATAAAGACTATTGTTGTCTCTAGATCATTATCTAAAAATGTTTTAGATTTTTATATTGATAGTCTGGTTTTATCTCAGTTGTCTTTTTTATATGTGATCTTATTTGTGTTTCAGTATTTTCTCTTGTTTTTTATGTATTTTACGTAATTTTTGTTTTATTTGTTCACAGCTGAAGTGCTACTCAGCTACATGTACTTCCGCTACAAATTCAACTGGGACGACATTATGTTTGGTTCCTACCTTGCATACAGAAATGTCACTAGTTTCATTGGTAAGTATAATTTTATTGCCAACAAACTGTGCCTACAGTATGGCGCAATTAAAAAATTGAAAATTAGGTTAAGTTTTAAAAAATGAATAAATGCCTTTATTATTTATATTTATTATTTATGATACTGTAGTAATATATATATACATTTAATACTATAAACTCTACCTGAATGAAGAATCCGCTTGAATCTAGATAGGTATTCCTTAAAATGCTGTTTTTCGGGAGGTATGAGATCATTTCCCTTAGGAGGTAGTAGGTAGAATAGATATTTTTTAAATCATCCTCATTGAAATATGACAAGTTTATTTATTTACCATTTAGTGATTTGACTTCAATTGCATTTACGTATGTCATGTATATCAATGTGCTACATACTCGTATCTACTCGTAAGAATCAAAGATCTTTGACCGTAAAGAGATTGTTTTTAATACTAACATGTTTTCTTTTTCAGGTACTCTGATAATATTGGCTGTGTTGAAGAAGCGATTCAAAATATCCGACGAGATCGTGGGGGTTATAAGTTGTGCTTCATACGTGTGTGTCACATCGGGCCTAATCGCTGCCACCACCACTTTATGCGTCTTCTTGCGTTAGTATTTGCTTAAAATATACCTTCATCATTTTTCCCAAATCAGTGCGGGTCGGCACAACCTTATTTTCAATTTTTAATATATAATTCTATATGAACTCTACATCCAACTCTTTCATAGTTACTTTTATTTCTATTTTTACTTCAAATGCAAATGATACTCTTACTCTAAGTAAATTAAAACTTAAATATTTTGGTAGAACATCGCTTATACTCGATGGTACTACGTTTTTCTACGCAAGAAATAGTGGTATGATTAAATTTTTCCACTCACTAAATCTTTTCAATACTCTAATATCATAGATTAGATAATAGTTACTGTGTAGGTATAACAAAATCGTAAAATTATCGTATTGTTACAGTTCCTATCGCCGGTCTAATGGCTCAAGGTTCACAAGTTGTTCAAAGGCCTATTCTGAACAAACAGATTTTACCAAACGAGCAAGGTAAGTTTAAACTATTTGTCAACTATGTATACAGTACATACAGTACCTAAGTATGTACCTACCAACAGTATGAAAAAAATGTATAGAGGAGAGAGAGTGCGTATATCAAATTCACCTGACGTCTGCCCTAAAACTCTCTGTTAATGATAGCCTACTGATCCATTTTGGACTTATTTTATCTAAATTGATATAAAGTACTGCTTCGTTAATTGTGACTCTCATTCACAAGAAAGTACTAATTTCGTTATTGATAAAAATCCTTACAATCCAATTGATAAAAGTTGTATATAAAAACTCAAGATAACATAATGTTATGTTTTATTTTTAGCGATGATTGTTATTTTTGTTACAGGTAAAATTTACAGCGTCCTCGGAGCCATGGAATCTGCGACCCAGACTTTCTCATCCCCGATGTATTCTTTGTTATACAAGAAAACCGTAGCAACGACCCCGGATGCTTGGCTGATCCCTGGAATAATCCTGGCTGTAATACAATCGCTGTCTTACTTTATCACTAAGCAGTTAGGAGGGAGTAAGCAGTCCACAAGGGAACCCCAAAAACCACAAAAGAAAATCGTACAGTTGCAGCCTATAGTACACAACGCTGACGAAAAAGTTGCTGAAGTAGCCAAACTAATTGAAGAAAATCAACAATGCGTCGATTCAAAAGAAGAAGAAGTTGAGAAAGAAAAAATAAACGAAACTAATAAATCTACTGATGAAGTACCATCAAAAGCAGGCGTTAAAGTTGAACATGTTGATGAAACCAAAACATCGGTAAATGAAGATAAGGCAGAAGAAACTAGTCAAATAAATAAACCAGATTAAACAAATACAGGGTAATATACATTAATTTATTTAGAACTAAGTAAATATAGTTTTATATAAATATAGATCGAATAAATTATAGTAAACACATTGTATTTTATTTATGCTTGATAGTACCTACTTGATAGTAACTAGAACATTCTTATCGTGTTGATAGGCGTGATTAGATCTTAAATCTTATATCGGGATATCCTGTCAGAATATGAAAATTGCGCTAAATATATACGATGGAACAACCAAAAATATGTGTCATGAAGATAGATACATAAATAGTGTCATAAGTAAAAAGTAGTAATTATTGCATCATGATTTGCTCAAAATAAGTATGACTATCCATCTTTTTGTATATAATACTCAAAAGTAGGATTCTAAATGCGTTTTTAGACAAATAATGAAGTCTGATTAAAAATGAGAATAAAATTTTAAATAATAAGCGTGGGCCTCGCTTCTTTATCTAGCATTAGTTGTCGGTCGACTATAGCAAAAATAGAGCTTGATATTACACTCGCATACACATGACGGACAATGGACGGGAAATAAGACTTTGACTGACGAGTAGAGTTTGAAGTCCGAGCCGCAGGCGAGGACTTTAAAAATACGAGTCTGGCAAAGTCATTTTTCCCGAGGCTTACATAGTGCTTTTCTCAAAAAAATGCTAGGAAATTATAAAGATTTTAATTTATTTATAGTAATTTGATATAAAAAGTTGTTTTACTGATTACTAAGTCAAGATGTGGATTGGGAGTTATTCTTTTTTTATTTTGTAATTTCTGAACGATTTCGATATCGCGCCAGAAAAGTTGTATTGGAATTCATTGCTGGTGTGTAAAAAAGAAATCGTTCAGAAATTACAAAATCACAGACAATGTCAAACTTTCTGGATTGTTTTCTTGAAAGAAATTGTCATATTTCCTAGCATGTTTGAGAAAAGAATCAAAGAAACTAATTGCATCACATTTTTATCTTTGTCCGCTTAGGGTACTCCCTCTATAGAGCTAGAAATGATAAAAACTTGACATAGCAAGCAGTCATTTTCAGACAAAAATATTCCCTTTTCAAAATATGCTTGTTTGTGTTTTGATGCATTCACGTCGTAAACAAAATTATCTAGCACAGATCTTAATCTCTATCAAATTAGATATATCACAGGCATATTTTCTTTGTCAGTACATAAATAAGCAGTAGAATATTCTATATTCTTACATCATCCAGATAAAAAATCTGCTGAAGGAAGATTTAATGTGTGACATCCAGGATTGTCGGTATCTTAATGGCGTCAGATAGTCAGATAAAGCCAGTGGGCTAGTATAGGCTAAATAGATAGATGAATAGAAGCATAATATTATGTACCTAGGTAAAAAATAGGATCCCGATTAAAGAGTCAGATAATCTTAAAGTTTTTTGAAGTTCAATAATATAATTAAAAAATTAAATCTAGGTTTTTGGCCAAAAGCCGGCATATGGCAGAATCGTAGACTTCCTTCGGCCATCGTCCTAAGCTGATCCAGGTTTTTGGCCAAAAACCTAGGATTTTGGCCAAAAAACTAGGATTTTGGCCGAAATTCTAGATTTGTTTAGTGTTATGGCTTTTTTTGCATTCCGGTTGAACTTCTTCGTCTTCGAGTGGTACACCAAGACGCCCAACGAGCCGTTGGACCCTGATATCAGAGTTTTCAACCGCTTACTGCAAGTAGCAGGCCTCTAACATGGTTGTGTAACGACCGCCGTCTAAGTGATCATAGAGACCAATCGGGACCGACGGCTTACGGCTTACACGGCCAAAAACCTAGGTTTTTGGCCAAAAACCTAATTCTGCCATCGTACTGCGACATATACATATACCTATCTTAAGGCTCACTGACTAAATACGCAAGTGATTGGAAAACCAGTCGTTAGACAATCACTAACAACAAACACTAAAATTTTGGGAAAACTGTGCGCTTTAGTTCTGTATGCCAAAATTGCTAAAAGTGGTCACATTTATCAATTTTGACATAACTCGAAATACCAGAATTGTTAAAGGTGGCCACTTTTAACAATTTTGACATACTTAACTTATGGATACCAATTATTTTCTATTTTATTAGAAAAGAGCGTGTCCTGTCCATCCAGGGTATTTTTCCTGTTTGGGGGCGCCACTAGTGTGACGGTTAGCAAGATTAACTAGATTCTCATTTTCATTTAGACTTTTATCCACTAGACATATCCACTAGATTTATCCACTAAATCAATATTTTTAACAAATCAATAAGTTACCAGCCGAAACTTCAAATTTTCCTGAAACCTGAAAATATTTGATGTCATACTTATGTATACTCATTTTGACTAAAATTTTTACTCTTGCATGTATTTTTGTAAACTACTACCACAGAATACATAATAGTACACTAAAGTAGGAACTAAAAATTAGTGTTGGGCCGAACATAGGTTTCACCGAATACGAGTATTCGGTAAAAAGTTTACCGAACCGAATATTCGGCCCTTCTCTACTAAAAATATTAGTAGGTACCTATAGGTAGGCCATATTTGACAGCTGCCAAACTCACACTAAAGACACGTCAGCAAAGAAAAATAGACCTCATGCTATACCTATAATAGCACTAATAAGATTTTGACAGCCGTCAAATATGGCCTATTCGAACGGCCGTACTGTACCTCCTACAGACCTCGAGGATGATGATAGATAATAAACAACTTTGATAAAATCACAGTCTCCGTCAAATCAACCTAATAATAAACATGATAAAATCACACTTCCAGTGATTGAACTAAAAATATTGTCAATGGAAATTATTGACATTAGATAGGCACAATCTATAATAGATATCGTTGTCATATAAATTAGCCCCCATCCAATATGAAAATCACAAACTTGTGAAAGATACCACAGTAAAGACGCTTATTCGTTAGCAAAACTAAACTATTTTTGTTAATCGTTTGTTTAGTTAACTTTAACCGTTCAAACAATTTCAAGTAAGTATTTTATAGTGTTTACCTACTTGTTTTCTAAGAGAAGTTTTTAGTTTAAAAACTTTTGGATGAAAATGTTTTGTTTTGATTGAATAGTCCCTAAGGGCATAGGTAAGAATCACTGGAATCGAAGGCATCCTTTTCTTAATACCGACCACCTCTAGCCACATTCCTTGCGGCTCAGTGTTTGCTAAACTTGCTCAATAGTCAACTCTGTCTCGACCATATTCATAGAGGTACAAAGTTCTACATTCACAATATCAACTGTTATTACAATCAGAGTAATTTCCAGATTTCATCAATTTAAAACCTATAAGATATTCATAAGATTTTAATTGTTTACAGAATGCAGCGCCCAATTCCTTCCTATTACGGCGGAATCAACTACGGTCCCAGATACAATCCTGCAATGCCTGGTCAAATGCATGTGAACCCTTGTTTCGCGCCAGCACCCACCTTCCATCAGCAGCCAGGATATGGCCATCCACCACAAGCTATGCAGCACCAGTCGTATTGCTTCATGTCAGCTGATGAGATCCGAAGGTCGTGCAATAACGGGATACAACAGAGAAAACCATATTAAAGTTTCGGAATATATCTCAGAATTAGATATTTAAGTGTAAAATGGGAAATCTCGATGCTTTTGTCAGTGTAGGTGGAAGTGTGTTTAAGATAGGAGTAGGTTATGAATGAATTCTAGTATAATGTATTATTTTGAATAAATAAAATATTTTAAGTTATTTTATAACTGATTTTTCTTGAAAATGATGGCTCCTGTCACAGAAAAGGCAATAGTATGGAGTATAGTCTCTCTCATGTATCAAAAAGCTTTTTCTTGTCATGTGTTTGTTCTCAACTCTACAACAGTACCTACATCCTACATTAGAACACAGGCCAAATAGGAACTAAGGTTATGGTCCATTAATTTTGGAAGGACGTGGTAGAGTCAAGGCTTTGCCAAGTACACAAGACCAGAAACTGTTATTTTATTGACTGAGGCTAGTAGAAGTAATAGTACATTTCTCCTGTTTGTAAGGAAACATTATAAATACGTAGGTATTTTAATTATGATTAATTTGACACTTTGTAATTTACGAAATGTGCAAGCCGAATGCGTTGCCTTTTATTTAAAAGAAATCACAAAAGCTCTCGTAAAAATCACAAATATCCTTCTAACTTTACTCATAGTCTGTGCCATAGTGACTACCATAAAACACCAAATTCACGATATTAGCGTAAATTTAATGAACCTCTTTTATTTGGACAAGACTCAAAGAGTACATTATTGCGTGGGCAATAAGGGTCAATTTGTGGCCGAGGAATATTGTAGTCATTTTGACCGAAGCTTATAATATGTTGATTACTTTTCTACCATTTGCTAGGAAACGTCATAAGTCTGCATTTAGGTATAATGTGATAAATTTAAAAAATGAATGCGCGGTTAATTACATTCAGCTTAGTTCAATCATATTGTATAGGAAATATAATTTGGTCCGATTCGGAAATAAAACAAAAAATCTTTTGTTCGGCAATCATTCGGAGATAACATTCATCGGGTCAAATTATATTTCCTAAACTATACCAAATTCATGAAGTCTGAATTTTAAAAATTTTTTTTCTTTGTCAACTACCATAATACCTATTATATTATGTGACGACACCTTAAAAAAGCCGATTTAAGGCGAAACGGCACGTCATATTAACCAAAAACTGCACTTCAATTGACTTAACCATGAGTTACAAAGCAAATTTAAAAAAAAAACTTTTATATGAAATTATGAAGACACACGTAAATTTCTCTCAAAACTACTTATGGTTAAAAGATACCTAATAAGTGTTTACTGCACTATACAATCAAACGTGTGTAGTGCAGCAGTAACTATTTTCTTAAAGTGGCGAATCGGTTAAAAAAATATTTTCCGTCTTTTGCGAAAATGTTATGTTTTATTACCACGGGACTCCCCATCAAGTTTTTTAATCAGACTTTTGTCTCCTTCACAGACGTAAGTTTCTTCAAACTTTCAACTTAAATCAGTGCATTTGTGGCGGCGCGCATGCGCCCCACATGCCAAGTCCTGAGTTGCCTAGCAACTGTGAGAGAAGATTAGCCAATCAGAAGACGAAGCCTGAAACGCGGTATAGAAGTGTTTCCGCCGATCGCTATATATACAACTTCCAAACATGTCCGGTTGGAACAGTCGTTCCCCTGGTCTCAACTCCCTGACCAGGTGGGTTGCAACCCTTTTCCCTCCTCCGTCGTCACTCGACCTACTGGTCTCATCACTCCTCCTACACTGGTGACCCCGACGTGATTTGAACACGCAACCTTCTGATTGTTTGAGTGGTTGTAATGAAAGCCAGGTCCCACTATTTACACGTATGGTATATTTACACGAATTATTTACAATCAAGGAAGCACAGCGATAATATACAAAACAATGACGAGATATTTATGAAAATATGTTTAGCAAAAGATCGCAGAGAGAAAATTGTTGCACTGACACTATTGTTATTCTTCTTGACGTCTGGTTGCCCTCACCGCTGAGCTAACGGGTCATACGGGCTGTACTTTTTCTGCGCCGGTGTCAGTTTGCGGGAGAAAAAGGATAATGGTTGCCATGAGTTGTCTTGGTATTGTTGCAGTACTCCGCCAATCGCTGAGTCAGAAGCGTCGGTTACTAGTGCCATCTTGGCGTTGCAGTCGGGGTGTGCAAGCATGGCTGCTTGACATAGGCCATCTTTGCATGCCTGAAAGGCGTGTCGTTCAGTTTCCGTAAAGTTGACAGGCTGTGAATTTTTGCGTGCACCCTTGAGGACTTCGTTAAGAGGAGCTTGAAGTTTTGCGGAATTCGGGATGAAACGGTGGTAAAAGTTGTACATTCCGAGGAATCTCCGGAGTTCTCTCACGGTTCTGGGTTCCGGGAAACTCTTGATGGCTTCGGCTTTATGCTCCAAGGGTGTGATACCTTTTGCCGATACGTGATAGCCGAGGAAAGTTATCTCGTTAACGCCAAACTCGCACTTGGTGGCGTTGATGATCACGCCATATTCGTCAAGGCGTTTGAAGAGTTGGCGTAGGTGGGCTTCATGGGTGTGACGATCCGGCGAGAATATTAGAATATCGTCTAAGTATCCGTAGCAAAAGTCGAGGCCCCTAGTGACTTCGTCGATGAACCTTTGGAAAGTTTGTGCTGCGTTTCGCAGGCCGAAAGTCATCATAGGGAACTCGAATAGTCCGAAGGGCGTAGAGATGGCGGTCTTCGGTATATCTGGGCCATAGACGGGTATCTGATTGTATGCCTTCACGAGGTCGATCTTGGAAAAGATGGTGGATCCGGCTAAGTTTGCGTTGAAGTCGTGAATGTGTTTGATGGGGTATTTGTCGGGTACTGTGCGTGCGTTGAGTCGACGATAATCTCCACATGGTCTCCAGCTATTGTCCTTCTTTGGTACAAGGTGTAGAGGGGAGGACCATGGACTATCGGATGGGCGTGCAGTACCGTTCTTGACCATTTCTTCGAATTCGCGTTTCGCGATGTTTAGCTTGTCCGGAGCCAGGCGTCGTGGTTTGCACGAGACGGGAGGGCCTGGTGTCGTCTTGATGAAGTGCATGGTCTGATGCGGGCAAGCTTTGGGTGTTCCGGATGGGCGCATGATATTCGGGAATTCGTTCAGGATCGCTTGGTAAGATGAGATGATTTCAGGTTGATGACTAATTTTGACAGAGTGAACGGATTCTGAAGGTTTGACAGGTTCTGCGGGTGTGGTGAGTGAAGTGAGTCCGTCAACTAGGCGATGGTATCGGGCGTCGATCAGTAAGTGGTAATGGGCGAGGAAGTCGATACCGATGATGGGCTTGGTGACGTTCGCAACCACAAATCTCCATGAGAAATCTCGGCGTAAGCCTAAGTCTAGGCAGAGATGCGCAAAACCGTAGGTTGGTATGGCTGTTCCATTAGCCGCGTAAAGGTGGTAATCCGTTGGAGTGTTGTAGCCTCTTCTCATCGTGCATGGGATGACGCAGAGATCAGATCCAGTGTCAACGAGGAATCGTATCTTGGATCTTCTATCCGTGATGAACAAGCGGCCGGGTGAACGGGGGCAGTCGCTAGCCGCTACTTCCGGCTGCCCGATGCGTTTTCCGAAACCTTGACAGGATGTTCACATGGGGATCCTTCACATTTTTTGGCTTTCTGTCCAAATTTTCGGTGGTACCAACAGCGTCGTGACTGGGAGGTTGATTTTCCGCGTGGGTGCGGGGAACTTCTGTGCCGTGATTTTGATCGGCGACTAGATTTGGAATGCTCCTTTGACGTCAGTTGAGCGACGCATCTTGTCAGTTCTGCGATCTGTTTTGACATTTCCTGTACAAATTGCGCTTCCAGTTCCGTAGACCATACTTTAGGGCGGTCTGCCCTTAATTCCGGCACCGCCACACAAATTTCATTTTGCGCCCCCATGGGGGTCCAAACGCCTGAGTGCGGCCCTGTCGAATTTTCGTCGACCATTTTTTTGTATGGGAGTGTGGTGTGGCGCTTTTAGCTCTTCCGTGCGCGATGCGTGGTGCCGGTATTTCTACTCGGGGTCACCAGAATGTGGGGGTAGCGACGACGTGACGGACATCGCAAACCTCATCAACGGAGCCAGACGTCATCACACTGCGGTCACAGCTTCTCTCCAGCACCTCTGCGGCATCATTCCTGTCTCCACATGTCATCGACGCTTCGAAGACCTGGAGCCAGCATCAGCACCTGCACGGCCTGTAGCAGCTGACACTGTCCGAGTAACTACCTCCAGTATCCTGCTCGCCTCTGCATACTTGCTCGCCGCAACGCCTCGCCAGACTGCAGCACCAAGCTAACATGACGTCACCACTCCACCGGACAACAGCGCAACTTGGACTGCTTAACCTCGACGCATCATCAAGCCACTTGGTCTTCGGCATTCATCGCAGTACCAGTATGGATCTACAGTACGACATGTGCTCTATCCTCGGTCGGCACTCAAGCATCTCAGGGTATGCAGCCACGACTGTCGACACATTCCAGCGTGCAGCCTGCTCTACCACTGCTACATGCCTGCTAGCCTCACCGCCTGACTGCACGATGAAGCATCAACTGCCTCAAGACATCAATGGCTGAACAGCGTCTTCGACGCTCCAAAAAGGGGGAGTGATGTGGCGGCGCGCATGCGCCCCACATGCCAAGTCCTGAGTTGCCTAGCAACTGTGAGAGAAGATTAGCCAATCAGAAGACGAAGCCTGAAACGCGGTATAGAAGTGTTTCCGCCGATCGCTATATATACAACTTCCAAACATGTCCGGTTGGAACAGTCGTTCCCCTGGTCTCAACTCCCTGACCAGGTGGGTTGCAACCCTTTTCCCTCCTCCGTCGTCACTCGACCTACTGGTCTCATCACTCCTCCTACACATTTAGGTAAGTATTCTACATAATACAGGGTTATTTTTTAGTCAGTGCGCAAACTTTGCAGGATGTTTCTACTCGTGATTCTGAACAACTTTTAGTATGGGGCCACCTGCGAAATCTAAAAGAAATTTTTGGTTGTTCCATACATTTTTGCCGAGTAGGTATGAAATTTTCTATGGAACATCCAAATTTTTTTTTGCGAATTCGCAGGTGGTCCCATAGTAAAAGTTGTTCGGAATCACGAGTAGAAATACCCTGCAAAGTTTGCGCACTGACTAAAAAATAACCCAGTATTTATTATTAAGTACTCTGCGTAATATTTTAAAATAACTAGAGGAAAGCCCGGCTTCGCTCGGGTGAAATGAAACTCGTAATGTAGGAGCTAAAGCACGCTATCTCGATCACAGTAAATATATCGCTTCTTTGATGTCAGCAGTAAAGAAATTTCATACAAACGCTCAAAAACTCACTCACGCACACATACGGCGCCGCTACATGGAAGCTTATATAGGTATTTCTCAAACTTGATGTCCTTCTTTGACTCCCACGTCTTATTTGTAATTTTACCATTTTGTTTGTAAATCGCCCTTACTTTATATGATGCAATAAAACATGCTGTACTATGACAGCCGCAACAGTTCACAGCCTTAGACATAGGCCTTCCCTTATAAGGGGGGTATTTGCCATACTCACTACGCTTGGCAGGCGGATTGGCGAGCGCAGTTCAAGGTGATGTATTCACAGAGAATTATGCAGCCCATTCTTTTAAGTGTGACAGCTGACACCTGTTATGTAGATCTCGTTAAGGCCTACAACTTTCCCAAAGAAACCAATAGTTTAGCATGCATAGTTTCCGATACAAATGACTTTTTAGTATGACAGCTGACACCTGTCATGTAGATCTCGTTAAGGCCTACAACTTTCCCAAGGTAACTAATAGTCTAGCATACATAGTTTCCGATATAAACGACTTTTTAGTATGACAGCTGGCACCTGTCATGTAGGTCTTGTTAAGGCCTACAACTTTCCCAAAGAAACCAATAGTCTAGCACGCATAGTTTCCGATATAAACGACTTTTTAGTATGACAGCTGACACCTGTCATGTGAATCTCGTTAAGGCCTACAACTTTCCCAAAGAAACCAATAGTCTAGCATGCATAGTTTCCAATATAAATGACTTTTTAATATGACAGCTGACACCTGTCATGTAGATCTCGTTAAGGCCTACAACTTTCCCAAAGAAACTAATAGTCTAGCACGCATAGTTTCCGATATAAATAAACAAATTTTTAGTATGACAGCTGACACCTTTCATGTAGATCTCGTTAAAGCCTACAACATTCCCATAGAAACCAATAGTCTAGCACGCACAGTTTCCGATATAAACGACTTTTTAGTATGACAGCTGACACCTGTCATGTAGATCTCGTATAGGCTTAAAACTTTCCTTAAGAAACTAATAGTCTAGCACGCATAGTTTCCGATATTAACGGCTTTTTAGTATGACAGCTGACACGTGTCATGAAGATCTCGTTAAGGCCTACAACTTTCCCAAAGAAACCAATAGTCTAGCACGCATAGTTTCCGATATAAACGACTTTTTAGTATGACAGCTGACACCTGTCATGTAGATCTCGTATAGGCTTAAAACTTTCCTTAAGAAACTAATAGTCTAGCACGCATAGTTTCCGATATAAACGACTTTTTAGTATGACAGCTGACACGTGTCATGTAGATCTCGTTCAGGCCTACAACTTTCTCAAAGAAACCAATAGTCTAGCACGCATAGTTTCCGATATAAATGACTTTTTAGTATGACAGCTGACACCTATCATGTAGATCTCGTTAAGGCCTACATCTTTCCCAAAGAAACCAATAGTCTTGCATGCATAGTTTCCGATATAAATGACTTTTTAGTATGACAACTGACACCTGTCATGTAGATCTTGTTAAGGCCTACAACTTTCCCAAAGAAACTAATAGTCTAGCACGCACAGTTTCCGATATAAACGACTTTTTAGTATGACAGCTGACACCTGTCATGTAGATCTCGTTAAGGCCTACAACTTTCCCAAAGAAATCAATAGTCTAGCACGCATAGTTTCCGATATAAACTTTTTAGTATGACCGCTGACACCTGTCATGTAGATCTCCTTAAGGCCTATAACTTAGCTATCAAGAGGATGTCGCTGGTTCCTGTAGAAGACACTATCATCTTGCTGCTGGAGCCTCCTACCGTCCGACGCAGCAGCGCTGGAATCCTATGATACTGACACTGGCAGAATTACCCTAAACGGGTAAAAGTCCATTCTTAATAAAAAAAGAAAAGGGACCATGGACTTGCCATGGACTAAAAAGTTCTTAATCAGAAGCTAGGTGGTAGCTAGGCAACAGGTTGGTGACGGGTAACAAAAATGGCAGGGCCTATTCTATATTTTGCCTGTCAGTATCGTTAGAATTTTATAAAATTCTCGATAATCCGCTAAATTCAGATATGTTGTCGACTCAAAAACAATATTTTTTATGTTTTATTATTTAGAAAACAGAAAACAGGGGGTTACCGTTACCCTTGCACGAAATTATTAATATAGATGATGTTGTATCATACTTTCATTGCATAATTTATAGAGATTGTTTAGAGCAATGCTAGGTTGTAGATACGCCACCTGAGCAAAAAGTTGTTCCTTCAAATTGGTCTCCGTGAGACCAATGTGACAGTCTTGTGTCAGTCAGGCTTTGGTCAGGCTATGAGCTGTTCAAGCGAATTTCACGGAACAACTTTTTTGTACAAGCAGTATGGAGATACCGTGTCTATAATAAAATGTCTTTGGTTTAGAGATATTTTGTTAAGCGTGGATGCGTGATATGTGTATGATAGGTAAATTGTAGGTAAATGTAGGTAAGTCATTGTCATTATCTTCTTATGGAGTAAGATTAAATTTTAGTTAAGCCTCAGTGGGTTAAGCTGGTGGCGAACATTGCCCACTCAAACTAGTCCAGTCATTTAGTATAGTCGTATCACTCAGGAGACAGTCAGTCGTGTACCTAACACGTCGCATCCACGCACGATAACATCCGCGATACCAGTGGTATCATACCACTGTGGGTGTTTTGAAGACCCACGATAGCACAAGCAAATATTCTTGTCAAAGGCTTAAAAACGAAGAAATCCGTAATAATATTTAAAAGCCATATCTACACTAATAATAATAATAATATAATAATAATATAATAAAGAGGAAAACTTTGTTTGTTTTTTTGTTTGTTTGTTTGTTTGTATGTAATCGATAAACTCCGAAACTACTGGACCGATTTCCAAAATTCTTTCACTATTAGAAAGCTACAACACCCCTGAGTAACATAGGCTACTTTTTACCACGGGAAAATTCCTCATTCCTACGGGAAAACGGTTAGCAGCAGGAAAACGGGGAAATAAAGCAGATATTACCCAAATTAGCCAAACCGCTTTACCGATCCTCGCGAATTTTGGCACTGATATTACTATCATATAAAAGACGCACATGGTCAGCCCTTGAGGATCTGGAGTACCTGATGAAGACCACAAGCATCCCATCTAAACTATAAGAGATAGGGTAATGGTTTCAAAGTAAAAGTTATTCAGCACGACAGGCTGCTTCTGCTGGCACATGGTCACGAGGGTCTGGAGTACCTGATGTAGACAACCAGCATCTCATCTAAACTATAAAAGATTCGGTAATGGTTGTTTAAAACTGGATTATTACCGTGATAATATTTTTGTTGATCCTGATATTTCGGGGCGGTTGCACGCCCCATGGTCACGAGTAGACTGGCTTGGCGAGTGATGTCATCTTTCTAAGGGCAAACATATCTGTCTACCCTCTTTCGGATTCGTCGACTGCGTTCTACACGGTTACTCGAATCACTACTATTGTCACTCACTATTTTGTCACGATCGCGACACACCACACTAACAGTATCACTTCGCGAGTTTAAAGTCGAGTGTTTTTTGCGGTTGTATACGTTTAATACTGGATTCCACGCACTGGACAGCTTGAAACCATCTTCACGGTTAAAGTTTTTATATTTTGTGATTTCGATGGCTTCTCGCACTAAACGAGGTATATAGTGACGTTCTATTGACAGTACTTGCGGGTTATGTAGTTCAATCCAGTGATTAGTTTCCGCTTGGTTTAGGTGTTCCGCTATGGCTGACTTCTGGGCATCGTTGTTTTTTACAGCTCTGATATGTTCCTTCATGCGGTCGACTATTGTTCTTTTGGTCTGACCAATGTACGAGCTCCCACAGCTGCAATTAACTTTGTAGACGCCGGGAGTTTGAAGAGGAAGTTGATCTTTAGGCGATCGTAGTAGCTTTCCAATTTTGTTAAAGGGAGTGAAAACAGTTTTAATGGAAAACTTTCCTAATAATCTGCCTATTTTATCGGTCACTCCCTTTACATAAGGCAAAAACGCTGGCTGTCGTTGCGCTTCTTCTGCTTTCCTCTTTTTTGTTTTCCTTTTAGTCTCGCAAGCTTTGACATTATAACCGTTCCGTTGTAAGACCGTCTTGACATGATTCAGCTCTTTAGCTTTCGAATAAGTCGATGCAGCAGTTTGACACTCGCACTATGCAGAATATGCGCAGACTTATAGATATGTTCACGTAGCCTAAGTTTTACACATGTTGGTATGACATTATTGTCCCGACACTTTGTAAGGTAAACGATTGACTCACGTAAACACTCCCGCTTTTTTCGCGCACGTTCTAGTTGACGTATCATTTTTACACATTCCGGCCCTTACCGGTTTGCAATATAAGTTTTTAGGTTTTCACGGTTGTTCACAACACTAAAATTATTGTTTAAAACAGGATTATTACCGTGATAATATTTTTGTTGATCCCGATATTTCGGGGCGGTTGCACGCCCCATGGTCACGAGTAGACTGGCTTGGCGAGTGATGTCATCTTTCTAAGTAGTGATTCTCTTTAGTGATTCGAGTAACCGTGTAGAACGCAGTCGACGAATCCGAAAGAGGGTAGACAGATATGTTTGCCCTTAGAAAGATGACATCACTCGCCAAGCCAGTCTACTCGTGACCATGGGGCGTGCACCCGCCCCGAAATATCGGGATCAACAAAAATATTATCACGGTAATAATCCTGTTTTAAACAATAATTTTAGTGTTGTGAACAACCGTGAAAACCTAAAAACTTATATTCGGTAATGGCTTCAAAGTTAAAGTTATTCAGCATGACGGGCCGCTTCTGCTCGCACATGGTCACAAGGTCTGGAGTACCTGATGTAGACCACCAGCACCCCATCTAAACTTTATTAGACTCGGTAATGGCTTAAAAGTTAAAGTTATTCAGCATGACAGGCCGCTTCTACTGGCACATGGTCACGAGGGTCTGGAGTGCCTGATGTAGACCACCAGCATCCCATCAAAACTATAAGAGATACGGTAATGGCTTCAAAGTTAAAGTTATTCGCCATGACAGGCCGCCTCTGCTGGCACATGGTCATGATGAGTAACTTCTGCTAGAATTTTTACTACGGGCAAAGATCCCATTTCTACGGGAAAACAGGTATCTAAGTAGCAGCGAGTGAAACCGCTGGGCGGGCCGCTAGTTATTCGTATTTTTAACTTAACGAAATAAATCAAATAACTAACTTCTTAAGTAAATAACTACCTATATAACTAAGCATTTTCATAAAAGAGAAAAGTCGCGCCATTTTTTATGATAAATTATTTTTTTATACTACTTTCAATTTCAGAAATAGGTTAGGAAATGACGTTTAATAAAATTAAATATTTCAGATAATACTTCGAAAACACGAGGACAACGTTTATATTGAAAGTAATCTACCTAATAATAAACTAATTTCGATGGATGTAGCGTTTATATTATTGGATTTATAAGAACTATTATTGTAGCATTTGTACCAAACAAGAAATAAGTAGTAAAAAAATGGTCAAACCGACAATAGCTAATTTTAGCACAACATACTGTACGCGACTCGGTGGTATCTATCTATAGCCGGTGGTATCGTGGATCCATTACAGTCGTAAAAGAGGCTACGGCATACTTATCTATCATCATATCAATCACGCCTTTACTTCGCGGAGTAGCCACTGACATAGGCATGGCGTAACCGGCCGTAAAAACGGCTTTTCTTGCTACGTTTAACGAATGGGTTAGGGTAATTTTATACTACGTTAAATATTACTATTATAGTAAGATTAACTATCTGCTGAACTTTGACGCTGATCTGAAGGGTCGATACGTACTCAACTAAAGGACAAGTAGTAAGACGCCATCGGTTGAACAAGTGTTCGTCGGAGACGTGAGACGTGCGACATCGCGACGCTCGAAACCGTTTCCATATAAAACCTATGAAACAGAAGAAACAAAGCTACACACGTGAGACGCGCGTCGCGTCGATAAAGGCTGACGATCGTTAGTTTGACAGATGTCGTGTTGCGCGTTACATCGCGCGTCTATTCTGTGGAGCTTACCCCAAATAGCTCAGACACTCATAAGATTGATGCCTCGCAGATTAGCATCACATGCTCTCTCTCTCTCTTCGTGTGGGACACCGAGTCGTTCAACGACCCGATGAACCCTGGTGTCAGAGTTTTTCAACCGCCTACTGCAAGTAGCAGGCCTCTGACATGGTTGTGTAACGACCGCCATCTTAGACAGCAACCGGGACCGACGGCTTAACGTGCCCATCCGAAGCACGGAACCATCTTACTTGCGGACAATCAGGTGGTTCAGCCTGCAATGTCCTAACCAGACTGGGAATAAATTCACAAAGTGATAAATATCAACTTTGTGAGTGACCCCACCGGGAATTGAACCCGGAACCTTTGCGTGGCAGGCAGGCATACTAACCACTGCGCCACATCGGCTGTCAAACATGCTGAAAGCTTATTGCACTAATAATCTCTGATAATATAAAGCATGACAGTTTTTTTCAGAGCTGTCTAGAACGTTATCTATTTTGAGTAGGATTACTAATTGATTCTTTTAATCCACCTGTGATTGACGGCCGATGTGGTGCAATAGCAATGCGACTGCCTACGACGCCAAAGGTTCCGAGTTCGACTCTCGGTGGGTCACTAACAAGTAGATGTGTTAAAAAACAAAAAACCCGACTGCGGTCATTTTGAAATAGTATTTTGCTGTAAAAAATTACCATCTTGAATCTATATTTTTTTAATATAGCCAGTGTCACTCGCGCTGTTGAGACGAATCTAACGACACCTCATATGTCAAAATCAAACTATCCGTTTGGGCTGTAGCCCGTGAAAAAGAGTTTCCTTGTCCACATACATACATACATACATACCTACTCTCGAAAAACATAACCCTCCTTCTGAGGCAGACTTCTTGAGGTTAACAAAGTAGATATTTTTTACTTTTTGAATTGGTCTCCAGTCAAGTAAGGACATTGCAGGCCGAACCACTTGATTGCCCGAAATGGTTCCGTCCGTGCTTCTAAGGGACGTTAAACCTTCGGTCGTTGCTGTCTATGATTGCTTAAACGGCGGTCGTTGTACAATCATGTCAGGGGCCTACTACAAATTTGTAAAACTTTGACACCAGGTTTCATCGGGTTGTTGGAAGACACGATGTCCCATACGACGAAATAGAGATCCACCAGTAATTGAAAACGAATGAAATTTTTTATAAGAACTATCCCTTGAATGTAGAAATAATTTGGCATTGTATATAGGTACCTATGTAGCATAGTAAAGTTTTAACACTGAAGTTTTAGTGAAAGAAATAAAAGACTAAATAGAAAAATAAACTGTTAAAACATTAGCAAAATAAGTAGATAACTGTTTCTATATCAGTTCATCTCTTCAGGTAAGAAAGTGACCTTACGACAGTTTGAATTCGCACCAGTAGTCCGTATGGACGCAGTTTCAAATTCCTAATGTTGCGCTAGCCAATACTTACTTTGTGGTATAGTTGTTGATTCAAGAACTTCGATCTCTACGGCATCGTCATCAGGGTTTTCCGGTTTTCATACCGCATGATTACTATTGATAATGTCAAAATAGATAATTCGTTGTCTTCAGACGCCTCTGTCTTATTTAAACTAGTTTTGTCACTCTGCTTTACTCTACTGAATATTATTAGGTATTTATTTTTATATTCTTTATAAATCTTCATTTGATCTAACACTTGTGGTTATGGTAAAAGGCAGCTACTAAACTAATAGTGGAGAACCTATTGACATTTCTAAACATGATGTGACATAATAATCGCCTATCCTTTTGTAAGCCTATTTGACGTACGCAAAGTGACAGCACCAGTTAAAATCAGTTTGTGAGAATTGTGTTATATCATCAAACTTTTACACTAATAATAACGAGTTGCCTTCTTCGTTTCCTTTTTCTAATCATCACCAATGAAAATTATGTACGAGAGTCGAGTACCTATTAAGTTTTTACTAAACCTCTGATACTACACTGGTAATCGATTGTGTGAGGAACGCTTCTTTTTCTTCGAGTGGGACACCAAGTCGTCCAACGACCCGATGAACCCTGGTATCCGAGTTTTTTAAACGCCTACTACAAGTAGCAGAAACACTAAGAGAGCACCTTACCTAACCGCTCAGCAGTGTATGACTTTAATACGAAGTTTTTTTATAAATTTACATTAGTATTTTTCTATAGATTTATTAAAATAAACAAACAACACAATATACCTTTTTTGTACATACTTGTTTCTATGAATTAGTGCAGATTGATTTGAAGACACTTGAAGTTTAGGAAATCCCAAACTATTTCAAGATAAACCTTATGCCCGATATCAATGGGTATATTAAGTAACTGAAAACTAAACTGTTCAGTCAATGCAAATAACCCTTCAGCGTGCCTTTCAGTGATCGAATTTTGCGAACATAATTAAGTACCTACTAATTTCCCATAAGTCAAAGGTAAGTTTAATATTAAGACAGTGGGTCAAGAAAAAAACTACAAAGTGTGAATTATAATAAAGCTAGCAACGTACCCTCAACATTTCTGTACCTACGAGATCAAGAATGTCAAAAATCGTAATGTTTTCTTGTAGAACCGTGGTAAGTTTCAAATTACGATTTATATATATATATTATTTTGTAAAATTAGTTCATTGGCTAGATTGCATTTACCTAGTTCATCTCATAGTTACGAAACTTCACTGAAGGATAAATACGTCTTTACTTATGTTACTTTTTCTTTTTATAGACATGTCTGGATCTGGCGACAAAAGCAATGGCCCACCCAAACCACCAGCACACGAGAGGCCATATCCACCACCTTCCTACCCAGCGGCAGGAGACCAGGCCAGGAACCCTTTTAGAGCCAGGTGCTCTTAATCATTAGCTTCTATGGGTTTCTGCAGTAGACACTAGGGTGGAACGATAATAGTGTAGGCTAGGCCCATACTACTTCAAATATTTTTTAACCAAATTATTCGGTGAACGTTTGACATATTCAATTCATTGTTGTCAAATGACTACTTTTCACTCAAGTTGGATAAAAGATATGATGAAAGTTTCTTAGACGGGAAATATGTAAAAAGATAAGTCATGCCAGTTTGATTACACTTGTCTTTTAAGTTTAATTGTACTTTTATTTTATTTCGTTTTATATGGAATCTCATCACAAATAAATCTATTTAAGCAATCAAAACTAGAGTTCTTTATTAAAACATACAGCAAACACTAAAAATAAAGGAAATTTAAAAAACTAACGTTAAATATACAAAACAACAACTAAAAGTCGTGAACAACACTGTATTTACCTACTGTTACACTATAGTTATCTTTTATAAAGTCTAAAGTTTACTCTTATCATCAGCTTTTGCATCCATGAAAAGCAGGATCATGATCATGCTGTAGATGATGGTGTTGACAAAGACTCCCAAGAAGGTGGAGTAGAGAAAGTCACGAACAGCACTTATATTTTACAAATTCAAAAGTTTGCTCTTATCATCTACCTCTATAATCAAGCTAGATCATGATGATGCTGTAGGTGATGATATAATCGATAGTTTCAAAGATTGTGGAGTAGTTGAGCTTAAAGAGGCTACTCTCTCACAGAAGTAAAGGGAAAGAAATTAAAAGGAACAATACCTAAATCGCAAACAAGACTTTCATATTTGACAAATCTAGTGTTCGATATTATTATCAGCCTCTGTGTTCATAAACAGTTGGATCATGATGATGCTGTAGGTGATGATGTTGACTATAGTTTCTAAGATGGTGGAGTAGTTGAGCTTAAAGACGCTACTCAGAGAGGTAAAGTGAAAGAAATTATAAAGAACAATACCTAAATCACAAACAAGAATTCTAAATTTGACAAATCTAGTGTTCGATATTATCATCAGCCTCTGTATTCATGAACAGCTGGATCATGATGATGCTGTAAGTGATGATGTTGACGATGGCGCCTAATATAGTGGAGTAGTTGAGCTTAAAGAGGCTGCTCACGGAGAACTGGAGACGATTTGTCGCGATCAGCTGCTTGAACGTCTGAAGGATGTCTTTTCTTGCTTGATCTGAAATAACAATGCATGAATATAAAAGGTAAAATGATATGCTCCATGTCAGCACGACTTTGTTTATATATTGTTTGAGAAGTAGTATTTTAATTTTCAAACTATTATAATACATATCGATCAAAATAGTGCATTGTTAACGGAAAATACTGTTTTTACCACTATTTAGAAAAACTAAAAAGGTGTAAATGAAGATATGACGGCTGATAGAGACGAATGGAAGAGAAAGACATGTTGCGCCGACCCCAAATAAGTAAGGGCAGGCAGATGATGATGAAAAACTAATTATTTCATAGAAAAATAAATGTCACTATGCACTTACCGCATCTAAAATCAATCAGGAATTTAATAATGATCATATCAATCTGTTCCACTTGTTTGTCCAATTGATCGCTTACGAAGCTTCCTAAGAAGCACCATAGAAAAGGGATCGTGCTTCTCGCCGCAATGACTATGGCGTTTTCGGTCTGGATAAAAAAAAATCTATTATAAAAAAAATTACTAGTGCCGATAAACTCTATAAAATCCAAGCAAAGTTAGGTCTTGTAGCACTTTGCTCTTGCAAATTGTAAAGGCGTCAGCTCAACTCGAACTTACTTTGTCACAGACTATCATAGTTAGACCAAATACTCCATTGGTAAACATCAACCAGAACGTTAAAAACATCTGAAAGAACAAAATAATATAAAACATGGTGATTTAAAATAAGGATTAGTGCGACCATTAGTTACCATATTACCATAGTAAAATGAAAGATATTGTAACAAATATAAGTAAGTTTACAAACCTGAACACCATGATGCTTTTCCAAAAGAAGAATAGTAGTTGACATATCATCGTAAATCTTACACAAATATTTAAGGTCAAAATGCTCTTTCACATTAACTTGAAAGAACCTTACGTCTGTACTAAGTGTGTAAATTAATTTGTTGTGTAGTTTGGGTTTATTTGTAAAATTATTTTCTTGTCGTTTGTACTCAATGTTTAGCGCCTCAGACATTTTAGAGGTAACTAATTTTAAAACTGCCAGTATTAGAAACAAATGCAGGACTAAATGAAAAGTTGACAAGTACGTCGGCAATGTAATTAGCATCATACACGAATAGCTGGATATTATTTCAAACATTATTGACAATACCATCATGAAAGTAGTAACGACAAAAGCTAGGTACATCTTGAAACAAAACATTTTTAAATTGTTCTCTGCCAGGTATATGTCTTCAAGAATTTTCTCTACACCACTGTACAAGGCAGTGCAAACTTTTTCGCCGTTAACCAAATTAAGAACTATCACGATAATATTTATTAAAAGGTTATTCATTCTGTAGATGATGTTGATATACTTCAAGTGGTGATTCACGGTCTCATAGCGGGTATAAATATATCCAACGATCATACATGCAATGACAACTAAGGGCCATAATTTGCGGCAGATAAGTTTCATAAAAGTTTTCTTTGAAACTACAAAAGGTTTCCGTAACCCAAGAAACAAAAATATGTAATTCAGGAAAGATAAAAATTGATAAAACATTTTAGCAAATTATCAAGTTTCTTTGACAAACGAATCGAAAGGACTGAAACTGGGATTCTAATCAAATAAAATGATAGGTTGAAGGAATTTCAATAGATGTTATTATAATCAAATCAATGTGATGTAGGTAAGTCCGGAAAAGTAGTTGTAGATCTTATCTATTTAATATACATTTGACATGATCTGCTAACAACATATATATTTTATTTGAATTAATTTATGTAAATAACTAGGTATTACCTATATGAATCACAATTGTTTTGCAATCCATATTACCTATTTATTTTTTACAGGAGTTATTACTCATCAAGGAACATATTATTATTGTACTTTCATTCTTTTATCTTTCTTATCAACATGTACTTCTTGTGATATACCTGCGTCAGGCTGATAAAATGCCAATAATATAGGATATACGTTAAGATTAGCACCGATTATTTAGTGTGAATACGTTGTGTTTTATTGAGTTTCTTTGTTTAGTGAAGTGATAATTAATAAACAATGTCCCACCCCCACAATCACGGATACCATGGACCCCCATATCATCCACGTAAGTCAAATATTGTTTTATTAAATATTACCAGCTTACAAAAATACATACACAAACATAGAGGAGTGTATAAATAAAATGTATGTAATTTATTCCGATTCGTACTTTTGTTATTATGATTGCAAACTAGTCTAATGTTTTTCAGTGTTTGAAATTTAGTTTAGTATGAAATGAGACAGTGTTTCAGTATAGATGTGTTTTATTTGGGCATTGAGCAGCTTTCTTGGTAGATATTATTTACAATCAGTTTATTTTAATATTTTTTGCATTTATGGTACTAACTAACACAAGAGCCGGCGTATAGTTTGATAGTAAAAGTTGAAAAATATCCAAGATTTTACTCGCAAGTTGTTAGATCAACAACAGCGTTAACAGACACAATAGCCCATTACTGGACAAGAGCATTCTACGAAAGGAACAAAGGGCATACACCTATTTTAAATTGTCTTAATAACATAAAGTATATAACTGAGTTCCATTCTATCCTAATCATAAACTTTTTATCAAATTTCAGCTCCACCAGGCGGCCCTCCGCCTTACAATCAGCCGTACCCTCCGCACCTTCACCCTCCACCACCAACAGGAGGATTCGCCTACGTCCCCGTAGCAGTGATGCCGGTGCCGATGCCAGCATACCCAGCATATCCTCATCCTCCAGAGCCTCAGCCACAGCCAACATATGTCACTAACTAAATCTACAACACGCCTGAAGCAGCTCCTACACCTGTCAATGTAGTGGACGGTAAGAATGATTATTTTCATCGAATCCTTTAGTAGACCCTCTAGGGATCCAGTACTGGCATACTAAGCCTACCTGAAAGCGGCATAACATACTCTAGACAGCACTATCTGTGTGCAATGAAGAAAGTCTGTTTTACAGTCACGACACGCATTTACTTTGCTAACGTGAAACACTCTTGACCACATACTTAGTTTCTTCCCATTATTGAATTTGATGCCTTTTGATATCGTACTAGACTAGAGATTACTGACTGAAACAATTTTCTTTTTTCTTTACTTACAACAGACATGAAAAGATTCCAAAACTATTTTCAGGTCCTCCACCAGTATCTCAACCAATCCAAGACGGAATCGACTGGATCCCAGCGACTACCAGCAACGCATCCCAACTAGCCCACAGAGCCGTGGTGGCTGGTAAAGAACCGGGGTGGAACAGCAGCCCCATTTGGGTTATCAGGGCTCATCACAGCGGAAACCTGGTGCCGGGGAAACTGGCTATCAACGACAGAGGAGCGTACATCCCCTTTGATGGCAGAGAAATTCCTGTGCATAATTTTGAGGTAGGAGGCATTTTGTTATCAAACTTATCTGTTATGATTCAACAACATCAGCAGACACTACATGTGCTACAAGTCCATAGCTTCACACGAAAAGAGTAGGTTAATATATTAACCAAAAAATACAAAATTTAGCTACTTTTCTGCTTACGCAAGTAAGACATTTACCTACATCTACAATACCCTCTGAACTAAAGGGTATACTAGTTTCCCAAACGCAGTGTGTGTAGTACACATTATTATATTTTGAAGTCACTGAACGGAAGACACAAGTACGTTATCTAAATAGTTGGAGTACGAATATTACAACACAATATCACAATCACAAATAGTGTTCAACGATTTTTTGTGTATTCCAGGTGTTGAGCGCCCCACCGCACGCCATCCGATGGGTACCAGCGAGCAACGGGCAGGTCCCAGCCGGAGCCCTTGTTGCTGGCAACACGCACAACGCAGAACCCTTGTATGTTGGAAGAGTCAAGCACAGGAGCTCGCTGACTCCCGGAAAGGTAACAGATGCTTTCCAGTTCACAAGTGCTGCGCCACATTCACACCGCTAAACCTTTGTACCAGCAAGCAACGGGCAGGTCCCGGCTGGAGCCCTTGTAGCTGGCAACACGCACAACGCAGAACCCCTGTGTGTTGGAAGAGTCAAGCACAGGAGCTCGCTGACTCCCGGAAAGGTAACAGATGCTATTCAGTTCACAAATGCTGCGCCACATGCACACCGCGAAACCCTTGTTAGGTTTAGGAGAATGGGCAAATTATACTTCATCGGTGGCGGACGGCAGCTTTTTACCCGTCTGCCTCCAGGAGGGTTATGTTTTCAAGAGTACGTAGACAAGTAATTCGATTCTACGGGCCACACAGCCCAAATAGCTGGGCGGATCGTGATATGTGAGGTGTTGTTAGATTAACACTGGCTCATTACAACTTCATATTTTTATCACAAAATACAACTTTGAAATTCCCGGAGACGTTGATTATTTTTAAGGCGTTCCTCCCTTCATCTTCCTGGATTCTATTGTAAACCATATTTATATACATCAACGCGAGCTTTGTTTAAATTGCTACGACTTTTGCGACCAACGGAGCACAAGCATGAACGAATATTCTCATTAGGATGTTAGGGGTCATCCACAAATTACGTAACGCAAAAATCACAAATTAATAACGCGTGGCAATGGATCTATTTACAGGGAGAGTTTTGCAGGTAGTTCGCAGCAATTATTTTTGGTTCCACTTTGTGTTATGTAGCCAAAATTATGAAAACCTGCTACAAATAGGATATAAAATTTACTCACGCACGATTAAGCCGCAGTAGCCCAGATGGAAGAGGCATTGCCTGTACTACTTTCGTTCGATAGTCGTACGTTCAGATCCTGCCTTTGGCAGTTTTTTTTTAATAATTTCTAAAGAATTGCATTCTTGACACTGACCCCAGAAGTGTTTTAAAAATTGTTATACAATTAATATGGTAATATCTGAATTAGGTATAAAAAATACTTGCCAAAGTCTTTAAAAAAGCGTTACGTAACGCTTGATTCTGACCCCCCCCTCCCCCATAGTAACGGGACCGTAACGCCCGGTCAGAACCCCCCCCCCTCCCCCCTAAGTGCGTTACGTAATTTGTTGACGACCCCTTAGTAAGTAAGGATGTAAAGGTCTGTGTATTGAAAACTTTGCAGGCGTGATCTGTCCATGAAACTGAACAAATTCAATGGAGAAAATTGAACTTTAAGTTTCTTCATCATCATCATCTTTCCGCCCTTATCCCGAATCAGGTTGGGTCGACACAACATGATTTGTTAAAACACAAAGTAATGTAACAAAATACTTGGCTATGTTTTATGACCGGCTGGCGGCCTGACGTCAACCCTCTTTGGGAATGCTATTGTAGGTGGTATCACCGTCACCATGCGGTTGATCGATATTCAGACGAGATCAAAAATTCCATGTCGTTTTTTACGAAAGACCCTAAGTAGATTAAGGGTGGCAGTATTCTTAGCCGCTACCACACGGTTCAAGCACTAATTAAGAAAACGGCGCACGGGCGCCTTCAAGCAACATAAAGTAAACAAAACCTATTTTTTGTACTTTTCAGGTCCACCCCAGTCACGGTTGCCTCTACATCAGTTTCGGAGGACAAGAAGTGGCGCACAAGAACTACGAGGTGCTCTGCAGGACATACGGATAAACTTACTTCAATGACTATATCATCATCATCATCTTTCCAATTACTTGGGGTCTGCGCGACGTGTTTTGTTTGAACACACACACTCTACCTAAAATATGTAAAAAAATAAAGGATTTACACAATTTACAATATGGATTTTTAAATGGAATTTATTCTAACATTATTTAAATAACTCAGTAATGTTACAGATAGAGTCTGGCTAGCGAGTCTTTGGACGTCAAATAATTCAAATATTTCAAATGGCAACATGTTAACACTGAAAAACTACAATAAAACAATTTTGATACTTACAATTTTTTTGTTTTCTGCTCTTTAGTTTGTGTTTACCTTGCCTACCGGTATGTGTGTATGATGTATCTACCGGGAGTAACAGAAAGGGTATAACAAGCGGAAAGGAGGTCAAGGTACTCATGAAACTGAACAACTTTCCCCATGGAATATGAGACGAAATATGAAAAAAAATTTGGACCTCTCAGAGTAAATCAGTCAGCTGATCTGCGATTTTGTATGGGAGGTCCAAATATTTTTTTCATATATCGACCCATGTTTCATGGGGAAAGTTATTCAGTTTCATGAGTACCTTGACCTACTTTCGGCTTGTTATACCCTTTCTGTTACTCCCGGTAGATACATCATACATACATAGGTACCTGTAGGCAAACACAAATTAAAGAGCAGAATACAAAAACATAGTAAGTATCAAAATTGTTTTATTGTAGTTATTCAGTGTTAACATATGAAAGATTTTTAAAATTGGCGCCATTTCCGTGTCCAAAGACTCGCTGGCCAGACTATACAGTGTGAGTCTTGATAAAGTGTACATATCAAAATCAGGGAAACTGCATCCAAATTTATCGATGAAAAAAATATTTAAAAAAATAAAAAAAAAAATTTGAATTTTTTATGATTTTTTTAAGATTTCGAATTGTACCTGTTGACCCCATTTAGGTAAATCGTCATAACTTTTAAACTAAGTGTGTTATCAGAGTGGAATAAATTTTGTGATGATTGCTAATAATAAGCCGTACTTATGAAGTAAAAATATCCCAGAGAAATAACGTTGTTAATTTATAATTAATAGAAACTTGAAGAAAATTTTGTTTTTTTGTCATTCATTTTACTATTATTTTACAATTTCTTAAAAAGTCACCCCGTAAACCCTACTTTTTTTTTATTTATGCTTATTCTACATGGCATTAGCTTGCTAAAAGTAAAAAAATCATGTTTATAACTCAACTACAACTTCTTAAATCAGCGTTTAAAAAAACAGTTAACTTAGTTAAATACTGGATAATGATTAAAACATAAGTATTTTTTTTGCATAATCATTTATTATTCTTAAATCAAATTAAAATTATCATTAACCTAATGCATGAAATTTGAAAACAATGGTGTGAAGTAAAAAAACAACACGCCTCGCAGGCGCATGGACACTTATAAAGGCTCATAGAAACTGTTGTATTTGAGTTGTAAACGTGCAATTTTTAATTTTAGAAAGCTAATGCCATGTAGAATAAGCATAAATAAAAAAAAAGTAGGGTTTACGGGGTGACTTTTTAAGAAATTGTAAAATAATAGTAAAATTTATGACAAAAAAAACAAGATTTTCTTCAAGTTTCTATTAATTATAAATTAACAACGTTATTTCTCTGGGATATTTTTACTTCATGAGTACTGCTTATTATTAGCAATCATCACAAAATTTATTCCACTCTGATAACACACTTAGTTTAAAAGTTATGACGATTTACCTAAATGGGGTCAACAGGTACAATTCGAAATCTTAAAAAAATCATAAAAAATTCAAATATTTTTTTTTATTTTTTTTTATATTTTTTTCATCGATAAATTTGGATGCAGTTTCCCTGATTTTGATATGTACACTTTATCAAGACTCACACTGTATTATAATTTTTTGACTCGCCTAAGTAGATTCAAAAGTTTTAATAACATAAATTTTTAAACATATCTGCCTTTTTTTCATATTTTTACGTACCTACAGTTTAGAGTTAAAACAGAAATATTTCTTATATAAGTAATTATTGTTAAAGTACCTACACTTTGACTCATTAATCCCTAGTATAGAGTTAGTTTTTTTAACCCTTTCGTATAGAAGCCTAAAATATCATTAAGTAATTAATAAAAATTGCAATTTAACCTACATAATACTAATTACAACTAAAAGCTAATCATAATCAACAAAGAGCCCGCACTTGGTATAGTTAATGTAATTTACAGATATAAATGTTTACCTACTGTTTTTTGTACACACGTAACAAAAGGTATGATTATTTGGGAAATAAAATAAATCACAAAACAAATAGGTACATAGATTAATTTAATTCTAATAATATGTTACATTTACACCTAACACCATAAAACAAACATACATTTGTTGTGACTAGGCATGAAATGCTGTCTTCAGACCCTTCATTCACAAACATATTAAACGGATTCCGAATCAAAAGAATTCAATCAACATTGTTTACCCAACGGTAAAGAAATGATAAACTTTTGAAACTGAAACCGCCGTCTAAGGCGAGAAGCACACGAAACGTCCGTTCATGCGTTTTTGGGCTTAAGTGTTAATAGAAAACGTACCTATTTGTATGAAAATAAGGTGGAAAATCGCATTTTTCTATCGCATGCGACAGCGCTGCGGCAAAATAACGCACAAACGGATACTACGTGTGTTTCTCGCTACACTTGCCAATAATAGGGCCAAATATGACACATTACACTTTTACTTTTCTGATACTATTTCTATGACGTAGGTATATGAAACGTATGACACTAACCATCATCATAGGTATACCTATCATGACACTAGAGACGCCATGTATAAGATCGGTGAATACTGGATTTCATAGTACCTATTAAATAGTAAAAGTAGATCTTTTAAAAAGGAAACTTGAGCCAAATCATAGACATATCAGAATTAATATTGTAATAGGGTAATAGTAAGTAAGTACAGTGCCCGCGCGAGTTCATGACCATCCTGAAGTATGATCCTCGTTATCACAATTTCTAGTACCTAGGGGAATGAAACAAGGAGGCGCAAACTTCAGGATGGTCATGAATTCACGCGCTCACTGTATTCGCCAGCAAATCCACCTTCCCAATTAAGGGACCTATTTATACTGGTTTTCCATACGAATATTAAGAAAAACCAGCATAAGTTGATCCTTTAAATAGGTAGTTGGATTTGCTGGTGATCCACAATTCTTATACATAATAATGGTTTCTATCATCTCGCCATGGGCCCGCCACCGCCGTCACCGCCGCCTTGGCCAGGAGGGGGTCCCATGTCATATCCAGGTCCATCGACCACCGTCACTTCTTGACCGCCGTCGTCGTCACAACAGCAGCAGCAGCATAAAATGTTACCCATAATCTGGAAATACATTTAAAATGTTATCAGGGCATAGAATAGTAAAACGAAATAATACTTAGCAATTTCATCATTACTAACATCGGTAAAATTTTCAGTTGTACAAAAACATTGTGCTTCTACAGAACGCGACATTTAGTTGATTACTTCCAACTACTGATGCGGGCGTCATCTCCATCTACACTTATTCATCAATTTAGAATTAAGTACTTGCATAAAACTATGATTGTTCTGCTATCAATCATTTACTTCAGCAAAGTGTCGTGTACAACCGCGAAAACCTAAGAACATACACCCATCACCAAAAACATCAACAGACAAATCACAATAATAAAACAAGTAATAAAACACTTACGTAATATAAATATCTGATGCCGAATGTAAAATATAAAGCAGTGGTGAGGTTGTTGCTGTAAAACCGTTTATAAAATGTATGATATGAAATCGACTGGTGCAGGACCGGATAAGATAAGATAGGGACTCGCTCACTCAACATTTCTTGAAACTGGACGATTGTAATATTTGTTATTTATCCATATTGATCTTTTGGTAATTTTAAGCTGTAAGTAATTGGCCATGTCAAACAGTCATCTTCCATAATTGTGCCAAAGAGCCTTCCAAAAATATCGGAGAACCTTGAAAATAGGTAGAAGGTAAACCCCATCTTAAGGGCCAAGTGACAGGAAATAGGTATTAATCTTAGTTCCGTATTAATGAATAGCACTCAACTCTTGAGTTTAATACTGCTGAAAATGCCAGCAGTAGTTACAAGCGGACTCTCAAAATCACTCTCAAGATTGATCTCAGAGTTTGGAGCGATTTATAGCAAATCCGCATGCAAGTGACGACATTCGATTGAAAGCAAAATTGTAGAGAACTGATAGTTAAAAAACTTAAAGCTTCTGCCTGCTGTCATACTTCTCCAGCATTTAACGATAAGACGCATGGAAAACTTATATTTCTTTGAAACCTCAGTTATTCAAGTTGCATTTTTCTCAGGCAAATTGTTTTCGCAAAAAAGTACTATAAAATTATGTAAAAATAAATCTTTTCAAATTCGTCACTCGATTATTCTTTCAGGTGAGATTAGATAAATACTAATAATCGATGATGAATCACGTAGTTAATACAATATGTATGTAGATTTAGTTACCAAGGTATCTTGTATGACACACCCTGGTTTTCCCGCCCCACGTAGACTAGGAGTACCTACTATTATTTTGTTCCTGAGCCATAACACTGAAAATACTCAGTTTTTGCTCTTCTTTTTCCCAAAGTGTTAACTAACACTACAGTACATGGGAGGAAAGTAAAAGGTAGACAAGAGGTGCAAATAAACAGTCGGAATGTATTTTTAACATATTTTTATTTTGTTTAGTTGCGCAGATAGGTAAGTAGTAAGTTATGACATCTCATCGTCCATCATTATCATTACATCTTGCATTTCGTTCGAAAGTTATCTCCTGTGGCGCCTTTGGTGCCGAACTCTGTGCCTGTGGCCGTCTCTTGAGATGTGACGTGACGGGCCATGATGACGTGTTGAGCCATGACGTGGTGAACCATATCGATGAGGCCCATGTCCTCTATGACGAGAACGACGTACCACATGACGTGTATGAACTACAACAACATTGGTCGGTGCCACATCACGTTGCTGTCTCCGAAGGTCTCTATTTTCCTGGTACCAAAGTTCGTCTTCATGCCAAGATTGGGGATACTCTGAATACGGAGGAGGCGGATCACTTGGGGTTTTCCATGACTCTCTGCCAGATAGGAATCTTAATCTCTCTGGTTTGCAAAATGATGGGCATATTCCCATTTTCCTCTTCTACTCGTAAGCGTCAACTCATGAAATTAAAATATAAATATTATAATAAACTTTCATTGAACGTTGTTGATTATTAACTGATTATGATTGATTAGTACCAAAGGTTATAGGAAAAACACAGTCTGATATGATATCTCATACCTAATCTAATATCAGCTCTATTACTTACATGTATTTTTAGCTTACCTAATGGCTAACATTAAGCTCCGAAATTTAGTGCAAAATCAATCGGTTAGTTACACATTCACTACCGTATCCCAGGCAGGCCTTTCTGCCATCTAAGTGAACATACATGATAACTACTATACGAAACGAAACCAGAAAATGTAGGGCGGCTTTAGTTCGGAATTATATAAACATCTTGCGTACTCTTGTGTTTCATATAATTTTATCATATACAGACTAGATCAGTCAGTTATACATTAAGTTTTTACATGTTTACATAAACAGTAGCAAATAGGAAAATGTCCTTTACGGATAACAAACGTCCTCCAGCGCGTCCCCGAGAGGCATGGTGCAAAAACTTACATCTAGTTTTTAGTTTTATTTAGTAATAATTTAAGTTAAACTAATATGTAATCGTTCAGAGTTTCTCAAAGTCTATCTATAATGCGGTGGTTGTTCTTCGACTACTTGTGGTGGGTGCTGAACGATGACTGTGGGGGGATGGTGAACATGGATTTCCTGAGGCGGTGGGGGGTCTCCGCAGCAGTCACAAGTGATGCTTGGACAGCAGCAGCAGCAGCAGCATCTGGTGAATGACAGGCTGCAACCCATACTGGAAATTAGGAAAAACACTAAATTAGATTAAAATTGTTTAAAAGAATACATAAAGAATAATGAATGATGATGTTATCTGTGGAATGTGGTTGTTTTCCTAGCTTGTGGTTGGAGAATACATCTGGTTTGAATGGTATATTTGCCTATTACTAATTATTTATTATTGGGTCGAAAAGGAGTGTTTATTTATCGTAAGGGAGGAAAAAAAATAAGGGAGGAAACTCAAAGCTCATTGTAGGTGGCAGCAGGCGCGTGTACAACGTTACTACAACCAATAAAAAGTAACTTAACTTTGACATAGACATATTTTACACTTATCGCAAAAAAACTCCTTACCATACTTAACAATTACGCTATTACTTCTCTTGTTTCGTACCTCATTTTAAGAATTTCTCCTCTTTTGGATCACAAAAAGCAGTATTTAGGTGGGTATAAAGGAATATATGTTTGAACTGGAGGATAAGACATATTCTTGTCATATATACTATGTGTGAATTATGAAATTGCTCTTAAAAGAAAATGGATCTATCTTAACAACTTAAAAGTGGATACTTACTTTGATGTTAAATCCAACGAAGTAGTTAGTCACGTTTTAATTATCAATTATCAATTAAGGTACTTATATACCTATTATCACATCAATATTATTACTATTCTTATTTTATTTGTTTATTTTCATATGCTTTGCAAGCTAATTCGTACTCTGTGAAATGTCGAACTGAGCCGCATATTTAAAACGTACAAAAGATAGATAAACGATTAGATTAGATAGGGAATCTGATATTTAACACTAAAACCTACGTGGCATCGATTCCAGCTAACTGCTGTTATCAGGAGCACATCCAAGTACCTGTTAAGGACCCACTTATTCTGGTTATTCATACAGTTAGTAAGAATATCCAGTGCAATTAGAGCCCTTAAATTGTAAATTGGTGTGCTGTTTAGAGAACTACAAGATATGCAGTTTATTATACGATTTCTAATTAATTTGACGTAGATAAAACAATGACCGTTAAAAGCGAGTTAAGAATGATAAGACACTGTTGTCAAGCGTCAGTTAAAACAAGTCATTCACCAAGTAGGTAGGTATCTAATATCAAAATTCACTCGTTCTCGCTTCCACATTTCTTCATAATCTTGAAGAAATGTAAAAAACATTGTATTAACTTTTGAACTCAGCACTTTCTGTAAATTCTTGTAAATAGCGAAAGAGAGGCAAGTAGAGATTCAGATTCAACAAATGAAAGGTGGTGGTCTCCGCGTGATTTTAAGGCGATTTTACGAAACCCACTAAAAAACGAGATACCTACCACACGTCGCCGCATCACAATTAATGCTGTAAGAGGTTTTCATTTGTATGATGATGATGGATGACTGTCACGAACAGCGAGATGCCAAGAATTACTCGATCCTATTCAGGATTTTCGCGAATGTCACTTGTTAGCTAAGCCAGGGTTGTAGTTTCAATACGAGGTCGAAATACAGCTAAATCTGATACAAGAAGGTTTTATGATTTTTAACCGTTTGCATGCAAGAAATATGTCTTTCATGGCAAGTAACTCCCTAGTTACTTTACCTTGAGTCCCTCTGAGATTCCAGTTCATTCCAGTAAACGTAAGTGTCAAAATCGTTGCTAGTACTGAGTAAGCCATCTGTAAAGGCGCCCCGCGCGCCGTCTCTCTAATTTGTGGCATAGTACGACTAAGATTCACCACTGCCAGAATAAAGATATCGCCAAGGAATCCTTTGAAATAAAATATCTCGAAAAATTATGTAGAGCTTCTCTAGAGGGATTTTGAATTAATAAAAAATCAAGATGCAACTAATTACGCTCCGCAATTTTATGTAGGTAGGTACCCTTGTACTTCCTTATTTAGCATTTAAAAAGTACAGATATTCTTAGATTAATACATTGATTTTGATAAATTTTTATGATTATACTTAGTACCTATTGATTAGACAAAAATAATATTTGAATAAGCAATAAATGAGTCATCCATCCGCTATTGAGTTTTAATCCATATAATAGGGTAGAGATCAAAATGAAAGGAAATCTCTGAGTCACAGCCACAAGAAGTATTTTGTACCTATGTGTCTTCTGATTAGTACCTATTATAGGCACATTTTATCTTTGAGCACCCTTTGAAGTCGAAGACCCTATCGATGTAGGTACCTACCTAAATCTTTCAATTGTGCGCATATCAAAGATATGTGAAAAGGGTTAGTTATTTTACATTTTTACGTAATTTATGATCAAAGTGGACAGTAGCATAAAAAATGTATACGTACGTGTATAAAATCTCTGTAATTTTTTGATTGCACTCCGTAATGAAGATTATTACCAGTTAAATTCAGTAAGCGTCAAAATCGACGCTAGTACTGTGTGAGCCATGTGTATAGGATCGCGCCGTATCCCTAATTTGTGCTAAAGTGTCAAAATTAAAATAAAGTTACGTGTACTTCAGTTATATTATTATTATGCAGTGTAGAATAGTTAATAGTATGCTATGCTGTTAAGTTATGCAACTGCCTAATAATGAGAGGCTTTAGCGCCGAGTGTGATAATAGTTTGACACGAGCATTCTAAAGCCTAATTATTTGCAGTTGCATACACTATTTTATCTACACTCTACAAGAAAAACTATGAAAAATAATTCAAACCTCCGCACTACACTATGGCGATTGCAAGCCTATCTACTGAACGACTTTTGTACATAAGTAACTTTTTAACTAAACGTTAAAATGGAGGATCATAAAAACTGAACAACTTTCAAAATTAAATAGCATTTATCGGTGAAATTTAATTCGAAAAATGTTTTGAAGCAAAGATTTAATAATAAATAAGTCCTCATAATTTCAAGTGTCGTCCCGCCGCGGGAGACACTTGTTTTTTTTTCATTCGACTTACTGATGGCCAGTGTCAAATTGGAACATATTACAATTTGGTACGCGGGTCAATTCGTTTAATTTTTTTTCAAATACTAGAAATCAAATTACTTTATGTAGCTTCCAGTAGTATGAAAGTTTTTTTTAAAGGCTGTATGTATATTCGTAATGCAGTTCATTACGTTCGTAATTTCGATTCTGTAAAACGAATATTACGAACTGAGTGTAGATAAAAGAATAAATAGCACTCCCCGCGAACTCCGAATTTAGACACCTACTTTGAACTATCGCAAGCAAATCCAGCTTCAACCCGATGCCTCAGAAGGAGGGTTATGTTTTTCAAGAGTATGTATGTGGGTGTGTATGTATGTATGAGGACAAGAATTTTTTTCACGGAGTACAGCCTAAAGAAACGGATGGGCGGAACTTATATATAACATTTGAGGTATCGTTAGATTCGTCTCAACAGCACTAGCAAAATTACAATTTCTTCAAGAAGAAGATGTTCTGTATTTATATAGCTTTTCATTACAAACTTTGAGCATTATAGAAGGAAAGATCAATGTGAAAGAGGAAGAAGATCGAGATAAGTATAACATACATACTTCACTCAAATAAGAAAAACTAATGGAATGTGTATCGAAAAGTCAACGTTTTGATAATGTTTGATGAATAGGTATAGTCCATTCAAAATCATAGTATCATGACCAGTCTAAGTTACGCTTGTCGCATAGTAGGTATCTAAGTATAGCGACTAGTGTAACTTGACCTCCCGCTTAGGCTGGTCATGTCATTTCATTATGTTTGCGAATCGACTGTACTGATTGTCATGGGTACATTAAAATACCGAAATAAAAAACAGGAATACAATCTAAATTCAGTATTCAATAAAAATTTTGATGCTTTACGGATGCAAAAATGTACTTATTATTTATTATATACGTAACTATTTACAATGCCTGGAAAATTTGTGACCAGTCAGAAGACTGCATTTTATTATTTTATAAACACTTATAAACCTTAACTAAACATTCATAATTTCATACCTTAATATATCACAAACAAGCAAAATTACGTTATTTCATTAAATATACGTGTAATAAGTACTTATATGGCTACATATAAAAACAATATTGTGCTCTTGGAGCTCTTGATATGAACTTGACATATAGGTAGTATGACAAAACTCACGATAAATAACTAAGTAGGCACTTAGGTACTATTTACAACAGAAGACTACAATTTATATATTTTAGACATAGGCAATTAAATGTTATTGAACTGAGCGTATACGTTACAAATGTACTTTTTTACAGTCTTATTTTCTATTTGTAAGCAGCTATTTAATTAAAAATAGTTGTGCTCAACAAACAATGAAGTATACGATAGCAAATACTCGTAAAATCAATAACATGAACCGTCAATGTATATCTTTTACCTATTTAATTCAGTTCAGTTGTAAGTATTCATAATATTCAGTAATTAAGTATAACAAAGAAAAATCAACTAAAATGCTATGATGCTGCAACCCTGTATGTATTACGAAAATTCTCAGCCATATTTAAGCCCATAGAACTACCTACACAGCACTTAATTTTGAAATGTATTTTAGGTATAGAAAGATTTTAAAACTGTTTTGTACAAATGTAACAGAGCCTTGGACAGTACCTTGCTCTACATACTTATAAACTTTGTAGAGAAAAACAAGGCTTGGTACATTTGACTATCCTTCATAATAAAATGCTTTGGTAGCCTAGGTATTAATCTATGTAACAGATCTTTTCTTTTCTAGAAACAGGACTAATAGGATTTTTTGATATGCCAATTTATTTGCTAGTTCAGTGCTTGAAAATCGACTCCATTTTGATATCTATTAGGTATAAGATCTGCTTTATCGGCTGAGGTTCTGTACTAAGCGCAATATTTCGTTTCACGTGGAGTGATAAAACCTGCAAGTGGAGAAGTTATTAGGTATCCACTACAAATGATAATGGAAATTATTTAATTTTTGACCTTCCTGCCCCTTTTATCACTCCGTGTGCAACCACAGTTTGCGCTTAAGCTGTACTAATTACATTACACTAACATAAACCGATTTGAAATACAGTACTGGGTATCAAGAGCATATTGATTGATACATTCAAGATACCCAGAAATATACATACTCCAAATCGAGCCCTGTTACCAGGGTTTTCTAATAGCAAAGTGTTTATCTGTAGTAGGCCGGCGGCGCACTCGGCGGCGGGGGCTGGTGGATGATGACAGTCGGAGGAGGCTGGTGGTGATGATGCACTGTCCTGGGAGGGTCGGAGCAGCAGTCGCAGCACAGGCAGGGGATGCAGCAGCAACAGCAGGGACGGCACGAGATATTACAACCCATACTGGAATTATAAGAAAAAAATATGTGAAAATAAAGATCAATAAAATGGAGCCAAACAGCTTTGCCTAGGATATAGCTTAGTTGGCAGGGCGGTGATAGCGGTGGGTGAATGATAAAGTATCGTGGTCCCGGATTCAAGTGTCGTCTGTACATTTTTAAAATATATTTTACAATACCAACTTATTTAGGTACCTACATGTAGATAAATATGTTGAAAATTGTTTTGAAACCTTAGATCATTTCGTATTATCTTAAATTAATAGATTTTCCAAAAATAAATAAAATATCGCAGTAATAATTTGATACTGATAACAGTTAGATGACATCATATTAGTTTTATATCGTGTTTCAGATTAGATACTTCGTAATAACCTACCTATTATTTTTTAAATATCAGATAAAATGTATGAAAATAAACTCAGAATAAAGTATTTATTGCACAAAACACTCCGTGGAGTAAATATTACCATCTTGACTGAAACGTTTGTAAAAAATGTCACAGATTTATTCAAGGTGCCAATTCACTGGTATTGGTATGTACCTATAAAGAAAAAAAACAAGGAAACTACAAGTATCTTCCTAGTATTAGTACCTCTGGTTTTTCTTTGTTGGGTCTGAGATTCGATCCGGAAAGGTTTACAATCAATCATTCATGGAAGCAGTCAATTGAGTCTTTCTGTTAGGGTACGTACTGTTGCTAGGTAGTCAGTCAGTTAGGTTGGCCTAGGTATTTTTCGTGATCAATAGGCATAGCATAGGTATACATACATACTAAAATATATTTGACTAGGAAAACCTAAACAAACGAGACATTTTCGAGACACACCACAAAGCGATTAATAAAAAGTGCTTCCGTCATAATGTTGAAATGTCTGTGGTTGAAAGCTGTTGAATCATTTTATCACTAAATTGTCAAGCTCAAGCTAAAATACAAGTCTTGGTTCTAGTTTGTTACTTTGTTTGACGAAAAATAAGTTTTAGTTTGTTAAATTTCCTTATGTGTAATACAAATTACAATGACCTGCCAGACAAACGAGTGACGTCTTAAGTAGAGTGACTGTTTTCCTTCTCATTTTTCCAACTACGTATTCCCACTCATAGGTACCGACTTACCTACCTAAGCAAACAAACATAATATGACTAAGACATATGCTCTAAGTAAACTGGTATAGTTCTAATGTGAACTCTACTTTGTATGGACTTGTGAAGGTTGATAAGACGTTGTTTCAAAAGGCGAGTGTAAATTATATGTCGTTTAAAAAGTTAGTCAAATTATATGTATTAGGTACTTTTTACTCAGTCGAAACGTCGGGTTTTGCGTATATCGCATAAATTTACATAAAAACTATCATATTAGGACCCGGTTAAGTAGGTTACTATGGTTACTTTACTACGGTACTAGGGGTTTAAGTGTTTTCTAATTATTATATTTTCAGATAGGTAGGTTTTTTTACCACCACCATGTAAACATTTAATGATAAATAATAATTATTAGTAGATAATTTAGTAATACCACGCAATGATCATTATTTTATAGTGTAAAGTTAGTATTAGTAGGTACGTTATTAGTGTAAGTAAGTATTTGCTGTGCAAGAGGCCGTCCACTAGTGCATGACTCACCTTAACTAAAAACTTTTCATCTGTACATAGGCTGGTTTGGGTAGGGGTATCCTTGTTGTTGGGGTGGTGGGTACCCGCCAGGTGGGGGTGGGTATCCTCCAGGCGGAGGGTATCCTCCCGGTGGTGGGGGGTAGCCTCCTGGTGGAGGGTAGCCTCCGGGCTGCTGAGGGTATCCAGGGTAGCCCGGTTGCTGGTCCACGTAGACCGGTGGTTGGTTGACGACAGTGACGCTCTGAGGCGGCTGCTGTTGCTGCGGGCCGCAGGCATTGGGGCAGCAGCAGGAGCACAGGCAGCAGGCACCCAAAGCCATCAGGCAAGGGTTGCAGCACACCTCGCAATCATCCCCACACTCCATCGACACGCACAAACCCATCGCGACTTCACGCCTTAAACAAAATATCAACTATCACTACTCTACTTATTGTTTATTGCGATGATGTAAATTTTACACCGCGTTTTAAAGGTAATTGGATAAACCCAAATAAAATAAGCCGCTTTTATGATAATTCCTTTACACAGAAACAAAATGGCGATCGGTTATCAGCACGATTTAGGTATGCTATCATATCTACCACTTTGTTTTTATCTATTGACAAACAGATAAGTACCTGGGTACGTGAGACAGGTTCTTGGAAAACAATGTTGTCATATTAGTTAGTAACACGACTTTTTCAAAGAAATTAACCAGATGTCAAAGAACTATGACATTGCAAATATCGGCATCGGAATTCGGAACTCGCAGAATTTAAAATTGCATGTAAATGACATAGTTAAAGGACTTTCCATCAACTACTACCTACTACTATAACAGCCACAACAGTCCACTGCTGGACATGGGCCTCCCGCCTTGGCCTCCCCTCCATCAAACTTCTCATAATTTCATACAGATGGAAAATGTTATAAATTTTCGCGGAAGAATTTCTACGGCCCGTGCCTGCAAAACCTTGTTCTTGTACAATACAAATTCCTACATATTGCTGCAAAACTTGACCGCATTACTTCAAGAACAGCCGGTGCATTGAAATATGCATCAAGCCCTGTTTCGTGATGTTAAAGTAGGTAATGCAATCAGCTGCTTATTAGCGTCAAATGATTTTTAAAAGAAAAGCAGTACCTAATGTAAAGTACTTAGAGCTCTCTCTCTCTCTCAGTTTGACTCATCTAAGTATACCTAAATTGCACATGTTTTTCTAACTACTTACAATGAAATTTATATTCACGTTAACCACCTAATTATGTTTGATTCTAAATTGTTTTATAACTTATTTTTATTGGCTGTTTTCTAAAGGCTACTTACAAGCATTAAGTTAAAAAATGTGAAACATTTTGTTATTGATTGTTAAGGTTTATTTTTGTCATAACTAACTAATAGTTCGCGTTTCTTTCTTTGTTAAACTAGGGCTAGTTAACATAATACAACAGAATTTTCACACTGTTTCAGTTCTTATCTAGAACGCTGCAACACAGCTCATTTACATTTGCATATTTATTTAATAATAGCAGTTTTAGCAAAATTATAATATTAGTGGACGGCCGAAATAGTTAGTAGTAAAGCACTATAAATGATTAATCAATTACTTAAAAGGGCTTACCTTGTTAGTACTTAATTAATTAAACTTTGTAACGACACAAACCATTTACCAACCGTCTGGTTGTTGTAAACACAACGTGAAAATGAAACTGATACTGAGTCACAAAGTCACTCTACTGAGGGAATAGCCGGAGAGCTAGCGACAGGAAAAGAGTTCGTTTTGATACGCAGCGTAACAAAACGAAAACAAAATATTGAAAACACTATATCAGTAGGTAGGTATCAGTTACACTTTCACGTTGTGTTTATAACAACCTATTCTATTCTATTCTATTTCAGCCTATTGCAGTCCACTGCTGGACGTAGGCCTCCCCCAGGGAACGCCATAAGGCACGATCTCCCGTTTTTGCCATCCAGTCGCTACCAGCCGCCTTTTTTAAGTCATCGGTCCATCTGGCCGGAGGGCGTCCAACGCTACGCTTGCCGAGGCGTGGTCTCCACTCGAGAACCCGCTTACTCCACCGTCCGTCGGTTCTACGACAAATGTGGCCAGCCCACTGCCACTTCAGCTTGCTACACTTCCAGACTATGTCCGTCACTTTGGTCTTTTTTCGGATGGCCTCATTCCGGACTTTATCCATTATAGAGATACCAAGCATAGACTCCATAGCTCTCTGAGTGACATGTAGCGGTGGGCCAGTTTTACTGTCAAGTTCCACGTCTCGGCTCCGTAGGTCATGACTGGTAGGACGCATTGATCGAACACCTTGGTCTTGAGGCATTGTGGCAAAGATGATTCGAGGATATGACGCAGCTTTCCAAATGCTACCCAGCCAAGCTGCACTCTTCTGGTGATTTCAGCCTCAAAGTTGTCTCTTCCCATCTGCAAAGTTTGCCCAAGGTACACATATTTCTGGACAACTTCAAGGGCTACACCTTCGACGGAGACCGGCTCAGGGATTATGTGTTGATTGAACATGACCTTCGTCTTATCCAAGTTCATCCCAAGTCCAACACGTCTCGAGGCAGAGTTAAGACTAGATAGCATTTTTTGCAGGTCCTGCAGCGATTCGGCCATTATGACTATGTCGTCGGCAAAGCGGAGATGCGTGAGACTTTCGCCGTTGACGTTGATGCCCAGTCCATCCCACTGTAGAGTTTTGAAGACATCCTCCAATGCGTTGGTGAAGAGTTTCGGGATATAACGTCACCCTGTCTTACACCACGGAGCAGTTGGATGGGTCTTGTACTATGGTTTTGTACTTGAACGGACATCGTAGCCATTTGATAAAGGCTTCTCAGCACCTCCACATACCGCCAGTCGACTTGACACCGCTGCAAGGACTCCAAAACAGCCCAGGTTTCGATAGAGTCGAAGGCTTTTTCGTAGTCCACAAAAGCCATACACAGTGGTTGGTTGTACTCCTCTGTCTTCTGTATAACCTGCCTTACAGTATGGATGTGGTCCACGGTACTGAAGCCCTTACGAAACCCGGCCTGTTCGGTCTGAGAGCCGCCCCAATTTCGTCTATATCTACATTTTTATAACAACCAGTTATAAAAATGTAGACTTGTGAGTGAGTCATCTTAAACTTCTTGCGAGCTGGTGCTTCAGGTGCCTGGCTATTTTTACTAGGAGAGATTAGATGGCAAGGTATCAAAAGTGTAGAAATCTATAAACCTTTTGGTATTGTAGTTGTTTTATTTACTTATTTATTTATTTACTTTTGGTATTGTATTTATACGAATAAACATTTTTTCTTCGTAAAAGCAATTCCAAACGATTTAACGTTATATTTAATTATTTTATCTTATAAAAACTAATGATGGTTGAAATTCTGTTGATTGATAATGATAAATACCTTTGTTTTTCAAATTGTAAACGTTTTCACGCAGCCAGCTCTCTGAATAGAATGTTGCGACCATGTGACGTGATCGCCAACGCACTTCTGTAGCGTTGTTATAGCATAGCTATCCTTTTCATTCATAATGGTATTACAGGTGGTATGAGAGGGATAGAATTGTTAAGGTGCGCTGTACTGTACTCAAGGTATCGTCAGATGGAAAACCGCGAGTGACGGACAGAGTATAGTATTCTTTGGACGGAGTGAGTGAAGCCACTTGTAAATAGCTCCTTCTAAATGGCTGACGTGCTCTACCCGATTTTACGAAACCACTGGCTACAATTCTACAGGCGAAATTCCATGTACATTGCGTAGCCGGTTTAAGAATTGAATCATAATGGCTATCCGGCTACGTAATGTACATCGAATATCGCCTGTAGAAATGTAGCCTGTACTTTCGATGCATAGGCCACTGGCTGCTAAGAAAAAAGTAAAAACTCAATGAAAACCTTAGCGTCCTTGCACATGCAACGGTTGCGTGTTACCTGTAGATTTTATTTAGCGTCACGAAAGTGATGAATGATTAGAGTTTTGCCACAGTATTGAAACCTTAGGTCTTAATACAAACTGAAATGACTTTTAAACACGTATTTCTTTCGGAATCTGATAACAACGTGCTATCAGCGGAGCGGAAAGGCTCACGGTTAGTGCACACGAGGCCAAAATCTGTCACAATTCCTGCAAGATTAGTTACTTTTCGATGCGATTACTCAGAAAGAAAACCCATTTTACACTGAAAGGTATGAGCCAGCAAAACATTAAAAAAGTAAATTAAAGTACTTTGCGTGACAAGGTGACCTCACATGGTGCGCTGTCTTTCCTTTGCGTCGCGGGTATCCTATAGGTAATTTTGGTCTGTCAAAATTCAGACAATTTACCTACCTTTATGTTTACCTGACCTAGCCGTGTGATGCCGGCTTAGAATAGCATCACCCCAATTCTACCCGTGGGTGTCGTAAAAAGCGACTAAGGGATAATTATTATCCAGGGAGTGGGCAGCAGCGTTCCCTGTGAATAAAACATCTTGCACTGCGCTCGCCAATCCGCCTGCCAAGCGTGGTGAGTATGGCAATACCCCCCAATACGGGGGAGGCCCATGTCCAGCAGTGGACTGTTGTGGCTGTAAAGGTAAGGTAAAGGTATGTTTACCTACCTTAGGACTGCAATGATATTCTCTAAGGACTCTAAATCATACTTAACCTATTCATTCATTAATAGGTATTAATTGTAGGCATTACTCGTATGTAAGTAGATAATTATGTATACAGGATGTAAAAAAATCAACTGCAAATATTTTAAGGGGTGAATCAGCCCATGAAACTGAACAACTTTCCCCAAGGAACATAGGTCGAATATGAAAAAAATTTTTGGACCTCCCATACAAATTGACTCTGTCAGCTTGTACATTTTGTATGGGAGGTCCAAAATTTTTTCTCATATTTCGACCTATGTTTCTTGGGCAAAGTTGTTCAGTTTCACGGACTGGTTCACCCCTTAAAATATTTGCAGTTGATTTTTTTACACCTTATATAGTATTTTATTGAGTAGTTGAACAGGTAGATTTTCTCTTGCATGAACTGCCCGCTGAGCTAGGTGTGTTGCATACCAAGTTAATCAATGATAAGTACCTTCTTACTATTAATATAATTTTTTTTATATAACTATAATAGTAATTACACAAAAATTGCGTTCTATAATAAAAAAATGTTACAATTCATCTAGCTCGCATGTCAAAAGATAGTGTGTAATCATCATAATCCCCGTATCTTATCAGGCCATGCGTCACACTCAATCAATGCCAAAAATTAGACAATGCCCAGAGTTAAATTCTGTGCGGCGCACGGATAACGCACCGAACGATGTTACATCCTGAAACACTGTGAATATAGTCATGAGTGATGATACAGTAAGGGCAGACACAAGACTCAAACAAACGGACGACGAGATAACGATAGAAAGACGAGAAAATGGAACACAAGAGAATAGTCCGAAGATTAAAAAGAAAACACCGTTGGTGCGACGACTTTCGAGTTTCAGGTCAACGTTGAGACCGAACTTGACTCCGATCCGGCGAAGTTTTCGGAAGATCAGCTGCATGCGAGGCGTGAGAGACGAGGAAGATGAGAAGTTACCTCTTAACGAGGCATCAAGAAGGAAAAGTTTTGACATAAGCGTGGGGCTAGCACGCAAAATGTCCATGTTTATTTTTACAAAGAAGAATTCGTGCGTGCATCCCTACCATCCGTATTACCCCGAGCAGACCACGAGGAAGATCTACGTCATACACGAGGAACATTAGTTAGTGGATTTTCCCAGTTTGGGAGTGAATTGTGACTGTTTTGTAGTTTTGTTGCGATTGAGAGTATTGTACTCACCCGTACCTAAGTACTTGGATGGTTGTGAAAATAAGTATGAAGTTCTTACTCGAATCATGCCTTAATATCATGAATTGTTGTGGATTCTCGAATGCGAGCTACGGTTACAAAGCAATAATTGAAAAACAAACGTTTACTTTAAGCTCTACCATGTTCATAACAACTGTAATAACAATACGCAATTAAGAAGTGGACTGGAAAGTAAGATGTTTTTCAAAATTGATTACCTACTTAACTTTTTTCTTAATTAGTGATAAAGTTTGTCTTTAGGTTTATGTAATAAAAATTTCTGTGATCGTAAATCACATATTAAAATGTAACATTTGTATTTATTATAAACTTTGTTTGCTTCCCGTTTCTGTTTGAAATCTGTTTTCTGGATAAGTTTGCTTCTTTACATACCTATATATAATACAGACTCCATAAACAAATAACTAAACATTAGGTAAGTATAGTAACTTCCATAAAGGATACCATTACTGTAAAAACGAATTCCATCAACTATCTATTTGAAGGAGGTAGGCAGGAGTTGCTTACTACGCAGCTACGGCGTAGGCACTTCGTAGGTGTGTCCTATATTGCGTTATAAATAATATTGTGTACAATTTTGAATGCTTACCTATTATATTTTTTGAATTTCTAAGTACCTAATGCTTTTTAATCCTTTCGCCACATCACAGAATATATAAAGGTAAATCTCGATCCAAATCAAAATTCAGCTACTTAATAGATATTTTTTTTATCGATTTTAGATGCTATCTCGAGATACGACAAGTTGTCAGTTGTAAAAATGGGTCATCCATGTTATTACTTTGCTTCCTATACTATTGCGTATACTAGGGATATTATTATTATATATTTAGGTAAGTAGACAATCATATCAGGCACGATTTAAGATGTGAATATATGCGCATACCTAGTTCTTAAATATAATTGACATATTTTACGGATTGAAACATGAAAAACCAATAAGCAAAGCAAAATATAAGCAATAACAAGCAGTGATTGCTTAATGATTAATAGACTGCACTGTTTAATAAGATTCTTAAATATAAAAACAGAAAGTAGGTAATCAAGTAATTAATAATGCTTATTACAAACAAAAGAATAACTAGCAGAGTGTGTGACCTGAGTACCTAGAATTTGATTTTATCGCTTCCAGTCTAGTCACTATTGTTACCTCGTGTTAGCAGGCAGTAATAACATTTATTTATTAACGGTGTAAAGTTACAGAATAAATAAAAGTGCGTTCCCAAAATCGAAAAGTCAATATTTGTGTCCAAGCAGCAATATTACTAATTAAACGGATATTTTAAGCTTGATTGTCTAACGCAGACAGGATTTGAACTTGCAACTTTCAGCATCTGTAGGTACCTACTGCCTACGCCTCTACCAACTAGGCTACCGCGGCTCAATCTTAGCATGCGAGATAGTGCAAGTGTTACGTACGACTCTACATTTTCAAATGTGCCTACTAATTCTTAACCCTAAGTTATGATAATAATACTCTTGATTCAGATCAGACAAACAAGTACCTATCTATATCAAAGATGGTATGGTACAAAGCATGTAGCACTGCAGTTGATCAAAAAGGCATGGTCAAATTGTTCAAAGGCAATCTTGCCCAAATTGGCGCCGACAGGTTTTCGGTTTTCGGCAAATTATATGTACACGTACCTACTGCCTGTAGGTAAAAATCCTTGGCATACATCAGTATGCTACCTTGCCAACTCAGTTGGTGTAAATCTTCAATATGAAAGGGCACGTCTATACCTTATTAATACTATCAAGTTTAGTGAGCTTCAATATGGGTAAAACTTTCACAAGGTGTGAGTTAGCCATGGAGCTGCTGGCACAAGGATTTCCTGCACATCAGTTGAGAGACTGTAAGTCCTTTCTATCTATCTATCTTTTTAGGCTATATTAGGCCACTGCTGGACATAGGCCTCTTCTTTATTGCGATATTCTCTACGTCCTTGTGCCACACGTCCCGTATCTAACAGGTGCCTACAGTAGATATTATACCGTCCGATCAGCGAGCTGATAGTCAAGTCCTAAGTTATCCTAAAATAAACAGGATTAACAAGTCTTACTCTGCTTCTTCTGTCGTGTTGTGTGGTACTTTTTAAAACTCTACATTCTTACGATTCAGGATACCTGTTACGGAAGAGATTATCTAGGTACCTACCTATTTCTTCAAAAATATAACCAATTGCGTTCTTGAATCTATTCTAGTAAAACTGAAAACGAGAGGATGATGATGGTTTTGTTTGGTTTTGTTGTTGTTGTGAGTTTGTGAGATCATCTCACTTTAAAAAAGTGGTCACGAGCAACACTGTGAATCGTAGGATTATCTAGGTAAAAATCCAAAATATACACTACTTAAATCCGTTTTAAATTGTTTTATTGTGATGAATGATAGTTGTGCTAATGAAAGGTAATTTGATACGTATCTACATACGGATATCATGCCTATATCCCTTGCGAAGTAGATAGAGCGTAAACGGCTGTAGAAAACAGCCATTTACACTTACAGCTTCAAAAGTTTGAGAGTCATTCAGAAGACTGTATCACTATAGTGGCAGGTAGTCAGCCTGTCGCCTAAAACACATTAACTCTCAAATTCCTTAGTCGCTTCTTACGACATCCATGGGAAAGATATGGGTTGGTGCTATTTTAAGCCGGCACCACACGACTATGATAGGTAATGATGATTAGGGGTGCCCCTTCGAACGCATAACATTTTTACTCCAATTTGCAGTACGCATAACGATTTTGGCTTAGTAGTCATTTCGCATAAATTGGCATAGCTTTTTATATGCATAATGGATTTATTGGCATAACTATAAATAACTTTAATTTTGTTTACCATTATGTTAATACAAAACAGAAATCCTCACAACAAGTAGGTACTTTGTAGTCATCCTATATGGAGTATCAAATTAAAACGTTTACCTTATTTCATAGAACGTGTTTTTGATAATATAATTTCATTGTCGTGCAATGCCAACTTAGAATAGCATCACTCAATAAATAATACCTGTGGTTATAGTAAAAAGCAACTAAGGGAATTTAAAATAAATTAGCAACAGCGTTCACTGTGAATACAACATGTTGCACTGAGCTCGCTCATCCGCTTGCCAATCGTGGCGATCATGGCAATACCCTCCAAGACGGGTAGGCCCATGTCCGACTGTTGTGGCTGTTAATGTAGTCTCTGAGACCGGACCATTCCTCAACTCTGACAAGGGTCTAAACTTGAAAAATTTGTTAAATACTTACCAACCATATGAACAATTATTTTTTTGTTACGATTATACTTAAGTAATGCCTTTTATGCGTTTACATTATTAGCCATATCGTCCGTATGCCATAGAAATTTATGCGAAAAAAGTTATGCTAAATTAAGATTATCTATGCGAAAAGATGAGTACCTATGTCATAAACAGTTATGCAAAATTAAAATAGGACATATAATTTTATGCATTCGAATATGGACCCGATAATTAGATTTGCTTACCTAAATGATGTAGGTAACATAATGTTGATCGTGCCCTTTTAAGCTCGGAATCATTTTTCATTGTGTTGTTTCTAGGGGTATGCTTGGTAGAAGCAGAGAGCTCACGCCAGACGGAAGCTGTGGGTGGGCCAGATGATGACGGGTCGTTCGACTACGGCTTGTTCCAAATTAACGACCGCTATTGGTGCAACCCTGGTGAACTGCCTGGGAAGGAGTGCCATATTCGGTGCAAAGGTATATTTTTAATGATGACATTATAATCTAATTATTTAGTAGGTACCAGTGGCGAAGGGTCGCATTTTAGTGAAGGTAAGCCAGAGCAAAAAAATTACTAACTGAAAGTGTGACACTAATGTGGGAGTATGTATTTGTAAATTATTGAAAGCGTAGCCGTTGGGAATCGGCATGTTTGGACCCTTCGTCGCTGGTACCTGTCCATTTTTCAGGCAGATTCTTTATTTTTCATCAAATTTTGGCTAACTCAGAATCTGACTTTATCCAGAGGATTTCAGTATGAGATAAGTTTGGAATGCCTGAATTATAACCATAAAACTTAACAACTTTCTCGTAAAAACAGATATTGTCCGGAAATGCCAATAAAACATTGCTGATAATGGGAAGTCGGATTAAGTTTCTTTTCTTCTTTCTAAATGAAAATCTGTAACTTTCATAGGTTTTATTCAGGATTTTAGTTTTTCCAATCTGTCATGTTTTGCTTTAAGGCGCTAAGTCCACAGGTGAGACATAAGACATAAGACGGAGAAGTAAGACAAGCGACGCTTGAAACCATTCCATAGGTAAATAATTTATGAAACTGAAGAGACGCTGTCTACAAATGTGTGACGCGCGTCGCATCGTTGACGTGACGATCACTTGTCTGACAGATGTCATCTTACACTCGCGTCGCGCGTCTCATCTGTGAAGATAGCCCATTATTAGGACTGCGGACTGTATCATTGATGTAGCCATACGCCGATTAAGCCATATAGCCATAGGGGAATTGTGCTTAAGATGACATACTTTTTGTTTAGAGCTCAATATTTTGTTAAATAAAGTCATGTAAGTTTTAAAATCTGATGCATGTTTAAAAACATTTTATTAGGAAGCTGATAATTTATTTTAAAATTATGTAGGTAAGTTAAAAATTTGAAATTTTTTGAACCAAAAACCACCACCACTCCGACCAGAGTAAGACGACACAGCGTTATGATAAGATGACATACGCGTTAATATTTCTTAAACAGTGTACCCAATTCTTTCTTGACCAATTGTTATGTGACGAGAAATTTAAACATGGTCGGGAATACGGAAAATAATGCTGAAAACAGTGAATACGAGTTTAATGGGTAAGTTGACATATAACCTCACACCCCCTAATCTGGTATGTCGTCTTACCTTCGTGTTACTCAAAGCGTAGTACTAAAATTTTTTTTTTTTAAATTATGTAAAAGGTTTACATTACTCTTTTATTAAAATATACACTAATATAACCCTAGATTACACCAAAAAATATTTGGCTTACTAAATTATTTATTTTGGTAGTTTCACCAACAAACAAACAACAAGCTGAAGGTGGATGAAAATTCCTGGAAGATAAAAATCACAAAAAACCGCATAATTTCTACATTTGTTAACATTGACTGTTCTATTGAATATATGTATTAGGAGCACCAAAAATACACTTAAAAACAGTACAGGTACACCTCTAACATCAATACTTTAGTAGATATTGATGATGTGTCATCTTATCTCAGTATGCCATCTTGAGCACAATTCCCCTACCAGCGTAACTTGGCCTCCCGCTTAGGCTGGTCGGTCATGTCATTTCATGACAATATGATTGCCAATAGTCTTTACTAGACTAGTTAAAAGACTAGTCTAAAAGAATGGAGATGGCTACATCAATGATACAGTCCGCAGTCCTAATAATAGGCTATCTTCACAGATGAGACGTGCGACGCGAGTGTAAGATGACACCTGCCAGACAAGTGATCGTCACGTCAACGATGCGGGAGGCCAAGTTCCGGTGGTCGTATTACTTAGATACTATGTGAACAGCGTAACTTGGCCTCCCGCTTAGGCTGGTCACGACACTATGATTTTGAATGGACATACAATTTTTTCGTACATTTGTTTTCCATAGATCTCCTGACGGCCGACATATCCATCGCTTCGGATTGTGCCAAGAAGATCTTCGGCATACAAGGGTTCAGCGCCTGGCTCGGCTGGACCAACGAATGCAGGAACAAAAAACTACCCACTCTCTCTGAATGTTATTTGTTCACATAAATTATGCATCGAATTGTGCCAAGAAGATCCACGGCATACAAGGGTTCAGCGCCTGGCTCGGCTGGGCCAACGAATGCAGGAACAAAAAACTACCCACTCTCAATGAATGTTTTCTAAATCCTTGAAGGTTTCTAAAACCTAATGTCAGAGTAAAAAAATCAAATTTTAATTTCATATTTGAGTTAACCATGAAAAGTAAATGTCTCTACGGTCTCTACTATTTTGATGAAAAGTATACAGGGTGTTGGGAAAAGTAGTACGTTCCTTTTAACCACGAGTTCTGTAGGTATAACAAAGTGTCTTGAACACCTATAGAACGTGTGGTTTGAAGCAACTTACTACTTTTTCTAACACCCTGTATTTACAATACAGGTATTCAAATAGATAAGGCTGGAACCACAGACAAATGAAACCTTTTTCGCGCAGCGCCAATGACGTTTTGGTTCTCTGTGGCTGGAACAAAAAACTACCCATTCTCAGTGAATGTCATTTATTCACAATTAATTATTTACAATGTATTTAGGTACAAGGGGAATGATCGCAAGCCTCTGATAATAATACTTTACAAGATAAATAAATACTGAAGTTCTCTCTAAGGAGTAATAGTAGCCTCTTCTACTCCACTTAATATCAGATAAGACCGTAAATTTAATTTTTAAAAACGTTGGAAACTGCTTAGCAATGATCTAAATATATTTCTCTGACTAAAACGTGTACTGGTGCATATCCCGAACTGGCAACATTTTTGTTTGTATTAAATTGTAAGACATTTGAGCAGGATATCAACAATAATGTTGCCAATCGGGATATGCTCTTTATCTGCGCCAGTTACACGTAAATTTAAAATGGGAAAATTGAAAATTTCATTAGCGACCGCTGGGACTTGAACCCAGGACTGTGAAGTACCGTCCCACCGACGCCAACTGAGCTACGAAACTGGCGGACCCTGGTGAATTTCTCAACCTATTGATGCTCAAGCGACGATAATAGCGATAGCGTCCCGGCGGCCGCTAATGAATTTTTCAATTTTCTCATTTCAATTTATGAGAATAATACAGCACTGTAAGTGTATCAAAAAGTCCAATACATCAGTTATATGTACATCGATTGCGGGTAATGCAGATTTTCATAAGTTGTAGACCGAACGTTGATTAGTTTTGCTGGCACGAGAGGGTTTGTGCCATTTTCTTAACACTTTATAGAATACTAAACAATCCTATGAGTATTTGATGATATGAGATTGCTTTTCCATTGTTAACTTATTTAGTGAGGTATGTAAGTAGTAATAAGTAAGCATAGATCTTTCGTGTTCTCAATCACACAAAATAATAATTAACTTAGGGAATATGATATGGTGATACGGATGGGTGGGTACATATTTAACACAAATTGATGGCTCTAATAAATACTGGTATTTGCAACATAATAAATACTTATTTATCTTTTTACAGTTATTTTCTTAACCTTTTCACGCCTTTTTACCAAGTTCCTTGGTTCGAAGGGTGGATGCCTCGACTGCTTTGATAAAAGACGACCTGAAACAACAAAAAATAAACAGATTTCACTTGGTATGAATTTGGTAAGTAAAGATAGAGTTCCATTCTGGGCTGTCCATGTGGTGCTGCACTGCAAAGAGGTAGCAACATACCGGGCAAAGTACCTCGGAAATCCGGGGTCAATCCCCGAGGCAATCAGTGATTTGGTAGGGTTGCTGAGCTTCCTCGGGGAACTAGGATGGCTCGAGTAGTGGGCCCCCACCCATCACGCAAAATAGGCGCATGTAGACGTCGAGTTGCGGAAAACAGCCCGTACAACCATTACCATTACCATTAGAGTTCCATTAAAGTACCTACAGCTCAAGTTTCAATTATGCATTATATGGATTTAATAAAGGATCAAATTATAATGATGTCTCTTCTGTATTTAGTTAGACCAACCAATATAGTTTGATCCCCTACTTAACTACCTAGTCCTGCAATGTATTCTGCAGCTGGGTTTACTGACTTTATTCTAAAGGTTTAAAAACAAACCTGATCTTCCCATCCTCAAGCTCAGCCACACCAGCAATAGTGCTGCCCCCTGGCGAGCACACTTCATCCTTCAGCAGTCCTGGATGTTTCCCTGTTTGTAACACCATTTGACCACTGCCCATCACTACTTGAGCCACCACTACAGTTGCCCAGTTAAGGGGTCAACTTATAAAGGTTTCTATTATACATATTGATAGAATAATCAGTAAAGTTTCATCTCCTTCTAAAGAACCCTGTTCTGAACCTAACTTTACAACTTACTTCACTGACTTTATTAAAGATGGATGATGATGATGATGATGGATGACCTCTCTGGCTGATTTCAGCCATGACAACCACTTCTACTTATTACAAGATGTTTAAATTAAAAACAAACCTGATCTTCCCATCCTCAAGCTCAGCCACACCAGCAATAGTGCTGCCACCTGGCGAGCACACTTCATCCTTCAGCAGCCCAGGATGTTTCCCCGTTTGTAACACCATTTGGCCACTACCCATTACTACTTGAGCCACTACTACAGTTGCCCAGTTAGAGGGTCAACTTATAATGGTTTCTCATACATTATTTAGATAGACCAGTGTAGTTTGATCTTCTTCTAAAGAACCTTGTTCTGCACCTGACTTTACAACTTACTTTACTGACTTTATTATAAAAGGGTTAAACAAACCTGATCTTCCCATCTTCAGGCTCAGCCACATTTGCTATGGTGCTGCCATCTGGCTGCAGTTACACAGTTAAGGGATCAACTTATAATGGTTTCTCATACATATTGTTAGAATAACCAGTATAGTTTCATCCTCTTCTAAAGAACCTCGTCTTGCACCTGACTTTACAACTTACTTTACTGACTTTATTATAAAAGGTTTAAAAACAAACCTGATCTTCCCATCCTCAAGCTCAGCCACACCAGCAATAGTGCTGCCCCCCGGCGAGCACACTTCATCCTTCAGCAGTCCAGGATGTTTCCCCGTTTGTAAAACCATTTGGCCACTGCCCATCACTACTTGAGCAGCCACTATAGTTGCCGTTAAGGGGTCTCTCAACTAAATGGTTTCTCATACATATTCTTAGAATAACCAGCATAGTTTTATCCTCTTCTAAAAAAAATTGTTCTGCACCTAACTTTACAACTTACTTTACTGGCTCTATTATAAAAGGGTTAAAAACAAACCTGATCTTCCCATCATCAAGCTCAGCCACACCAGCAATAGTGCTGCCCCCCGGCGAGCACACTTCATCCTTCAGCAGTCCAGGATGTTTCCCCGACTGTAGTACCATTTGGCCACTGCACATCACTACTTGAGCTACTACTACAGTTGCTAATGAAGGGGTCAACTTATAATGGTTTTTCATACATTATATTTAGACAAACCAGTGTAGTTTGATCCTCTTCTAAAGAACCTTGTTCTGCACCTGACTTTAAAACTTACTTCACAGACTTTATTGAAGTTGGATGATGATGATGATGATGAATGACCTCACCGGCCGATTTCGGCCATGACGACCACTTCTACTTAATACAACAGGTTTAAAAACAAACCTGATCTTCCCATCCTCAAGCTCAGCCACACCGGCAATTGTGCTGCCCCCCGGCGAGCACACTTCATCCTTCAGCAGTCCTGGATGTTTCCCCGTCTGTAATACCATTTGTCCACTACCCATCACCACTTGAGCGGCTAGGCGTAACGCTTGCGCCCTCGGTGCACCTTGCTTCACTGCGCCGTCTGCTAAGGCTTCAATTACTAGGTACATCTGAAATGGGAGAGAAATAAAAAATTACTAGTCACAGTTCTACAAATGGGTAAAAGAATAGTGAATAAATACGATATTTTAGCTAATGCTTTTACCCTCTCCCTTTCATACAAAGAAATAAAATCTAATTATCACTGTATGAAAACATGTATGTGTTCAAATTATGATTTGATTTGATTTGATTTGAAAATATGGTATCAGTCCCTAATGGGAAAACCACAGAAACTATTTTGGAACATGTGAATCTAAATTAAACTTTTTAAGGAAGTTCTATCTTTTACCAATTAACAAAAGTATGTTTAAAAATAGTATACAACAAATAAAGTTTATTTTATACTGCAATGTATCTACTTACATAGGCAGGTCCACAGCCGACAAGGGACCCTAATGATGCCATCAAACTCTCTGGAACCTTCTCAACCACTCCACATCCTCCCATCAGCCTCTCCACTATGGCACATTCCTCAGGAGTCACCCGAGGGTCTGGAGTATACAAACAAGCTCCGGCCCCAACTGTTGCTGGGGTGTTGGGCATTATTCGGACCACCTTTATGCTTTTTGATAGAGCATCTAATGCCTGAAAAGAGAACAAAATAATTCATTGAAATACTTGTAAAACAGGCTTGCAGGCTCCAACAGGATGAAATAAAAACAGTGCCAGAAGAAAACTGGTAAGAACATGCTGATTTTAAGTTATGATTAGAAATAGGTATTATTACCATATTAAGGTATGATTGATCACAAATTTTCTTATTTTGCTATGTTAATTTATTGTTATTATAAATTGAATTAGAATGTGATTTTTTTACAGAGGATCTAAATAAAATAAATAAAAATTCCTACAAAGAAATAAATGTTAATTTACTTGAATAAATAAATAATGTGCTGTGAATGAATATCAAAACCAAGTTTTGGGTTCAATACTTTAACACAATGGAGTTGTTTGGTGCAATTTAAGCATCAAAGTAGCAGGAATATTGAAAACTTATAGATTTCACTACGAGTACACACACAACTAGATAAAATACAAAATGTTATTTTGGTTCAGACTTGCATGACAAAATCACAAATTACTGTGCACAGAGATGAATGACAATGGTCGTGATTATATGTTATGGTCGTGAATTAGTAAAGCAAGACGACTCACACAACAAATAGCAGAACATTAACACACCTTATGTAAATCTTCAATGGTAATGCCAGCCAACATAGATATGAATAATACACTTTTTGGTGGAGTTTGTTTCGGCAGAGTATTGACACAGTCATCAACCGCGGTTCTTAGCATGCCAGGCTTCACACCCAGGAAAATAACATCACAATTGTAGAATACTTCACCGTTTTTGTCAGTGGTATTTGCACCTAATTTACTCCAATCGGATAAATTTTCTATGTGCGGCCCAGACACCCAGATGTTAGACGGCGGGTGGCAACCTGAAAAACCAAGTTGTTTATTCAGTAAACTGCAAAAAAATCTAAACGTAATATGGAAAAAATTAAAATTACTTTTTTTTCATTTTTTTTTTAATTACCATTGTTTACGATTCCTTTCACGATGGCACTCGACATGTTGCCACCGCCTATAAATCCTAGATTGAACGACATCCTTTTAGCTTATTCTTACAGTGTCCCGTTTATAAAATTAGAAAATAACAACTAAATTACTGAAACTTCCCTGAAAAACACTGAAACTAACTTACATAACTGTGTACATAACATAACCTCAAAATCTGATTGTCAAATACTGACTGTCAGTGTCAATGTTACCTTGTTGTTGATTGGCTCATTTAATAACCAAGCTATTACGTTATTCGCGGAAATAAGTACGGCTTCATAACCATTGGCCGATTACTTTCTACCATTTCCATTACACGTAAAAGTAATTGCTGCACTTCACTATGCTATCTAAATTGTGCCCTTTTCGAGCAGTTGGTCTTAATAAATAATGAAAGGTCGAGATCATTAAATAACTTGGTTTGCAAATAGTTTTGTCATGTCAGGCTATTCCACTAAAGGGTTCCACCTTGGGTTCCACTGGGTTTGCTAAGATCAGGCTGTGTGGAAATGTGGAACGGAACGTTATTGCCCATAATGTTACCATAATTGAATTAAAATTTTACTAATTGTAACCAAGCTTTTAATCTATTACCCGGTTTTACTCGGCATTCAAATCAGTTTTATGTAATAACTAGCTTTCCGCCCGCGGTTTCACACGCGGTATTTATCTGTTTGGTCTAATAAAAAGTTTTAAATACATTGCATTTAAAATCCAAAATTTTGAAATTTATTGCATCAAAGATCACGAACTGGAGACTACACGACAACAGATGGCGCAACTACTTGAACGATTGTAAAAGCCCTTACATCTTTAAAAATACGCCCTTTATGTTAAAACGGGAACTTTCTTGTTCGAGGGGAGAGAAAGGGCTACTGCACAATTTGATAAGTCCATTTATCGTACCGAGAACCCTTTTTAAGTTTTATCGGCACGCACATTTTATCAACTTAGTTTTATTATATACTGGGTGTTACAAAACAACTAATAAAGCTGAAAGGGGGTCAAGGTATTCATAAAACTGACGTAATAAAACGACGTTTTCAGTTGAACAGCCGATGACGGACAGCTTTATTTTTGAAAAAGAGCGTTGAACCACAGACAATAAGTTACAGTTATTGTACAACAGATGTCGCTACATACATAGTTATTTGATGTTACCAGTGTAAATAAATGTCTCATTATAACAACTTTCCCCATGGAACATGGGTCGAAATATGAAAAAAAATATTTGGACCTCCCATACAAAATGAACTCAATTTATATGGGAGATTTATTGGTTGTTTTGTAACATGTATAATGATGATGAAATATTGTCTCCTTTCTTTTCCATTGTTGTTGTATTTAGCATTCGATCAATGGGTGAATTTATCTCTAATCTTGGTTCAGAATATTAAAACAACTACTAGGGGCTGAAGTAGTCTACTAAATGAAAAGTTCCACTGCCACTAGTGGGTGATTCCTAGTAGGTACTATTATTTATTCTGTAGTGATAGCAAGCTAGAACAGAGCTGCAGTGGGGACTTGAGGCAGATTTTGTTCTGAGTACTAATAATTTTTCCGCTTCTTCACACAATATTGACACTACTATATAGTACTTCATAGTTCTCGTCCATCTCGGGAAGTGTAAGGTGGTCCATTATATTCTTGGAAGAAGTATGCTGATTCGAATCTCAAAAAAATCCGCGCCGAGTCACGCCGCACAGTGCAGTTGCAGAGACGTTAAGTGCAGTTTTTTTTATTCATGCAAATCAGGACAAGAAAACATTTTATTGCCGCGCTACAACACTGAACAACAACACAGTTTCACCTTTAAAATGGAATAACCACTTTCCTTTATCCATTATAGCCATAGCTAACTTTTTCTTGTAACGAAGCATCTTATCCTAAAATGTATTAGGCTTTCATCAATCAATAGGTCTCTAATGAGAATAATAAATAAATCGCAGATAACAAACAAACATGCAAACAAATTATATAAACAGAGTTTAATACCTGAGGATCATCTATTTACTACCAAAATTTGACTACACTTCTTTTTATGGCAACCCTAAAAGTCAGTTTGTGGCTTCATTTTCTGCGGGTGAGGTGTAAGGTGTATTTTTTAGATTATTTTGATATCGATAACAATTCTACAATGCTTGAATAGTGTTAAAATCTGGAAAGTGCTCAACTATGTGTCGTGATAGTGATTTAACAAGTTATAGTTTGTTTGAAGTGTAGTGTCCAACATGTTTCGATGTATACCATTGTTCAAATGTAATCGCCAAGTGGAATGTGTGGACAAACGGCATTGCTCGTTGCCAACGGTACCTGAGGAGATATTGCGATACTCCAGGAGTTTGGAGGAGTTGTTTTTGGATGCCAATCATATTCGGGACCTGCCGAAGGTGAGTTTGCTACCTGGCAACAGGTTTGATGCTCCTTCGTGGGCGTTCACCTTATCACTACGTGGATGGAGTAAATAACATTAATGGAACTCGCTTGTGTTGTCATTTCGATGAAGTTGCCGCTGCCGCTGCGATTAACCGATATAGATAAACTACTTTTTAGTGCAAACAAATTCTCTAAAACTTCTAACAATTTTTATTACAACAATTTTATCATAAAAAACTTAATTATGCACGCTATAGGAATGCTAGACGTAATTTGCTATGGATAATAACACTACGATTTGAATGGCATGTTGATAGTGTAGGTAGGTTTCAGATAAAAACTTGTACTGAAGAATGTAACCTTGTTGTACCTACTAACAATATGATCAACAGTATTAGCGACAAATATTTTTTGTTGATATTTTTTGTCACATTTTAGTGTTAGACATTAGCTTTTTATACAAATTATATGCTGTTAACTGGGATTTGGGTAATTACTAGTACAGTCGCTCCCGCTAAGTCATGAACCATTCAAATTAAAGAATTAAATTATTTTGGACTCACATTTTACAGTAATAATTGTTACTTTTCCAAATGCAGCTACATTTGCTTTTGTCCAGTTTGTTGGTATCAATCACATGAAAACTAAAACCTTAAAAAAGTTAGCATAAGAGACTGTACAATTTAAATGATGTATGATTCTTGATAGGTCCTTGTTTTCTGGGACAGTTGCAACATACGAATATGAAAATGCTGTTTTACTTGTTGCTAAATCTTGATCTGGCTGAATTTTTTGTCCAATTTTAAATGACAACTTCAATAAAGTTCTAGTCTATATAGCTGCCAGCCATCTTACAAATCTTAGCTAATGCATATACCTTCTAATGGTAATGGTTAAACGGGCTGTTATCCGCAACTTGACGTCTACATGCGCCAATTTTGTGTGAAGATATACCTTCTAATAAATAAACACGAATACAGCTGAATAGACATCAATGCAATGTTTTTTGTATCCTTAGCAATACTAAAAAAGTTTGTGTCTAGAAGCATTGGTTTAGTCAGCTTGAAATAAGCCTACTCTACCCTACTATTCTGGATATAAACACTATGATCTAAACAGGGGATATTGCCATACAAGATAATAATAAATTAAAATTCTATATTCTAGAGCCTGAAAATCCATAGAGTACAAAATATAGTATAATAATGATGATGGATGACCCCACTATCATATCCATTATTTTAATGATTTACACAATTGCAAGGGCTTGGTGACTAAATGAACATTATCCTAAGTATTTATTCCATTAAGGATTAACATTTTAAAAAGAAAAATTCTTTACTGATACTTGTTACCTACTTCTAAAAGTAGGTGAGCATTTTGTATGACTCAGTTGTATGTTATTAATGCAAAAGGAAAATGTCAGGACAGAATACACATAAACTTGCTACTGTCCTCAAATTGTTTAAATTTTTATAAACATCTTAAGTATGTAAATGATTCACTTGTATTAAGATATTTAACTTATTTTAATTGATTCATGAATTAATAATTATATGCATCCATTAAATACAATTAACAAACAAAAATAAATAAACATATTCCTGCATAACTTGCTCAAATATTGAATGTTCTTTTACCATTTTCAATCTACATTTACCTCTGAGTATGACAGGCTTAGTGCAGTAAAATAATTACGTGTACCCATGCAAAATGGCCTATCTTTAAAGCTAGCTAGTAGTACCGCTGGGTTCTTAAAATTGCTGACTAGTTATTTGTTTACTTATAAACCCAATTTTGTACAAAACATAATCTGACCTTTATCTTTATCTTTTGTTACAGAATTTCTTCAGACTACACCGGCTTAGGAGATTAGGTCTTAGTGATAATGAAATTCACAAACTCCCACCGGACATTCAGAATTTTGAAAACTTAGTAGAACTAGATGTATCTCGAAATGGTAAGTCTTAGTTTAAGATACTTTTATTTAAGAATTTAAATTTCCTTGCAGCTACGAAAATTGGTTGTCATTTTGCAGAGATTAGACGCGTCTACACTGAGTAAGGCTGCTCGCGTGCATATTGCCGCGCGAGGCAAACGACCAAAAAATCACGAGACTCACCCGAGCCATCGCATGCTTGTGCTCGGGCGAACACGCGCGGGCCGTGCCAAAATCAACGAGCCTCAGAAGTTTCCTAATCATTTATTTAGGCGTCCAAATTGGGCTGAACTTGGCTCGCCTGCGCACGAGCGTATGCTGCGCTAGGCAATGAGCAGCCGAACAGCCTCGGTCAGTGTGGATGCGCCTATTTGCAATAGAATAGGATACTGGTTTTACTACTCCTATGAACTTAACAGAAATGCAAAGTCAATACTTGCATCTAATTTAAGCTGTTTTTAAACTCTACCTTAACTTTAGCTCCTAAATTACCTGACGAGAGTCATTATCATCTGAACACTACTACCTAATGTCACTTGTTTAGTCATTATAACATCTAATACCACGTTTTACTGCGCAATCACTGCGCAAACCTGTTTCAAATGCAGTTATTGTAAATTATTCAAATATACGTTTTGCCAGTTCGTTAAATGCAAAACGGACGTTTCCGTAGATTTGACGAGCAACATTTTGTCAGTATCGTAAACCTTGGTGATATTAATTTCGCTGTAAACTGTCTGTAATATCCATAAGCCACTGAATCTGGTCATATTAAAGATGCTGAAAACGAACTTAAATTTTGCAAAGAAAAACGACTATCCTAAAAAAACCTATGCTAGGCTTCAAAATATGTACGGATTTCGTTAGATCAATAGACTAGATTTTGTTTGTAGGTACGAGAGTACATAGCATAGCGCAACACTTTCGCTGTCCGAACTTTAATGAAAGGGTGGCTAATGCTTTTGTGCCGGATCACGGACTGATCGTCAAACCGTGATTTCTTTAAAAAATAGCATTCTAGCAGTATTTGGTTTACTGGCTTTAAAATTAAAAATCTTTCTGCTTACTTTTAAAACGTAACTTTTTAATTTCGACCGACAACAGAGTAAGTGCCTAACCGAATTAATCGCGGTCATAAATAATTCATTACATCATAGCGGCTATGAAATTATCGGGGCCGAAAAACCGTAAATACAGGATGCGGCGACCAATATTAGACACGGGCTTCAAATAACTCGCCTGAAAGGTCTCGGGCCTTATAGAGATATGAATTCGATATTTATATGCGCCTCGCGTAGATTTCCTCCGCCGCATTGCTCCACGTACAAAGCAGGTGCTAAAACATTGTGAATGAAACGAGAAAAACCTCTAGACTGTCTCAGTGACTGTCTTTGTAACTGTACAATGAGACAGGAATCCCTATTGTTGTGGAAAACATGACTAACTAGTAAAAAATCTGGGAAAGCGGCTTTAGTTCTTTTGTTGGCGGCCAGATTTAGAGTAAAATAACGGTAAAGCCGGTCGTAAAGACAATTAAGACATGTTTTCCGTTGTGAACTTGTAATGAATTGAGCAATAGTAGGTAAGATTCCTTATTGTCCGGTTTGGTTTGTTTTTCTTCTGATACGGTGCTCTCGTGCCATGCCAACCGTTTTCGGGTAGGATGTTATCGTGGGAATAAAAATCAAGGTTATTTATTTGGTACTCAAGCTAGTGTACCGGCTCAAGAGTTGATCCATATTTTCTATTAAGAAGTCAAAGTTTGTTCATGTTACGCACATAATAAACAAAACGCTCCACATTGTATTGGTAGTGAATAGTGATACGGTACGTGTCAATAACAGTTATTGGATATTTGATAGCTAGAGATACTTATTGATATAGATCCCACTTTGTCTGTGGCCCCAAACAACCCAACCAGAACTGATTGAGATTGAGGGAGAAAGTAATTGACGAATCTACTCCACGTCAACCACATTAATGAAGTCTGATTGTGGTTAAATGATTTATTTGGATCTCTTTATTGGGCGATATTACTACCAGCACCGAGTGATATTGGCGTAGAAATAGCATCGTCCCAATTCTACGCGTGACTGTCGTAAATAGCGACTAAGAGATAAAATCATCCAGGGAATGGCCAGTAGCGTTCCCTTGGACTGCAACATCTTGGACTGCGCTAGACCATGATACCTTCCTAATAAGGAGCAGAGCTTATGTTCAAAAATACTAACTACGTTTGTGTAACTGCTGGGCATGTAGCAGACATCGTACGTAAACAACATACATAAATCACGCCTATATCCTTTGCGGGGTAGGCAAAGCGTAAACGGCTGTAAAACGGCCATTTACACCACGTCTGACAAAAAGTCGAGTGATTCCGAAGACTATGTATCACCATAGCGACAGCTTGTTACCCTGCCGCTTAAAATTGCAATACCTACACATCAGCTCTCAAATCCCTTAGTCGCTTCTTACGACACCCACCTATTTACTTATACGTAACTTATAGCTGCAGCAAACCACCTTGACTAGGCGTCACCGGAGGCACGTCAGTCGCATGGCAATTTGCTTGCGTGAGGTTTCCGTCGAACTCGCGCCGCAAATCTCCGCTTACATATGGGCTATGGGGTGATGCTATTCTAAGCCGGCATTACACAGCATCACATACTTACCTTTACTTAACTTGTCACATAGCTGCATGCAACATAACGACCTTGACTAGGCGGCACGTCAGTCGCATTCGCATGGCAATTTGCTTGCGTGAGGTTTCCGTCGACCTAGCGCCGCACATCTCCGCTAAGATATGGGGTGGTGCTATTCTAAGCCGGCATTACACAGCATCACTTACTTACTTATACGTAACTTATAGCTGCAGCAAACGACCTTGAGACTAGTCGTCACCGGAGGCACGTCATTCGTATAGCAATTTTCTTGCGTGAGGTTTCCGTCGACCACGCGCCGCAAATCTCCGCAAGATATGGGGTGGTGCTATTCTAAGCCGGCACCAGACGGCGTCACATACTTACCTATACTTAACTTGTCATATAGCTGCAACGACCTTGAGGCTAGGAGGCACGTCAGTCGCATGGCAATTTGCTTGCGTGAGGTTTCCGTCGACCTCGCGCTGCAAATCTCTGCAAAAATATGGGGAGATGCATGCAGCATCACGTACTTACTTATACGTAACTTGTCACATAGCTGCAGCAAACGACCTTGACTAGGCGCACCGCCGGCACGTCAGTCGCATGGCAATTTGCTTGCGTGAGGTTTCCTCCGACCTCGCGCTGCAAATCTCCACAAAGATATGGGGAGATGCATACTATACGGCATCACGTACTTACTTATACGTAACTTGTCACATAGCTGCAACGACCTTGACGACTAGGCGTCACCGGAGGCACGTCGGTCGTATGGCAATTTGCTTGCGTGAGGTTTCCGTCGACCTCGCGCGGCAAATCTCCGCTTAGGTTTCCGCGTTGCCGGCTCAGCATTGCATTGCACATGTACTAGTAAACATGCGTATGCAAACACGTACTATCGCTCGTAGTAAATACCTACACGAATGTGTACGGACAGATAAATGTTACGTTTTGTACGCCAAATGCTGTTCTTCTGCAAAAGACAATGCGAGGACACATAAATGATACGTTTTCTACACAAAATTCTGTTCTCTGCAGAAACCAATGCGATTGTCTGATTTATTATGTAGGTAGGTACATCATAAAAAACAACGGAGAGCAAAGAGAACGGTAGTGACACATCGAAAAAATGGCTTCGCTTGAGCTTAGCTTTAATCTATTACTGTACATTTTATCATTGTATTAGATACATGTCTACTGGGTATTTTAAAAGTTACTAGATATTCTATGTAGAGTTACTGAATTCGCAGTTACATCAAATATCTGATCTTCATGAAAATGTATTTAACATAACATGCTTGTAATTATTGTTTACGATGTGTTAGTTCATGATCGGATAAGGTCAGAATGGCTAAATTACTGAACTTGGTTCAAATCACGCCATCAATAGCTGATAATTGCTAGCAAGCCTGTAATTTCTGTTTCAAACTCCATATTAGTTCGCTTTCGTAACACGACATGCGTTTAACTAGAGCAGAATATTATTATTAGTACCTGCCTATAGAAGTTTATAGGTATTTCAAGGTTAATCATATTTGATTTTTACCACTACTCATTTTTAAAATCGAAAACTTAGCCTTAATAGCTTTTCTCTCGATTTTTGTTGTGCACTTTGCACTCCGAAAAAGTGTATCGCAAAATAGGCGACACTTGAAAACTTAACTGCTTCGCATTTTTGCGTGCGCTATAATATTTTTTTATTTTATGTTTTTGTTTCGCATTGGGCAAACTAGACAAGAGTTGGTAATTATGCGACATAATACAATGAACGAGCGCAGAACACAACAATCTGCGCCTGTTCAGCGGCGGTATTGTCAGGAAATTGCATACTGTTTTCATTCAAAACGGTCCATTATTCACGGTAATAGACTTTGATAATGCTCTATTATTCTACGCCTTCCGTCTTCTGTTGAACAGATTGAAAATTTGCCGCGAGCGTGTTGCGCTGGACTTGTTATATCTGAACAAGGGATGCCTGCTATCGACATGAAATTGTTTCTAAGTTACCTACAGAGTACGGGATGTAGGGGACAGTGTGAAAATGTAAAGGCATGATCACACCATGAATCTGTTCACTTTTTCTATGAGGACTATGTTGGTAAACATCTCAAGCTCCCAATTATAATTTCAGAGCAGCTGGCTGAGTTGATAGAAACTCGTTTTTTTTGTCTCACTGCATAGGTTCCAGAGTGTGCAAGGTTTTCGGTACACCATATCCCTAAAAGCCGGTATATTATAGCTTTTCCCCTCAATCTGGGAATTTTCTTTAATAGAAAAAGTTTTATAAAATCAAATTTGCCTTGTCACTTCCGGTCTATCTATTGTAGACAGTTAATTGATAAAAGAAAGCGTAATTAATGAACCTTCTAATTGTAGAGTAGAGATAGCTTTTAACCTCTTTATCAGCAATTTAAAACAATCTTCCCTTTAAATCTTTTCTTTTCTTGACGGAATTCTGTTATTCCGCTTTCAAAGGGTAGATACCTACATTATGGAAATCTAATTTTAGCCGCCATTAAATCGCTACCAAGTTTATGCAGCTTTGATTTCCTGACTTACCCGTTAGCCCCGCCCGTTATCTGCTCTATCTATTCCCGTTTGCATAAAATTACTAGCGTTGTAGTGAATTCATCGTTTTCAAGGCTATATTAAATAGTGTTTAGTTTTGCAGCGCTGCGCTGTGGGTACCGTTTTAATGTCCATAGTGAGCCCAAAGGCTTGGCCTAAGTTATAAACTACCATGTGGAGGAAGCAGCAAAGAACACACCGTTGAATATTGTATGTAGACCGGTTTTACTAATTTACATATTTTTTGTGTGGTGGCCTTAGTTTGATCGAACTGAAAATGAACATTGCATCGTCTGATTTAAATGGAGTGAAATACTAGTACTACTCGAGCTCAAGTTCTCACCCTTCGCATTGAAGACACTTACACCTAAGTTTTTTCATAGAAACACTAAGAATAACCAGTAATCCGTCAATGGGTAAACTTTTACTGTGCTGTACTTTTATTGTGCTCGCGATAGTACTATAACATATATTTAGTATTCTTTGATAGTACCCACATAAATTAGCAATAACCGCAAATCTCTGTGAAGCCTTTGACGTCTGTGACGCGATCGACGGCCAACCCGTTTGACCTGAGGTAATATTGTGCAGATTGCGGCATTGGATAATCAACCCCTTATACCCTTACCTATTAACAAACTTTCTGACTTTGCTCATAGTTTTGCCAATTTACATGGTAGCAATCTGGAAACATTGTTGTATACTTATTTGTAACTTGGAAAATGAGCCGATTGATATGATAAAAATCCTGTAGTGGTAAAAATTATCGCAGGGCAAGTTCGCTATGCGTCAGATTGGTCTAACAATCATAATTGGCACGATAAAGAAGGAGCCACGTGAAACTACAAAACGAGCTAACAAATGGATAAAACAGTGTAAAACGGAACGTAAATAAAGCCGAAAGCTAAAACAAGTTCAATCCGAGTTTATCCGACCAACTGTTGCCATGCGGCACCTATAGCTAGGTACGTTGTACCGCAACCAATATACCGCTATAATGAGTTCGCATGCATTTCAGAATTTAGACCTTATTGTACCATGTGACATTTTAGTGTATACTCCCACACTACTTAACCTTCCTATACCCGCGCCAATATTTGTGACACCTATACCCGCGCACGGTCTCACAGACCGAAAGTTTAAAACCTCAATTCTTACGATTTTTCTTAGAAAGACAATATAAATAAAGTTGGACATTAAAAGTAAAGGATATAATGAAAAAGTATGTATCATATAATCGCTATGTTTTTAATTACTTATTAGACTATCCGTTTTATACAAAACGCTCTGAGATTTTTCGTATGTACTACAAAAACAGAACCAAAACATTTCTTTCGTCTAAAAAACAAAAATAAACCTCTAAATTTTATAAAACACCTTATGATACTTTTACAAAATCACAGACTGACACAGTTTTCAGTCTCACCATAACATTCAGAACATACCATAATAGCATGTTCCAAACAAAAGTATTTTTTGCAAGTGGCACAGTTATACCCTGTTTTTCTCTCGTCTCTTCTTGTTGTTCGTTTGTTTGTTCTTCTCGAATTTCCGCTTGCGGCCGGCGGGGAGACGTTCACGTGACAAAGGCCACTCCAACGTGGTGTCGGACGCCACCTGTGACAACAGGTGGGGCGATGGCTGGTCACTGGTGAGCGACATGATTGTCTAGTTCCGTTGTCCAGGAAATCACGCCGCGGCGAGGTCGAACCAGCCGGGTGATTCCCCGTTGGGGGAGGCCCAGTTAGTACCCGTCAGCCAGCGGCGGCTCGTTACATCTGGAGAGTCGTGTCCGGTAGTTGGCTGCCTCATCCTCCTCGCGAGGTGGTCCCGAGGCAGGTCATATTCAGTAAGCAGCGGTAGCCGGGCGTTTCTGGGATTGTGTCCACGATCCTCACTACTCGATGAGGAGTAACGGATGTGGACAGGTGAAGACGACGTCAGGCTATGCTAGAGAGCACCACCCTGAGCAGCCTATCTGGGTCCCAGAGCCTCCAGTTCGCCCCTGGCGGCCATTACCTCGCCGTAAGATGAGATCAGGCGCTAAAGGCTCTTTTCGACGATTGAGGTCGCTTCCGACCCCGTGCGGAGCGCAACCTAGACCTCAGTAAGGGTCCTGACAGCGTTGATCAGGACCTTTCTGTCTTCTTTTTGGACGGCTGCTCGTGCGCTCTCTTGTCTTGGAGCCCGTTGCTCTGGCTTTTCCTCCTGAGGTGAACCCTGAGAGGTGCCGACCAGATCCCACGGACCCGTAGGTGGCTCTTCGCGTGGCTGGCCCGGTGCCTCCACGTCCTGGGAGCGCAGAACTGTATTCTTCCAAAAATTCTTCCATTCTGGCGTAGAATATAAACTGTAAAATAATAATATAGGTACGTATACGACACAATATATAAGACACAATGAATAACTCAGAGAAAAAACGAGTAAACAATGTAAATAAAAAGTTTATACTTGCCCAAAATGTTACACCTTTACCCGCGTCGGTCTCACGGACCGATTGGCGCCTGGTATGCACACAAGTGAGTTCTCCACAAGCGCGTGGTGACCACTGACATAAAAATACCCACAAATCCGGCAGCTAGCGAAAGACTCGACTCGGTATCGTTTTTGGGTTATAAGATTAATTCTTAAAAATATTCTGTCGGTCTCACAGACCAACGCGCGGGTATAGGAAGGTTAAAAATGAAGTTCAATCCGAGTTTATCCGACCAACTGTTGCTATGCGGTACCGTACCCGCTACGTTGTACCGCAAAGAATATACCGCTATAATGATGTCGCATTCATTTCAGAATTGAACCCTTTTTGTACAATATGTATAGATGATGTGACCTTTTAGGGTACACTCCCACACTACTTAAAAATGAAGTTAAATCCGAGTTTATCCGACGATCTGTTGCTATGCAACACCGTACCCGTTACGTTGTACCGGGACCAATATACAGCTATAATGAGATCGCATGCATTTCAGAATTCAAACCTTATTGTACGTACAATGTGACCTTAATAGTGTACACTCCCACACTAGTTCCCGCAAACTTTTCTCTCGCAACTTGCATTGCAAAAAATTTACTGCACATATTAAGGGATGGATCAGCCCATGAAATCCGAACGAACACTTTTCTCCAAGGGATATAGGTTGCAAAATAAAAAAAAATTTGGATCTCCCATGCAAAATGTATTGAAATTTATTTTTTCATAATTTGACATTATGTGCCTTGGGGAGAGTTGTTCAGTTCTACTGGCTGATTTACCCCTTTATTATTTGCAGTTTTTTTACATCCTGTATTGTAAAATAATAGCATAGTTTGAACGCGATTTACTTTCGGTACATTATGCTCGTCAGCATTGCAAATCGCAACCGTAACTTCCACTAAACTGCTATGCCCGTCATTACTAGACTAATATTAAACTATCAAATTGAGCCGTCATTGTCGAAAATTTCCGGGTCAAAAACAGCGAGTCAGCGTCTCTAGGGGCTGAACTCTTAGAGTACATAGTAAGCTATAGAGTGCGCCTTACTGGGTATGAACGGTTTGCACTAGTGCGAACACAATCTCAATTCAATTCATTTCAAATAATTTATTTGTGAAACATAGGTTACGTAAGATCTCTGTGTCCATGACAACACTATGAGACTTCTATATTTCTTCTACATTTGGCGTAGGTATCTATGGAACTATGCTTACGCTTGACAGTACGGCGCGGGGCGAAACACACACACGCACTCTATACTATGGTTTGATTATGTATATTCTAAGGGTCCAATTTAATTTACTTGCGTACCTACCTATTTCAGCCTTTCATTTATTTGTTTGCTTTCGTCTTGTAATATTAGCCATCCCTGGTGGATTGGCTCTGAAATAAGCTTCTTTGTTTATAAATGCAAGTAGGGTTGGCCGAATGTTATGGTGAATAATTTATCCTTGAAAGTGAAAACCTTCAGAACTCTCTCATGCGATTAAATATGGGTCAGGTTATTTTGGGCCACCTCTTTTAGAGCGAGTTTATTTACCTCTATATTGTTTGCAGCTTAAGAGTAAAATTGAAGTATCATAGCTTCACAATCAAATTTCACTAGAGATTTATTTTCATTTTTCCTACTTTTCCGGTGTAAGCTGCCCAACCCCCGGCCTTTCGCTTCATTAAGTAATTTGACGAGGGTCCTCTTTTACAATATTGTAATTTAATATTGAAACACTCAAGCGATATTATTTTTGTCTTTTACGCAACTTTTCGTTGTAAAGCATATTATCCATGAATTTTATATCGATTTTTACTGGTTATCTTCGATAAATGTTACAACTTTACTACATTTCTTACAATCTCAACAACCTTATTAAGCCGTTTTTGCCTATGAATTGTTCGTTGTAGTAAAATTTTGACGATCTACTACTTAGCTCTATAACACCGTCGAATAGGACCTTTGAACCGCTTTACTTCGGGCTTTCCTGTACAGCATGTCTAGGCAATATATTCTTTCTGTCTGTCAGTTCCAGACTAGTACAGAAGTGTGTACTTTTAAAAGCAAAGAATTCCTTCAGACGTATTATGTCACGGTTTACGAGTGCACAGGCAGCGACCCGTACAGATGAACTAGACTTCGTGTTAGCTTACCAACTATCAAATCTTATATAGATGCATACAGTTAGCCGGTCTAAATATAAAACAATGCCGTCGGCAAAACTTTGCGATATAGTTCGTAGTTCGCGTAAATTATGCGCATAATTACTGGGGCTTCCATTGAAAAAACACCGCCTGATGCATGTACGTGTACTATGTCAGTCATTACGTACTTTTCACGGTTGGTTACACGCCTTGTGCGTGCGAAAACATTTCTTAAGGTTTCCCTTAAAACCCTTCTGCTGTCTACTTAATAGTGTCGTGCCAAATTGAATTGTACGGTCGTATTTGTCTTGGGAAATTAAGTAAATTGAAAGCCATTACAGAGTCTTGTTTAACCGAAACCCCGATAAAGTTTGCCGTGAGCCAACGTTTATAGTGCCATTGTTCTCTTCGTTCGTTCTAATTCCATTTGCTTACCTCAAAATGTTATTTCTCACCGGGCTCGGTTAGGGCTGTCCCTGGGTGGATAAAGCTCAAAAGGCTATAGTTGAACTCTACTTTCTCTCGTTAATTTAAACGGATCTCGTCCATTATGTTGTTTGACGAAAGCTAATCGTGCGTACGGATCCTAAATTGTATGCTTTTAGGTAAAGCCGGAGTGATAATACTGTTATTTCATTAAAGTTCCTTCTATCCTTCTATTTGTCGTACATAATTGGTATTGTTTCGTTCTACTTTAGCCTTCTAAAACGCATAGTAATAGGAACTTACAGAACATTCTTGACACCCAAAAGTCTCGATCACCAAATCGCCTTTAAGAGAATCGTGAGTCTGGATTTTTTCATACAAACGATGTTACCGTATCCCTCAGCCAATTCGCAACCAATCAAAACAATTTTTGGCACGATAACTCTTCTTGACTAGATCTATGCCTAATATTCATTTTCTGGTTGGAATAATGCATTTAAAAAAAGATATGACCGTCGCAAAATGTCTCAAAATAATCAGCAAGTTTAGGCCCTGGTATCTTCTTAATATGACGATAATTTCAGCAAAACAGATGATACGGGCATAGAATATTTTATTAACAGCAAAATGATGCTACTATCAACAAATTTGGTAGAGATTTCGAACGGGGAACCTAGTAAACCCAGAACGCAAATTTTATTCACGTTTCCGGTACCGAGCTACAACTGTCTCTTTCATGGCTGCGGGGTGAGGGCAGGAAGGGGGTGGCGATACAGATTGACCCTCTGGCCCTCATTTAGCAAGTATACAAGGTCTCAATAATACCGGGTCTTTTATTTTTTACTTTGTTTTGATATTTTTTAAATTCAATAATTCATGTCTACGTAGATATTTTCTACTTCTTGAACACTAGTTAAACTTTAATGTGTAGTTTATTTTTGTACAATTTACATATGTAAATTAACATTGGCACCAAACTACCAGAAGATAGGCTAAATAATGGATAACTCGTAGTACTAATTGAGTAGCTTTACTTCAGTTACCTAATTATTCATTTGGACTTGAATGAAGGTAGGTACGTCCATATGTAAGTACTACAACGACCAATACAATACAACATATTTGCAATATAAATCACAATTTAGCGGTAAAAGTTTTAATTGCACCATAGTAAAGAGCAATATAAATCAGAAATTTTACTGCATGGATAAAGAAAATAAACCAATGATTACCACAGAGGCGGTTTTATTGCTAAATGTAGGTATTACTATTTATTTTTACCAGGTATAGTTAATTTACAAGGTACTGCTTACCCTATGTGGCGCTTTGCAATAAATTGTATATAGCAGATATTGGTATGACATAAGATGCGATTTGATTTATATCAGCTATTTCGACCGATTATGGTATTACAAAATAGCTCACATGGTCAGATGCGAGACTTTGAAACAAAGAGAGTGGAGTTCAATTCCTGCTAATGCCAATACATGCCTATTTTGTTTTCTTTCAAAGATTTGTATGTTTTTTTTGCATCTTATATAATCCTTATAAAATGTGTCATGCAATGCATGATCATGAATGCTCAAAATGTTTTATCATTATTTGTTACAAAATAGGCGGAGTAAGGGAGGAGTTTCAGATTTGTTTCAACAAGGAGTTTGGCCTTATCACACTAGCAGTTTGAGAGCGTATGCGGAGCGGAGCAGGTGCGCAGCAAATTCTTTGTGAATGCGTGGCAGAAGTGCAGCGAATTCGCACCACCGACGCGCGACGTAGCTGCGTAGGCGCTGCGGATGCGCAGTGAATTTCTCGCGGACGTGCGGCGGATACCGTCGTTATTTGTATCAAAACAATGAAAATCCATTCGCTACGCATCCGCCGCACGTCTGCTACGAATTTGGTGCGCATACGCTCCGCTCAGCATCCGCTTCGAAAATGCTAGTGTTATAGGCTCTTATGTCTTGGAAAGTGTCTTGGGTGGGTGGATATTTTGTTTTGTTTCTTCGATCATAAAATGACGGGAAATGTCAGATAGAAAAAACTATTTGATCCATTTTTTGATTTTTTCACAAGTTGGCAAAAGTATGGATAGGACTTTTTATTTGGGAAACCTATAAAAAAACAGACATTTATGGTGTTAAAAAAATTAACAGGATATATTTGATGGGTTGAGTTGAGTTCATAAAACTGAGCAACTTTCCCCAAGAGACTCAGACCAAGAAAAGTAAAATGAAATACTTTGGACATCTCATGCTAATTGGCATGTAATTAAATTAGTCGTAAGTGTATATGTATGCGTTCACCTTTTTTTCATGGTTATGTTTTTCGAGAGAATGTATGTATGTATGTGGACAAGAAAATTCTTTTTTACGGGCTACATACAGCCCAATCGGATAGTTGGATTTTGACATATGAGTTGTCGTTAGATTCTTCTTAGCAGCGCGAGTGACACTGGCTATATTAAAAAATTATAGATTTAAGATAGCGGATTTTATACAGCAAAATACTACTTTAAAATTACCCCAGTCGGGTTTTTGTTGTTTAACACATCTACATTAGACATTCATACCAAAATAAACATATGTCTCAGATATTGTGATCCGTACAAAACGTAAAGTTGCAAAGCGTCTTGATTTTTCTGATCAGAAGTGTAGTTTTCGTTTAGTTTTGATTCGCTGGCAACATTGTCTGTCTGTCTGGACGCGTCTGAGTGGATCCAAATTTTATTTATTTATCCGCCTATGTTTCTTAGGGAAAGTTGTTTATTTTCGTGGTCAGTCCACGCCTTAAAATATTTGTAGTTCATTTTTAGACACCTTATTTACATCCTGAAAATAAATGCGGTAATTATAATCCAAAAATAAAGTCTTATCCATACTTTTCCAATAGCTGCACTAAGTCTAGTAGATTTTTAGGGTGCCGTAACCAAAGGGTGGAAACGGATCCCTGTTACTGAGTCTTCGCTGTCTGTCCGTCTGTCAGCAGGCACTATCTAATAAATGGTTTTAGGTAGAGAGTCGCAAATTTCACAGACGATGAATTTCTGTTGCCGCTATATATAACAACAAATACTGAACATTTGATACAAATAAAAATACAGCCAGTTATACAAAAAACGACATTTTTATGTTCGATTTTATCTATGATGGTTCAAATGCTTTATCTCATGAACAGTAACAGTTAGACAGTTGAAATTCTCACAACCATGTATTACTAATATTACTTTTGCCCTATGACAACAAAAACTAAAAAATAGAGGAGCTCCCATACAACAAATGCGATATAAATGCTATTTTTAAACACAAAGGTACGAGACCCTTCGTTTACGAGTCCGACTCGCACTTGTCCGATTTTTGAGAATCTGAAACGTCATCCATCAGAGTGATTAGTTTAGATAATAATTATACCCATTAGGATTTCTAATATTGCAAATATAATCAAGAAATATCTCACACTCTGCCTACCCTGCAAGGGATGTAGGCGTGATGTGTGTAAAAAAAAGGCAAAGAAAAAACTGATTTTTGTATAAAACGACCCGTCGTCGTCGTGACTCGAAACCTGTACTCTCAATAAACCGTTGATCCCAGGGGGAGCGGCTTACATTTTACGCCACGCAGTTACTTGCACTTAGTGGTCAATTTTGTGAATGGTTGCAAAACGTAAATGTCATTGATCATATACAATGAGGGCAAGGGGGTAGCGGGAGGGTCCACAGCGGGGCGGGAGGGACGCATAAATGAAATAGAAATATTTTTATCAACTGACAGTTCGCGAACTTTCAGGTTGCTATTGTAAAGTCTTAACTTGTATTTATTTCTGGCAACCCTATTCCCTCTTATCGTGTCTCGGAATGTCTGCCTTGCGATGTCTAGTAGACACGACACGTAACTCTTCCTGTAATGTTTCGGAATACGAAATGATAGCGGGCCGGATTGATAAAATCCCTTTTGCGATAAGCAAGTGCATTCCAGATAAGAAGTTTTAGCTGGCAGGTAGCTGATAGTAAATTTTGATTATACATTTTGATTATAAAACTTAAGCCTCCATTTGGTTACTTTGGGTACGCTCATGGGGTTTTATTTTATGAGGGCTGCCGTTTCGAGGGTTCAGTATTTATTTATCCTTTGATTAAGTCTATCATACCGCTTTACTTAACTTCAACGTTGGGTAGTTATGTTGTGATTCGCAAAATTAATTCGGAACCTTTCTCGAAAGTCTGAACTCGGGTTAAATCTGCAAAATGTTATGGTTAATCTATAGCTTTCGGTTTCAAGGGATCCGAGAGATCGGGCCTAGTTAGTAGAGTTATCGATGAAATTAATGCTATGCATATTTAATGTATATCAATATTAATATCGCCTAATGCTTATCGACAAGTCGAGACGACGCAAAAAAAGCTCGAACATTTATCAGAGTTCAAGATTGCCAATCCAAGTCTGACTCTACAAAAACAGATTTCAGAGCTGGCTTTGATTTGTTTGCCGGCGAGTTTATCTCGATATCTAACCTTTGCCTTCACATTTGTGTTTGACATCTGTGAGGCAAGGTTAGCGAAGAGTTCGTCTGGGTGGTTGAACCTGCCTATTGTCAGCCCACTCCCACGCTCCGCCTCTAAAAGCTTTCCCTGTAAATGGTGATGTTCGGTTTTGGCATCGAGTGTGATGCAATGGAATACAAAAAAATGCTTTTAAAATTAGATCATTTATCATAGTCCACAGTCTACAGTAAAAACTTTGACTACTTGTTGAGAGGACCTCTAATTTTGTTCAGTTGTTCAAAAAGCCAGCGTGCTACGTTTTGAGGTCATTGGACGCTTCTTGTATCTTATTTATAACGTGACGATGTCTCTCCGCAACTCAATACCGTATTTGAAATTTCTTTTAAAATTCTCAAAACAAACTCGTCGAGTCTTGCCTTTTGCTGCCGCCGATGTCTAAAATTCTTCAAGATTCTTGTGTAAAAGTTAGACGACAAAGCTTCTGAGCACAAAATGTATATTTAAGACTTGTATTATATTAAACTTAAAACAAAGTCATTATAAGAATACCGTATAACGAGGCCTTTGAACTTTGAATTTGAAAATTAAACAGACATTAGACGCGTTTTAACAAGCTATTAGAAAGATAACTGAACACATTGCTTAGCCAGCTCGATACTATCTTGAGCATATTCCCACCCATTTATTTCACTACTTATCTCTGTAGCATAACTATAGGTAAGTTAAAAGACCAAAGCGTATTACTAAGAGAAATGTTCTGAGGTTGCTACAAGACACAAAGTTGTTATCGCAGTAATAGAAACTAATATTCAAATTGTTCTCTATGTAGTAAAGGTACATCTTGTGTAAAGGTACAGGTGTGTCTTTGAATAAAAAGATCAACATAAATAAACTTCTGCTTTTAAAATCTGACTACTTATTAAACCTATTATCCAATCCACCGGAATGCACCCTTTAATTTAAGCGGACCAGATCCCAAAGGTGCCTTTATGAACCAATTTCGGAATTAATACCTGTGCTTTGCTCTATGTACAGCGTAAAGCTGCTATTCCGAACACTGCAGCCAACAGCCGACAGCATATGCTGCAACGGCTGCAGCTATTGGCAGTTGCAGCACATGCTGTTGGCAGTTGCAGCACATGCGATTCCGAAGGCACCGGCCGACAGCCGACAGCCGACAGCACATGCCGTGACTGCCGATAGTTGCATGTAGACTTAGGTAGATATTATAGGTACCTACAGGTAATAGGTACCTACATACATACATAAATCACGCCTTAAACCCTTGCGGGGTAGGCAGGGCTTCAACGGCCGTAAAAATACGTTCGTTATTGCAACGTCTAACAAATTATTTGAGGGCCGTTTTAGCTATTGTCGTGTATCACTATAGTGCCAGGTTGTCAGCTTGCCGCCTAAAATTGCAATACACATGTTACCTTCGAGACCCATAGTCGCTGCTTATGACACCGACTAGGAAAAAACGGGGTGATGTTATTCTAAGCTAGCATCACACGGCAGAGTAGCAGGTAGGTACATAGGTAGCTATAATAGGTACCTACAGGTAACTCACGCACGAACTGTAAGTACTTAGTTGGTACAATTCAGTGTACCGCAACTCGAAACCTTTGATATTACCGCTGTGTGGTTTCGTTTTTTAATAATTATGATAGTTAATTACTTCATAATTATTTCTGAACCACACATTTTACGTTTTATAGCAAAATAGCAAAAATAGATACGTGCGTATCGCACTGCCGTTGCAGCAATACTGATCTGCAGTCACGGCAGTTGCGGCATATGCTGCAGCGGCCGACAGCATGTGCTGTCGGCTGCAGCCTTCGGATAGCGTTCCATAGAACTCCATACAAACCAGTAGTGCTGCAACGGCTGCAACTGCCGTTGCAGCATATGCTGTTGGCTGTCGGCTGTTGGCTGCAGTGTTCGGAATACCACCTTAAAGCCTCTTTGGCCGTTGCCGTACACCAACTTAAGCTCCAAAATTCAAAATGGCCGGAGATACGGACTCCCATTAAACTGGAATCACCAGACAGTGAGGTCACTCCGGGACCGGTTTGGCAACACGGGTTATGTTATGGTTTAAAGACGTTAAAATTTTGTTGATGTTTACAAACTGCAATGTACACAATACTGCGTACGAGTTCTTTGAACACTAAAAATCCGGTTTTCCGCAAATATTTTTGCAGAATTTCTCATAATCGATGACGTTGCAGTGATAATAAACAGAAAATTATAATAAAATCTCGCTTTAATCGACACACATGTGGACGTAATAGTATGTGGCACTTTGTACCGCTCTAACGTTTACGAGCAATAAATGGTCGGTCGAATGTACAACTTTACTCTCGGCTTACGTCGAACGTTTCAAGTAGTGCGGTAATAAAACGTAAGGAAACGTCTCGAGATCAACGGCACGTTTACAACCGCAGGTGTGACTAATCCGTGCGCGTGTGAATATCTCACAAACGAGGATGTAATGTTTGAATAAACAGAAAAATGCTGATCTACGAGCGGCGCTAGAATAGATGCCTTCAAAAATTGTGCTCAATATTTGTCTGAAGCTGTGTACCACGTAAGCTCTGCGCTCTCCTATAGTTTTATCTAGTAGACATGGTTTTATCTCATCATCAACACGTTATCTTTTCATACGCCACGCTATTGAATTCACCATGATAAGCTGGCGCAAAGTATGGTGTTATCTAGCGATAGGTAGTGCCCGTTTTTAGAGTTTCTGCCCCTTAATCCTATACCTAGCAATCTACTGCTAGAGATCGGCCTCGCTCAGGATAAATACCATCACAAAAGGACTACTCCATCTCCCGTTTTTGCCATCCAGTTGGATATGGATACATCCCTTAGTAATCTTTCTCGACACGCACGGGTATAAACAGTGTGATGCTTTACTAAGCCGTCACCACAGGGTAAAAAGTCTGTCGTATTTTTTTAATGTATTGATTAAAAGTACATATATCTTACGTTTGCTTGAAAGGTGTGCTGTTCAACTATGTTTCGCGCACGTATTGCAAACACTCAATCGTTATCGTTCGCGTTTGTTTGTTATTTTGTTCCGCCGCATACCGATACATTTCCAATCCCATAGTTTTTGTATCAAACGGAATAGCAATCACTTCAACACCGAAATGTTTAAAAGCGTAGGAACGACCTAGGTATGAGAATTTTTTTTTTATTTTTTATTTATTGATATTACTTAACCTAATGTCCATTTTAACACCTGATGGGAGATAAACGCTCGATCTACCATGTCTAATTTTTGGGTGTTTGTAGTCCGATAGCAACCCAAAAAAGCGTAAATGCCTGAGCTAGGGCTAACTATTTGAAATACGACAAGAAACATTGAATGTCATCATTAATATCGTTGGCAGTCTTATTAGGTTATACTTAATGGCACATTTTGGGCATAACCATATGACAAGCATGCAGAAATATGGTGATGCCGATTTACTAAGGTAATGTGGAATATACTAAGAAAAAAAAATAGAAAGTGAATGTTTTTATATTATGTATATATGAGTGTGTGTGTATATATAATGTATTTGCGTGTGTGTGTGTGTGTGCTTGTGCTGCAATTTGTGATTGGGTGGGTTTTACTCAGTCTTCGTAATTTTTTCCCACAAATATATCATCCTCTCCCGATCGTAAGTCAATAAGTGAGCCGTCAATTGCTTTTTAATGTATTTATATTTGATGATTTGTACAAATCAGGATCAATTAAGCAAGATAAATTCTTCGGGAGCAAATAATATAAACGTGGAGCGATGTTAGTGAAATGATTTCGTGTAAAAGTACTTGATCGAAAAGGTACAACATATTTTCGTTTGCTTGATTCACGCTGTGATCGTGAATGCAAAGTTAGTTTAAAATTATGTATATTTTTCGACATATACATACCAACCTGTAGTAAGTAAAGCTGCCGAGGGCATAGAATTTTACACAACTTGTATAGCTCGTCTGTTGGGAAAAGGCGTTTTTTTCTTTTAATGATCTTTAAATTAAGTTTTTGCGCCACTTCCAATGATTCCATTATTGTGCTTCCACAAGAGCCCCACGCTAAGACACCATACAACAGTAGAGATTGTGTTAGTGCAAAATAGACCTTCATTAGAAGATCGTCAGACATTAAATTCCTGATTTGACGATATACATATCCAAGACTTCGTATCTTATTGGATAGACTATCTACGTGCACGTCCCATTTTAAGTGTTGGTCTATTTGTATACCTAAGTACGTAGTTCGGCTTACTACTGATAATTCTTTGCAATCACTACAATCAGGTTTATTATTACTATTAGTAATGCACGAGCTACAGTACATTTTGATTGTTGGAGTTGTTATTGGGAGACCACTAGAAGTAGGTGAGAAGCACATGCAAATAGTTTTTTCCTCGTTGAGAGTGAGCAAGTTGTTGTTAAACCAATCTTTTGCTTTTTGTAGACCAAGTTCCGTCTTGCTTTGTACAATATCCCAGGACTTATCGGAAAACAGTAAAACGGTGTCATCAGCAAAACATATAGTGCGACAGTTTGGAATAAGCGAGCAAAAATCATTAAGACATATATTAAATAAGACCGGACCTAAAACACTCCCCTGGGGTACACCATATTGAATGTTAATAGTACTTTTTGGACTTAAATGATCGGCAACTCTGACAATTTGTCTCCTATCATAGAGATATGACCTAAACCAACTAAGTGCATTTCCAGAAACTCCCAAACACTCCAATTTTTTCAGCAATATTTTGTGGGAGATGGTATCGAATGCCTTTGCTAAATCAACAAACACTGCAATAGTTTTCATTTTATCTTCATGGCCTTGGATGATGAATTTTGTTAATTCTGCAATAGCGTCATTCGTACCAACCCCACGTCTGAATCCATATTGGTTCAATGAAAGGAAGTCTTCCGAATATGCACCGAGTCTTGATTTTACGACTTTTTCAATTATCTTGGATATCACCGGAAGGAGAGTGTTTGATTCCGAAGCTGATCTTAGCGCAGTGGAAGCAAATTAAAGTTACCTTAAAATCTAAAACTAAATGGTCGATCAGCCTCGGAACAACATTTGACTACGATTCGTAGTGCTCTTTACTATAGCTAAATAAAATAAATTTAATGAGAGAATTTTGTTCCGGAAAGTTTCCGGCCGAGAAATTCTTGTTTCCAAAATCTACTTAAACAGGGCCCAGCAACGAATTGCTTACCGAGCGAACGATGACGCCGTTTCTTTGTGAGTTTAAGTATGACAGGAATCAGGTATTCAGGATATTTTAGGAGCGCAGGAATAGGGAATAACCTAAACTCACAGCACTGGAACATCCGCTCGTTCTCGAACTCCTTTCCTCCAATTTGCACTATAGTTCACAGTTCGACATCACATAATGTTTTTTTAACACAAAATAACTAAAAGATTTCTCTCCGAATGAGAAATCGGCCCCGTTGGCCTCCAATCATTTATAATTAAAATACGTAGCTATCGGCAGCCACGACGCGAGCCAACGAAAAGTGAGGTTATATTTTGCCGGCGGTCGCGTGACTCTCAATCAAAGCGCCGGAACCAAAATCACTTGGTTCACTTCCCCACCGAACAGGGAAAACCACACGAGAAAACCGAAAGCACTAAATTACACCATTTATAATTAAAGTTCGCATCCACGATGCGGGCGACGGCAGAGGACGTGACAATGACAGAGCAGTGTTGCCAGCACCGCGCGCCCATTTTATACGAAAACTAAACATTCACCCGCCCCGGACCGACCCATCGGTCCGCTCTATGCATGGCAGGCGTGATAATGTAGCTACTGCTCGCTTAAGGACTGAATCCCCCACCTGAACTTCTGCAACTCGAGGAGTGCCATCACTACCCGGAAACAGGTTGAGAATGCGCCCCCGGCGCCAACGCAGTGGCGGTAGGTTGGCATCCTTAACCAGAACGAGATCCCCAATGCAGGGGGGTTCAGTCCTGTCCGTCCACTTAAGGCGTTGCTGCAGAATGTGCAAGTACTCAAGCGACCAACGCTTCCAAAAGTTTTGAGTCATTTGCTGCAACAACTGATAACGCGACAAACGATTGCTATTCACCTCCGTATAGGGATATTCCGGCAAGGCGTTAAGTGGGCGGCCAATTAAGAAATGCCCTGGCGTCAGGGCCTCTAAATCATTTGGGTCTGAGCTGAGCGGACACAAAGGACGCGAATTGAGTACAGCCTCAATTTTACAAAACACGGTCGCCAGCTCCTCGAAAGTCAAAATTGTTAACCCTACAACGCGCAACAAATGCGTCTTAGCGGACTTTACAACCGCTTCAAAAATACCACCCCAGTGAGGGCACGCTGGTGGATCGAACACCCAGGTAATGCCCTGACGGGAGAGGCCCGTGCTGATGGCTTCTTCGTTCTCCCTTAAGAACGTTACAATTTCCTTCATACACCGATCAGCACCCTTAAAGTTGGTACCACAATCCGACCTGATCAGCGCTGGTCGCCCTCGTCGCGACGTAAATCTCTCCAGCGCTGCCAAAAGGCCTCCGTAGATAGGTCGGCCACGAGCTCCAAGTGGACGGCCTTGGTGGCTAGGCACACGAACACGCACAAGTACGCCTTGATAGACTTTGCGTTCCGTAGGCGTGATGCCTTTACCATGAAAGGGCCTGCAAAATCCGTTCCCACACCTGCAAACGTCCAGGCCTCCGTCACCCGGTCCGGTGGGAGATCTCCCATCTGTGGCTGCATTGTGGCTGCCTTCAAGCGGTAACAAGGCAAGCACCTAAACACAACGCTACGTACCGTTCGTCGTCCCGATAAGATCCAGAACTCGCGCTGTAGGATGGCCAATAGCGCATTACAGCCCGCGTGCGAGTTTTTCTCATGACGATCCCTGACTAAGAGCTCAACTAAGGGTCCCCTTTTGGAAGTAACAGTGGATGCCGAGCCGAAAAGGGCAGGCTAGCGTTCCGAAGTCTGCCTCCAACCCTGAGCATACCTTGCTCATCCAGGAATGGGTTGAGGCGCACAATTCCTCCCTTCAGCTTTCCACGTCCATCCCTGAGCAGCCTGACCTCCTCTTCAAAATGTTCCGCCTGGACGACTCTAACTAATGAGCATAGAGCCGCATTCCGTTCCGCAGGCGAGAGGACAGGTGTAAAGTTCCGTTCTGCTTGAGGCTTCCTGCAGTTGTTCACGAACCGTTTGATCCAACCTGTCACCCCAAGAAGTTTGTCGAGGAGCTATACCGTTCCAGCAAGAAAGCTGGGTTAGGCTTCGGTACGAGTTGCCCCACGTTCACTCGCAAACCTCGATCAGGTGGCCCAAGCGGCGCCCTGCACTCGTTGAATGGCCATTCCTGCGGCGACTCAGTCAGCCATTGAGGTCCCCACCACAGTGGGTGACTCACCAAATCAGGTGCCCTGCACCCGCGCGAAGCGCAGTCCGCTGGGTTCCATTCTCCCGGTACGTGCCTCCACACTAACGGAGTTTCCGACCCCGTAATCTGTGACACCCGATTTGCCACGAAAACCTCAAGTGTATGTACCGACGTCTGCAACCAGCACAGAACTATCCGACTGTCAGTCCACGCGTACACCGTTTCATCCAAGTTGATGGTACCACGCAGATTGCAGGTTACATGATTTAGCAAGCGCGCTAGAAGAGCTGCCCCTGCCAATTCCAATTTGGGGATGGTCCATCTAGTTCTGACTGGTGCCACCTTACTTTTGGCCATAACCAGACGCACGTGCACAGTTCCCGTTGAACTTGCTGTCCGAAGGTATACAGCTGCCGCGTACCCTCGCTCCGAGGCGTCACAAAACCCATGTAGGGTAGCCTTACATCCCACCGATGGGACTAACTTGCGGGGTATCGCGATGTGCACAATCCCTGGTAAGGTGGTCACAAACTTGAGCCAATCCTTCAACAACTCTCCGGAGAGTTGGTCGTCCCATCCTAAGTTGGCTAGCCACAACCTTTGTAAAAGCACTTCGCCATGAACGTAACCGGGGCGATCCATCCGTTAGGATCGAACGTTCTAGCGATTGTCGACAGTACCGACCGCTTAGTCCAAGTTTTCTCCAAAAGGTCGGGCTCGATCTTGTACGTGAATACGTCATGCGTTGGCCTATATTGCACCCCGAGGATGCCCAACGTGTTTGGATTGTCCGGGTTCTCAAAGAGGTGCGGGTCCTGATGGAACTCGCCTGGCAAACCAGCCAGGAGCTCTGGGCAACTGGACAACCATTTCCGCAACTCGTAACCTCCTGAACCCATGATCGCGATCAGCTCGTCTCGTAGAATTAGCGCCTGCTCCACGCTATCAGCACCCGTGCAGATATCGTCCACGTAGACGTCGCGATCCAGTACTGCTGCGGCTCGAGGATATCTTACCCTTTCCTGTGCGGCCAACTCTCGCAGCGTACGTACTGCCAAATACGGACTTGGCTTAAGTCCATACGTCACCGTGTTAAGTTCGTATGTGACCATCGGCTCATCTGGGCTCTCACGCCACAAAATCAGCTGATACCGACGGTCATCCGGATGTATCATGGTTTGGCGAAACATCATTTTGACGTCTGCGACGAACGCTACCTGGTGTAACCGAAAGTCTGTGAGAATGTCCACAATGTCCCGGTTCAATTTAGGACCCGCGTGCAAACATTGGTTCACAGACACACCATTCGAGGTAGGAGCAGAACCGTCAAACACCACCCGTATTTTCGCCTCAGGTGACTTCAAGACAGCCAGGTGTGGAATGTAATAATGCTCGACACACCTCCAATCCAGGCTGGACACCGACATGTGGCCCAATTGAATATATTCCCGCATGAATTTATATACTTCTGCCGAAGTGCTGGGTCTCGCCTCATCTTCCGCTCCATTCCGAGTAGTCTCCGTTCCGCGAGCTGTCGCGAACTACCTAAAGCGGGGCGGTTTGGGAGAAAAGGTAGCCTGGTCACGAATCTGCCTGACGGGCATCTCGCAGTGTTGTATTGATAGAACAACTCGCACTCGTCATCCTCTGGCTTCCGTCTGTCCGCCGTGGGCGGCTCTTCAGACTCCCAAAACCTCTGCAGCACCTCTGACAGCACACTACCATAGAGGACCGGATCCCCTTCTGGTAGGTCCTGAGGTCTCCAAACTGGGCCGAAAACAACATACCCCTGTGGTATCTACGGCCACCAAACCAGTTTCCTGGAGTACCTTCTTCCTACCGCACCATAATCTCCCGAGGACGTCTGAACCGAGAAGTACGTCCACCGTACCAGGAGTATCAAAATCAGGATCAGCTAACTCCAACCCTGTGGTTAACCCTCGTACCGTTGGTGGTAACCTAACCTGAGGGAGTTTCCCAACCACTTCATCCAGCACCACGGCTGAGACTTGATAGCTGACCCTGTACATGTGCTACCTAATGCGAACTCAAAGTTCGTCTGACCCCGAATGTCAGGCACATTTAGGCCCCTGATGCCTACAGCTTCATCCTCACTTGGCCGTACATTTAGGCCTAGCCTACTCACCAGCTTACTCGATACAATACATCCCTGAGCCCCTGTATCCAGTAGGGCTCTTACTTGAATGGTCCGGCCACCGTATCCCCATACCCAAATCTTAGCCGTTGGCAAAAGTACCGTGATTGGACGGGGAGCCGAAGCTGATGAGTAGGCGGCGATTACCTAGCGGGAATCTAAACGCGGTGAGGCCGCGTCCCGCGGGGTATCCTCACTACCCAAACCTGTGTATGGGTCCCACTCCTGCTGGTAGGGAGGTCTGCCCATAAAGGCCATGGCTGGAGTTCTATAGTACCCCGACGGCAAACGTCCGTACCGAGGTTGCGCCTGTAGCCGCGGGTACTCAGGCATAGGCGGAGGCATGCGTGGGTCTTGAGACCCAACCAGGTGGCTCAAGCCCGCAGAATACTGCATGTACCCTGGTGGCTGCCTAGTGCCCCCTGACACCCGCCCGTTGAATCCCGTACCTGGGATGGGTGTCCTTGGCCACGTTCCTGTGCCGCTCTTCCCCAATCCGGCACCTGCTGCCGTGGTGGGGATCGTCCCCACGTCCTGGGTAAGTGGGCTCCGTCTGTTGACGTCCCCCTGCCTGTCCCTGTGACCGATGCGGAGGTGGGCTCCTCCTCGTTGCTCCCTCCCTTGGTGGGCAGGCTCCCTTCGCCGATCCGATCCAGCGCTGCCCCCGGCGCCTCCGGAGCGATTCATGCAGAGCAGCGGATGGTGTGCACCCTGGCAGTACCTACAGTTGGTGCTTGAAGGGCACTCGCACCTGATGCGGCCCCAGGCACCGAAAACACCAACGCCTCTGCTGTGCCACACCCCGTCTCCTCTGAACCCGCTGCGCAGCAAACTCCTGACACGCTGCCACCCCGTGGCCTGTCTCCCTGCAGTAGGCACACCCTGATTCCAATGCGGTGTTGTACCGCCTGGGTTGCCCACTGTTGCCTCCTCGCGCCGGTGCACCCGGCCGTTCCGGGTGGCGAGGGGCAGAGGTCTCCTTGCGAGGGCTTCACCAGCCTGGACGTCCACTCGCCTGCTTTCGGCCTCGAGGAACGACTTCAGATCCTCGTAGGTCGGGAGGTGGTCCGAGGACTTGCCCCCATGTAGCTGCTCGAATCGAGCGACCATTTCGCTCGGCAGGCGGCGAAGCACTGTGTGGACCAAGATATAACCGTAGCCCGCCACTGGCAAACCCTGTCGCTCTAGCGCTGACCGCGACACTGACTGGGTGGAAGATTTTCTCGCGGAGGTCCGTACTCGCGTTATGGTTGGTATTGACAGCCACTGGTCTAACAGCCTGTCTACAATCAGGCGCTTGTTTCGATACCGGTCGGTAAGGATCTTCCACGCCACCTCATAATTGCTATCCGAGACAGCCAAATGCGTCAGCAATTCATGAGGCTCTCCATGTAGCCTGGACATCAGCTGAGCCATCTTGTACGCCGGCGTTATGTCCGTCCGTGTGTGGACCACACTGCTATACAGGTCCTCAAACGCCGGCCAGTCGGCGTAATCGCCTGCAAAGACTGGAACCGTAACAGGCGGAAGAGGCACCTGTAATCCTTGTCCCACTTTACCACGGAATGGCTTTTCCTTTCCGTCACGTCGCCTAGATATGTCCGCAGCTGCCTGCGCAATGTCCTGTGCCAGCTCCAAGCACTGGCTTACATCGCCCTCAACCAGCTCCTTATCTTCAGGGTTAGGAGCTTCCTCAAGGAGCATGAGGCACTCTGTGAGGTGTTCCGACACAACCCGAACCCGTTCATCTGCCTGTAGTGCACTTTTCAAGAGCGCGTCCTCCCGGTCCTCGCGGCCGATCATTGCCGCTGTGGTAGTAAACCACCTTAATTCTGTCTTTATAGCAGCCTTATACCTGGCGATCGAGGGAGCCATGGTACCAACTTTTACACACTCGACTTAATAAAAACGAAAACCAATAAACAAATACCACAAAATAAATGTTAGTTGACTGGCCTAGACCTTACCGATAAGGTACCGTTCACTAGGCAAACAATACAGTCACAAAAACCGAAACAATATTTTCCAAAATTAATAAAATATGTGGGTAATATAAAAACACGCTTAATACTAAATTACGGCTAACTATGTTGCAATAAAGCAACCACGCTCTGCTACCAAAAATGTTTGATTCCGAAGCTGATCTTAGCGCAGTGGAAGCAAATTAAAGTTATCTTAAAATCTAAAACTAAATGGTCGATCAGCCTCGGAACAACATTTGACTACGATTCGTAGTGCTCTTTACTATAGCTAAATAAAATAAATTTAATGAGAGAATTTTGTTCCGGAAAGTTTCCGGCCGAGAAATTCTTGTTTCCAAAATCTACTTAAACAGGGCCCAGCAACGAATTGCTTACCGAGCGAACGATGACGCCGTTTCTTTGTGAGTTTAAGTATGACAGGAATCAGGTATTCAGGATATTTTAGGAGCGCAGGAATAGGGAATAACCTAAACTCACAGCACTGGAACATCCGCTCGTTCTCGAACTCCTTTCCTCCAATTTGCACTATAGTTCACAGTTCGACATCACATAATGTTTTTTAACACAAAATAACTAAAAGATTTCTCTCCGAATGAGAAATCGGCCCGTTGGCCTCCAATCATTTATAATTAAAATACGTAGCTATCGGCAGCCACGACGCGAGCCAACGAAAAGTGAGGTTATATTTTGCCGGCGGTCGCGTGACTCTCAATCAAAGCGCCGGAACCAAAATCACTTGGTTCACTTCCCCACCGAACAGGGAAAACCACACGAGAAAACCGAAAGCACTAAATTACACCATTTATAATTAAAGTTCGCATCCACGATGCGGGCGACGGCAGAGGACGTGACAATGACAGAGCAGTGTTGCCAGCACCGCGCGCCCATTTTATACGAAAACTAAACAGAGAGAAATAGGTCGATAGTTTGACAACACGTCCATTGGACCCTTTTTGTGTAGAGGGATTACCACGGCAACCTTTAATGAGTCTGGGAAAATTCCTGTTTGAAAACTTAGATTTGTTATGTATGTTAAAGGGTACACAATATACTTTTTATGGTTTTTATAACTTTCGTTGTAATGCCATCCCAACCAGAAGAATTTGTATTTTTTAAAGCATTTATATGTTGGCTAATTTCTTTCGGGTTTGTAGGCCTCATGTAAAAAGATTTATGAGATTCCGCAAGATTTATTCTGTCACACAACATGTCAATACTGCTACCGGTTTTATTTAGTGTTGTGTTTGCTAGATCTACACCTACGGAACAGAAGTAGTCATTTGCAGCTTGAGTAACATAGGTCGGATTTTCAGTCAATTTTACTGTAGAGTTTTGGATAGTTATTGTCTCAAGGGCAATGTTATTTTTCTTTTGTTTTCTATCAGAAGCATCATTTATTATTTGCCAGACTTTTCTAGAATCGCTTAAATTTTGTTTGATTTTATTTCTATAATATCTTTCTCGGGTTTTCTTTATGGTAAAATTACATATATTCCTATATTTTTGGTAATTCTCTTTTAAAATTAAATTATCTTTGTGCTTTTTCCAAATTTTGTATAATTTGTCACGTTTTCGAATGCAATAAATCAGACTATCTGTTATCCAAGGTTTTAGTTTTCTTTTGTTATGAGGTAAATATTGAATAGTTGTATTTTTATTTACGTACTTGTTAATTGTTGTAGTAAACAATTTTATTGCTTCATTAACATCTGATTGAGAGTATAGTTCCTGCCAAGACTCTTCACTCATATCTTTAATAAGTTGCTCATAGTCTATAATTTGTTTAGTGAATGAAGTGTTCCTCGAGTTCGTGCGTGAATTAATGTTTTCAAGACAACATAGTGTCATAAAATGGTCTGTCACATCATTTTTCAGCACGACAAACGAAGCTTGTCTATTGGGAGCTAGTTTAGCCATAAAATGATCAAGGCAGCTATCATCTCTCGTGCGCTTATTAATTCCTATTTTAAGATTATACAGAGCCAATAGATCTAAGTAGTCATTTGCTTGTGGGTGCATATTTTCTATAATATTTATATTCGTGTCACCTATGAGCATGATATTTTACTTTCTTTAATCTGTTTTAAATTGGCATCTAAAGATTCAAGAAATAATTCTATGTTATGACTGGAAGGTGACTGGTACACATTTAATAAGACTAAATTGTGTTCTATTAAGTTTACTTGTATACAATTTGCCCTAATAAAGTAAGTTCTTTTGACTCATAGGTAATATTGTCTTTTATAAATACAACCACTCCGTCATTTTGTATATAATTCATTTGTGTACTCACAGAACTATAGCCTACTATACTTTGTTTCGGTTTTTTGTATTTGATTCGACATTCAGTTAATATCAATACATCAAAATCAATATTGAGAGCACTTAATGTAACCAATAGTTGATCGAAATTTTTATGTATACTTCTAATATTAATTGAAATTATTTTAAGAGAACTTTGTTTGTTAATTAGAGAATTACACAGAGAAAGATCATCAGTTGAAACACAGCTTCCAGCAGTTAAAAAGTCATCAAGTTGATTAGTGAAATCAAGTGTACAATCGAATGTTGAAGTAATATTGAGTGACAATAATATTTTCAAGGAAGAACCGAGTGTATTTTAGATATTTGTTTAATGTGCTAAATGTTTTGAAATTGTGGATAATGCAGCAACGTTTGTATTTGTTATTGATGCAGGGTGTGCAAGGTGAAAACAAACAAAAACTCATATTATTCAATAGCGGAAATACTAGTCATGCCAAATTAAGTAGGTCCTCTTCATTCCTAACTATAAAGACATCGGAGGACTCATCTTTCTTAGCAAAGATTTTGTTACCGGAATTCCAGCAGAATTTAAAGCCCAGTTGTTTCGTCTCTTTTTTGACTCGCATTAGAAATTGTTTAGCTTTTAGGGCCTTTTTCCTGTCATGCGTGTTTTCGCACGCGCGCGGTTATGGCCCGCATGAGGGCCGCACGCATCTTATCTTTTGATACATGTTTTTCCTATCATGCGGCTAGCACGCGCGCGGAACGCGGATTGGCTGCGGGGGCGCAGCCCGCGTGCGTGCTACCCGGATGCGGGGGGTGATCTTCTGCCTCCAGTGTTGTTTTTAGTGTGAAGCGGGTCGCACGCATGGTCATAGTCCGCATATAATCGCAAACAAAAATGAAAATTGATACAGAGAGAGTCATATTTGAAGTACACCTTTGCCCTTTGTCGTGGGACAAGCAGAATTAACTTTACAAAAACCGGGAAGCAAGGGCAGCTGCTTGGCTAAAAATTTGCAAAGAAATAATTCCAAATTTTGAAAATTATACTAAGGATGAACTACCTTCAGTGAGTGATCTAGTTTCAAGATATGGATCGATCTACTCTGAATTGTTTATTATATTTTTTACGTTTGAAAATGATATAAGCGATAATTATTTTTTTAACGTTCATTTTTCGCGTGTTGTAAAGTTCACGTTTGTGCACGAGTGTAGTCACTGGCGACACGCACGAAACTGCAGCAGCAAACGAAATCCCTGTCCTGCGTGTGACCAGGAACGTGCTATCACCCGCATGCGGACCAGATCCGCGTGCGTGCGCAAATACGCATGACAGGAAAAGGGCCCTTAGTGTCAAATGCTCTGAATAGTAAGACACATCTGAAATTGTTTCAAGGGCATAATAATAATATGGTGTAAGCTCTCATGATTAGAAGAAGAAGAAGAAGCTCAAAATAAAGAGTATACAGAAGGTTCACTTGACCCTATTTAGTATTTTCGCGACTTTCAATTGTTACATAGCCAGGGTTGCTGTCAAAAATCTCAAAGTAGAGGAATATCAAAACAGCGAAATCTGATAAAAAGAAATATGACGTTCATGGCAAAACCATCTTGTTAGTTACCCTAAGTTGCCCTGAGATTCCAGTTAAAGCAAGTTAAACCCATCTGCAAAGGCGCCCCGCGCGCCGTTTTCCCAATTTGTGGTGTAAGTACAATATACATTCTCGATCTACTTCTTAATACACCGAGCAACTAAGTACTTCGTGTAGACACCTGTTTCTAAGTGGACCCACTGCCTGCCATAAATAATGAGGTGGAATTTGGGCCCCTCCTAACTAGACTCAAGGGCGTAAACAACAGACGTAACTGCGTAAACGTGTCGTAATGAGCACATTTTGGTTCACTTACTTTACCCAAATGGGAGGAAACTTTTGAGCAACAGTGTACTACATAACAATAGCATCTGTTGCACAAACTCAAGCCAATCTCATTTCGCACTCTACTGAATCATGCCTGCGATCTTGCATTTCGTATTCAGAGAGCAGCTTTTAATACCGGACGGGAGGTATCGAATATGCATTTTGTTTCACTTACTTTACCCAAATGGGAGGAAACTTTTGAGCAACAGTGTACTACATAACAATAGCATCTGTTGCACAAACTCAAGCCAATCTCATTTCGCACTCTACTGAATCATGCCTGCGATCAGCAGTATTCAGATTTCAGAGAGCAGCTTTTAATACCGGACGGGAGGTATCGAATATGCTTCCATTTTAGCATTTTCCGCGAACTGGCGAAAGCTTTTCCGATAATTACATAAAAGCCGTCAATGCCAGTACTAGTGTATTATTAATAGCGCAAACCGCACCATTTCGCTGTAGCGAAGCGGTCGGTCGTTGCAAATAGGATTTTTGCTCGTGGGGCGTCCTTTGTCCCACGGCTATACTGCGCTGGGCAACCACTGGTAGCTTAAGAGGCGGCGACATGTAAAAATTACGAAAATTATTTGTAATTATTTAACAGTATTTTTAGAATATAGCTATAATAAGGAGCAAACCGCATCATTTCACTGTAGCGAGGCCGTCGGTCGCGGCAAATAGGGTTTTTGCTCGTGGGGCGTCCTTTGTCCCACAGCTTTACTGCATTGAACAACCACTGGTAGCTTAAGAGGCGGTGACATGTCTAAATACCGAAAATATTAAGAAAACGAACAGTATTTTTAGAATATAGCTACAATAAGGAGCAAACCGCATCATTTCGCTGTAGTGAGGCGGTCGGTCGTTGCAAATAGGATTTTTGCTTCGGGGGCGTCCTTTGTCCTATGGCTATACTGCGCTGGACAACCACTGGTAGCTTAAGAGGCGGCGACATATAAGAATTCTGAAAATTGTATGTACAGAAAATGAACAGTATTTTCAGAATCTAGCTTTCATTAGGACTACTTTTTGGTCAAGACACGGCAACCGAGAGTGGTTGCGATTAGAAGTATTGAGCCGCTGAAATGGCAAAAAAATTATTATGCAATTTCCTTACAGATTGGCAAGGTTTTACCAACAAATACTAGACCACATACAGATTACGAAAATATTATTCATTTTGGTTTTAAGTCGCTACCTCCCTACCTACGGCTTCCATTACTGTGGGCGTTGGATCGGGACAACCCGCCCGCTACTCGCTTTGTACTGGGAAACAACTCAATAAAAGCTCTAATAGGATTCCCGCTGGACGATGGTCAGCCACGCGAAACTTTGATGCATTGTTTTATACTGGACTGCCTCAGAAAGAGGGTTATGTTTTTCGAGAGTATGTGATCTTAAGATGTTATGTATGTATTTTTAACCATGGTTTGCACGTCTTCTCCACTTGTCGTGTTTTTTTTTTTTAAACAACGATCCCAAGGCCACAAACCGTAGGGCAGGTGGGATGGCTCATGCAAACCATGTTGCTTTTCATATACTAGCCGGTGCAAACAAACAATCAACTCACTATTTTTTTCCGTTAGAATTATTTAACCATATCGATATAAGAAATAAGTACCTATAGTTGAATGCCTACCTACTTAGTACCACTGTCGCATGATGGTCGCATGCACCCTAATTTGCACGCTACTACTTTTACACACACACACCCACGCTCACGCAAACGAGTACGTCTTAACCTAATCACACTCACACCTCAACAATCAAATCTATCTAATACTTACTTTAGATCTGTTTTTATGCACGCTAAACGACCACATAGTTTGCTACCTATGATGTCTGTAATACTTATGATCTGCATTGTTATATTTTTAAGTTATTATAAGTAAGTGTACCTAACTACTACCTTCTGTAACACACATCCTAAACAAAATGTAAACATGGGAAGAGCGGGGTATTCCCACCACAAGTGTCTTTGACTACTTAAAGGGAAGCCTCCAGCAACTTTGTGAATAGGATTTATGGAAATAAAGAATTTTTAATTTAATTTTAATTTAATGTATGTGGACAACTAAATTCTTTATACGTTTTCACGGGCGACAGCCGAAACGGCTGGGTGGATGTTGATGTTGGCATATGAGGTGTAAGGTTCGTCTCAGCAGCGCAATTGAAACTGGCTATATCAAAATCCCATATAATTATTCCTATTTTCTTTACGAAATAATTTTGGTTTTGAGTCGGTTCCTCCCTACCAACAACTCAATAAAGCTCTAATAGGATTCCCGGTGGACGATGGTCAGCCACGCGAAAGTTTGCTTTTGTTTCAAACCGAATGTGGTGTTAGATTCGTCTCAGCCTCAGCAGGGCAAATAAAATCGCATAGGTACGAGTATATTCAAAATGGCAGCTTTAAACGTAAAATATACCTTCAAAACAAATTATAAATTAACTGCAGTCGGGTTTTTGTTTTTTAATAATTAGTTATGCCTGTTTAATGTTTATTTTTACCCTATTGTTTGCACAGCCTGTGACCTACTGAAGCGCGTTTACTGCTGTGTATTGTTTCGCTTTTTTTTGCATTTGGTGAAGTGGAACGTGACGTCACCTCGATTCATCAATATGTCGGCCGATGTGGAGCAGTGGTAGTGCGCGACTGCCTGCGATGCAGAAGGTTCCGGGTTCGATTCTTATTGGGCTACTTCACAAGGTTGATATTCATCACTTTGTGAATTTGTTCTCAGTCTGATAAGGACATTGCAGGCCGAACCGAGGAGCGTGCGAAAAGAAAAAGGGTTCCGTGCTCCTACGTTAAGCCGTCCCGGTTACTGTCTATTATTACTTTCTTTGATGGCGATTGTTACACAACCATTTCAGAGCCCTGCTGCTTGTAGTAGGCGGTTGTAAAAGTCTGACACCAGGGTTCATCAGGTCGTTGGACGACTCAGTGGCCCACACGAAGAGAGAGATCAATATGTCGGTCATGTGAGGTGGATGTCGGAATGGTTAAACGAAATCAATATGTTGATAATGTGAATTGGATGACGGAATGGTTAAAATCATTGGTACGCACCACTTGTTGCGTCATCGGTATGTGCTCTCGAATAAATTAATGGCTGGACTGGACAGTCCTCGTATGTGGCATGTGTGTTACTTTATTACCTACCTATTATCAGTTTTATACCTAGAGTACAGTCGGTACAGTCGTTCGAAAAAGCCATATTTGACAGCTGTCAAGCAAGCCCATACTAGAAGACATGTCATGATTTTCACAGCTAACAAATATGGCCTATTTGAACCGCCGTACTGTAGTAGTAGTTATGTGTCTTCAAATCATTTGAATACACCTGAAAGACCCTAGCAAGTGGATAAATGATTAAGTTACAAGATAAAATTAGCAATATACACGTACTTGAACATACCTTAATATTAGGTATTTGATATTTTTCGATCATTTTATTGATAGAGAATGAAACAGAATATATTAGACTCTAGTGTCTAGTAAAATAAAAAATGTCGCTGAAACCTTGAATCCCGAATAAATAATTTTATTAAAATTCAAAGTCACGAAATGGTATTTGAGAGAAAACCTCTCTAGAAGATCTCAAAATTAAATCTCAGTTGCGCAGAAAATCACGTGCTGAACTTAGAGCACTACACCGATAGAATTTTAATGAACCTGTTCTATGTACGAAATGACGAATTAGTACAATCATGTCAAATAATTCAGACTGAAACTTATTTGCATTTAAACGAGGTTTTGAACGAAGGTACATAAATTGCTCACCTATTAATAGGTACGCAAGTTCGTTTAAGGTGAAACGTCACGTCACGCAAACGAAAATCTGAACTTTAATCGACTTAGACATGGGCTGCAGAGATCTTTTTGTAAGAAACTTTATGTAAAATAATGAAGGCTCACGTAAATTTGTCGCATAACTACTGGTTAAAATATAAAGAGTATTTTCTTCACAATAAAATCAAACGTGTTTATTGCAGCAGTAGCTCCATAAATTTTCGTAAAGTGGCGAATCGGTTTTTATAGGGAAAGGTTTCTTTATAGGTATTGAAACGATTCCTATACATTGTTATGGTATGCAGATAGCCTGGCAGATAGGAATACAATAGGTATGGCTTACAATAACAAGACAAAAGATTTACTTAAACGCAAGTAAAGAAAGACTTAGGTATCGTATGAGTGCATGAAATAGGCATGTTATATATAAACGTGACATGACCTTCAACTATCAGATATTAACAGTTCTGAAGAGGAAAAGCAAACGTAGAATCCTGAGTACAATGCTGCTCAGTACACTAATTAGTTTAAGTTTAGGAGATTAATTTCCTCCTAGACTACCGGAGACGATCCCTGCCGCAAATGTTTTATTCATCGGATATTACCCTTTCAGCTATGGCTTCTATAGAAACCTGAAGTAGGGTAGGTAAAGCCTTTGCCTACCCTGTGAGGAATAAAGGTCTGAGACATGTAGGTATGCATGTATGTGTGGGTATTCTAGCCAAGAGCTGTGAGGTCGTGAAGAAATAAATACGTTCCGACAGACTCATCAGGTTTTTTAGATTAGATTAGATGGCTGAACTAATCTACTATACACTACTACTACACCAGGGTCGATCGGGTCGTTCGTTAATCGAAAAGAAATTGAAATCTTCGGCTTTATTCCTAGGATATGCAAAGATATTTTGTTAGGTGAGTGAGCACTAGACTAAACTAAACATTGATGAGTAGGGTACACACAGATACTCTATACTCTCGAGAGGTAGCTGGTTCTATGCTCCAGGTGTTTCACTAGCAATAATACCGAGGGAATTAATTTGCTTGACTGTCAAACAGTCGATCCGTTCTCTGCGGCTGACTAATGTTTGACTAATACGATCTGTATGCCAATATACACACAGCAAAGGAATAAGGTACACAGTGCTACTCCAAACGAATTGAAATATTATAATCTCCAATAAAAATAAATATGTTATGAAAATAGAATCATGTGGAGGAAGTCATTTTGTACTAGAATCAATTTTAAGAATTATAACAATTTTAATGGGAATTAAAATATTTCCAGTCGTTTCGACTACCCCTGTGTGGCTTATTCATAATGTGACTGTACACATATTAATTACATCTTTCGGTAACTAGGTAATAAATATTGCCTACTCTCACTCTTTAAAAATATCCTTTCATAGGGTGTTGACCTCAGGCAGCCGGCCAGTCATAAAACCTTTTGCTACATATTTTAGTGCTCTACCAAAACATGTTGTGCTGACCCCAACTGATTTGAGATAGGGCAGGTAGATGATGATGATGATAAATAAGATTTATGTACCTAAGAGATATTAAACCGAAAACTTGGCGGGCAAGATCAGACCATGAATCATTTTCCCTATGGAGTCAGTAATGGGAACCGTAATCTTTTGTTCAAACTTCCATATAGAATTCCTAACTGACGGACTGTATGGAAATCCGAAATACTTTTGGCACCTGGGGAAAGGTAAAGGATTCCCTGAGGAAAGTAGCTCAGTTTCATGGTCTGATCACGCCTGTAAAAGTTAGAAGTAAACGGTTGTATGCTACCTCGTATTCTTTAGTCTAAATGTGCTACGTACACGAACGACCGTACATGGGACATGGTCTAACCTATTTTGAAACCTTCGCGGCCAGAAGAACGCATCAAAATCAAGCTTCTTCTGCCATCATTCTTCTTCATCAAATAGGACACCAAGGGACCGACGGCTTAACGTGCCCAAGCGAAGCACGGAGCCATCTTGCTTTTCAGACAATCAGGTGGTTCAGCCTGCTATCTCCTAAACGGACTCGGAATACATTCCGGGACCCCACCGGGAATTGAATTCGGTACCTGCTGCGTCGCAGGCAGTCGTACTAACCACTGCGCCACATGGGTTGTCATTTTGACGTCATTACCAGACAGCATTCCTGCTATGATTCCTGCAGAGTCTGTAACAGAATCTGTCAATTAAAAATTTGGATTATTCAACCATGAAAAAGTCTGCAAAAGTCGTATTAAGGCCAATGCTGACGACCGAGTCTATTCTTCGATGTTTTCATACACTCAAGAGCTGTCAGTCTAGCTTATTCGTGTGTTTTACCTTCATTCATTTCATTACATTACTGCCTATCGATCTGCTCTTTCTCTGTCTGACTATAGTAGTTTTTATAACAAGGGAATAAAGTGATATATTTAGGGCGAGGGCGCTATTTTGAATCATGGGCGGAACGAGGGATTCTAGAGTAAAATCCCGAGCGTAGCGAGGGATTTTAAAGTAGAATCGTGAGTGAAGCGAGGGATTCAATGTAAGTCGCCCGAGAATAAATAACTTTATACCCGAGTGATACATACTACTTTTCATCCCCCTCTATGAGAAAAACAATAAATACTTACTAAATCTACGAAGTTCTTTAAATATTGCTTGCTATTATCCATTATTTTACAATAAATCCTATAAATTGCGTTATAAATATCCAATATTTACAAAATCATTAACACACATTTCATTTCATATTATTGCAATATAATTGAGGTTATATTGTTGTTGTCCATTGCCGGCCAGTTATCGCGCCAAAAGAAAAATAAAATTTGACACATTACTTTTTAATTTCAAATTTTGCTAGGAATTAGGTCTTTTAAAAGCTACATACTAGGTGTAAAATACTCAATAAAATAGCAGATAACAGAGAAAAAACCCATCTGTAGTAAATTTTTGATTGATTGGCTGCAAATATTTGTGTTCCAAATTCAAATGAATTTTAATCCCTTGGGATTAAATGACCTATTTTAATCCCACTGGATTAAATGACCTATTTTAATCCCACTTATGTGCGACCAAAACGTAGTTTTTTGAATAGAGGGGATGAAAATGTAATTTAGATGGCAGCGTAAGCCACATTACCGTTAACATACGCACAATCTTTTTGTGTAGAATCAAATGGAGAATCTTTTTGTTGTAGACATCGTAATACTTTTATGCTTTCTTTTATACTCAGAATTCATTTTTATGTTATTTATTTTCTGTGGGTCTAATCACATAATCATGTTAGCGATATAATTTGACTGGAATCTAACTTAGTAGTCATATAAATACTTAAGTACGATTGCAAATAGGTATATTAACGAGCCTCATTAAGTAACTATTATTCGATCAATGATTTTGAGTGTTTATCATTAAAACTCAAACGAATCAAATTCTTGTTAAGAGGATAATGCAAAGTGATTTCTAAGCAAATCAGATTTCAAATACTTTGAATACCTAAAACCTCCTGAATTCACATTGAAATTTCTTAACAGTACCGAGAATCAGAGAAGTTATGGAGTGTTTTGCAACTCAATCAAATCCAATTGATTAAATGTGAAACCGTCTGGAATATTCTGCGCTTACATAACGAATCTCTGCTGGAATGCCTTCGTACTTGCCTGTTGTCAATTGAAAATAAATACATATATTGTTTTTGTAAAGCTTGCCTTGTGATGCCGGCTTAGAATAGCCTCACCTCATTTCAAACGTGGGTGTCGTACCTAAAAGGCGACTACGGAATGGATCCAGGGAATGGGCAGCAGAGTTTCCTCCGAATACAACTTTGCAATGCGCTCGCCAATTCGCCTGTCTGAGTAAGTATGGCAATATCCCCAATTAAGGGAGGCCGAAGTTCAGCACTGGACTGTTGAGGCTGTAGTAGTAGTAATTAGTAAAGCTACAAGGTGAGAACCGTAGAAGATAGGTTTCGTAGGTACTTTACTTCAGACAGTAGCTTGTGAGCTTGATTCGTTCATTTTTATGGTGGGGGATGTAGGACAGGACACCTAATCGACGTAAAACCTATCGAGTCCTTGAGTCAATGAACATCAAAGTTGTCGATTTTGGGATGTGCAGTGAAATCTAAAAATAAGTACATTTCGGTGTCATGCAAATTGTTCGTGATCATTTTATTTTAAAGTTATTCCCGTGCGTTCTAAGGAAAACCTTATTTTATTCATTATGACACGTTTAAACGGAATGCAGTGCAGCTTATTCCAATGTAAAATATGTTTCTGCGACAGGATATGTTAACTAACACTAACAACTGTTGCACAGAGCTATTTGCTTTTCCGTTTGACCCAGTTTGTCTCAATTGACTGCCTCGTCATAATCTAGTTTCCGCATGAGAAAATTCAAATTGGTTATTACTTTATTGGGTATTGATCGAGTTATAAACAATAGCCATGTCTGCCTTCATTTAATAAGTAATTATAGAGTACAGAATGTACCTACATACTATAACGGTGGAGATCTAAAGGCGGTCGCACGTTTATTTCTCCAAGCGAGCTAAATGCACCCGTTTGAATACTTTGAATGTACGAAGCGGAAACACGATTGCCACAGGCTCATAGGCGCTTTGAACGTTTGAACGTACAACCCTGCGATAAACAAAGCGGTGCACTTAGAGACAGATTCCCCTTACCGCATACCTTTCCAAAAATAGACACCGCCCGCGCTTTTACGCCCCGAAAAATCTTACTAAAACAAACACCGTTTGTAACAGTTAACATTCACCTGCCAGCCGCATGTAAATAAAATAACGTTATTGAACCCAACTGGAGCTCGAACTATTCAAATTCCAATAGATTCGCGAAATACTTTCACGTTGAAAGCTTTAATCTTGCTTACCATGACAGAATCATGGCGGAAACGTCTATCGGGTCTCACCCGACCGACCTATTTAGTTTTAAGTCGGTCACGGTAATAATTCAGCTCGCATATTGTGGTGTATTGTCTGGCATAGAGAATGCCCTGCGGTCCTGGGGTTGGACAAATAATGGATGACGACACGGCCGGTGGAATGCGCGGCCGCGGACCGGAAACCGGGCCGCCGGGCCACACCGCACTACCGGTAAATTCACGACTAATGAAAAAGTTTTACAGTACATCTAGTTCATCTGTTTGATTCATGATGCATTTGTAAAGAGGCAGGACGAAAAAAGCTATTGGAAGACTATTAAATATAAAAAAAAAAACCTTCCATCACAGTAAAAATCCCCTTGATAGGAGTAACTGCCTACTACTTTGTTTCGAGCAGACGACGACCCGACCTACTTTAGTTATATCAATACAAAGCACTGTAACATCTACGAGCGGGTTTCATTATTTTACAATCAGCTCTCGATGAATGAATCTATTTTGAGATAAGAGCAGGAAACTATGAAGATACCTATTTCCGAATCAAGCATCTTCATCTTATAGTTTATTTTTATAGCTTGTAGCTTAAACGAGCTCTTCATTATCCAAGCACTTTACAAGCCCGGCTTATTAAAAGTTAGCACAATGAAGAGCACCAAGGCAAAAGCAAAGTGCTTCTATGAAAGGATTTAACTTGTTTGCTGGGAAAATAGAATCTCTCTTTACCGGCAACTTAGTAAGATTTAGCTTTGTAGCATTTTATGACCTGGAAATTATAAAGGTCAGGAAATTGCATGATTGCAACGGCTATTCTACTTTCAAGCAGTACTCGTACCTACTTAAACTTCTGATATTTTTTTGGAATCCAAGTACTTCCATGCTGGGACCGGGTCAGATCAAAAATAATATATTGTACAAACTTCTCTTGGGTATATTAATATTTACTTACACTCAAGCGAGCGAGCTACAGGTAAAATATTCAGAACACACTATAAGAATGATCATTTTTCTAGTACCCGAACGCACTTGCGATTTGCTGTTTGTTACAGTAGAGTTACAAACATATTATAATGTATTTACAATGATGTGGCTAAATGTGTTTAGCTGTCTCATTGACGCTGTTTGTCTACTGGGATTCACGTAGTACGCAAATCCTAGAGGTGTCTCTTTATGCGATGACTTGTCACTTGTCACTTTGGCTCATTAAGTTTAATGAAGTCGGAGCGGTTGTCGCGATGTCAGGCTGGTTGCGTCTTTGCATAGACAATGCTCAGACATGTGCTACGCAAATTGTTATGGCAAGTGAGCTAATTGAATCAACATACTATACTATAGTACCCGAACGCACTCGCGATTTGTTGTTTTTTTTCAATAGAGACACAAACAAATATGTATTTACAATGATGTGGCTAAATGTGTTTAGCTGTCTCATTGATGCTCTTTGTCTACTGGGATTCACGTAGTTCGTAAATCCCAGAGGTGTCTCTTTAAGCAATGACTTGTCACTTTGGCTCATTAAGTTTAATGAAGTCGGAGCGGTTGACGGTCTGATAAAAAAATTTGTACTGTACCAGCTCCTCTTGCGTATATTAGTATTTACGAGCTAATATATGTACTCAGACGAGCGAGCTACACGTAAAATCGTAAAATATTCGGAATAAACTTTAAGAATTATAATATTTCTAGTATCCGAACGCACTCGCGATATGTTGTTTTTTTTTTCAGTATAGTTACAAACATTGAGGTATTTACAATGATGCGGCTAAATGTGTTTAGCTGTCTCATTGATGCTCTTTGTCTACTGGGATTCACGTAGTTCGCAAAACCTAGAGGTGTCTCTTTAAGGTGGATCGTTTTCCATACAAAATTTAAATGGAGTTACGTCTTTAAATGAGACAAAATTATGATTAAAAAACTCGATGGGAAGTCCCGTGCTTTTATAACATTGTCGCAAAATAAAACAAATAATTTTTTAACCATCAGATTTCTCTGTAAAAACCGTGTCGCCACTTAATGAACATAGATGGAGCTACTGCTGCAATAAACACGTTTAATTTTTTTGTGGAGAAAATACTTGATATTTTTTTACGTTAAGCAGTTTTGCGACATATTTACGTGTGCCTTCCTCATCTCACATAAAGATTTTTTTATAAAATTGTTGTTTAGCTCATGTGTAACTCGGTTGAAGTTCAGATTTTAGTTTGTATGACGTAACGATCCCCCTTAAGCGATGACTTGTCACTTTGGCTCATTAACTCTAATGAAGTCGGAGCGGTTGACGCGGTCTCAGGCTGGTTGCGTCTTTGCATAGACAATGCTCAGACTTGTGCTACGCAAATTGTTACGGCAAGTAAGCTAATCGAATCAACTCAGCTCTAGGTAATAGGTATACGATTTTTCAGTTATACGATTTGTTGTGACTTTACCTAACAGACCATTTAAATGAATCCTTGTGAAAAGAAATAAATACTTCTCATCAAAAAAATTGCGACACTTTCGTTTTGGGTTAAACAAACTGTGAAATCTATGTAATTAAATGTTGAATTTAGAACATTGACATTATGATTAACAAACCTCTTAAATACACACTATTGAATGATATTAGATATTCATTTCTAAATAGACACGAATCTCAGATAATGTGATTCGTACAAAACATAAACTTGCTATGTGTCTCGATTTTTCTGATGGGAAGTGTTGATAGCCTTAGGTATACCTTTCTTTCTTTAGTAGGTAAATGTAAATGTACTTCTTACTTTACTATCAGCTGCATTAGAGGTAGATCCCTTGCATTGAAAGTTGAGGTGCTGATACTTAGTAGTTAGCCTTACTTAAATGAGCTTTGCTTGTAATGCCGTTCCTTACCCTTCCCATCTATTCATCATTACGTCAAATCGTCAGATACATCGTTAGTTACGTTCCTACCTTAGTTTCCAACTAGAGCTACATTGTCTAAAAGTCGATTAACAGACGCCCCACAATATTCTGCCTGCACAAGTTTCGTGCATGTTAGTGCAACAGACTGCTACAACTTTCCAACAAAGCCCATGTTACGGGTTGTGTTATTTTTAGAACTGAAAGTATCGAATAGGCGAGAAAGTTTCAGTTTTGTTGTGGAACAGAAGAATATTTTCTGGTTGAAACTTTTATGAAAAAAGCAGTGACCAAATTGAGAGAGCAATTTTCTTTGCCAGAAATGCTCATGGCTTGGCTATCCTTAATATCTCGACATACAATACCAGCTTATGTGCAAGCGATGCCCTTTTGTGCTATGACAAGGCTTCAGACGTCGTCATTCTTATATTTGTCTTGCGTCATCAATCTTACTTCATACGTGGTCTCCGTAGAATGCGAGTAAGTTTGACCCCTGACCTTTTGTATTTTAAGCTTGTGGTCTACAAGCTTTTGCAATATGAGGCCACAGACGTCTAATTTCTCTTTAGTATGCAGGGTGGGTATCAATGACTTACGAAAACAAATTTTCATTACAGCTGACTTTCCAGAGTAAGTTTAGAAAAATATTATGTAGATACCTACTGCTTTTAGTGACATATTTCCAGCCGGTTTACCAAAAGAGACTTTCCAATTTGACGTCCACCGAGGCAAACCTTTTTCCGTTTCATCTGGAATCTCTAGAGACTATTGTTAGTATATTCATGTCCCATAATCAGAGCTATTTACGTTTATTTTCAAACACCTCTTCAATGTTTAGTTTACCCACGCCCAACATCTGAGAACAATTGGAAATCGTTTTGAGGACTGAGTGTTTACGTACCGTTGAGCCAATTACACTCAGCGACCTTCAATGTCCCTGTTTGTGCGACCTGTTACGCAAAACAAGTCCTTGTCTGCATACATATCATGGAGCCAACGGTTGTGCCAACCAACGTAATAATTAAAATTATGAGGATCATATTTCAGTCAGACGTAATATCGTAAATTATTTGCGTGGCCGGCTTTTTCATTTTACATTGCATACGCTCTGTAAAGCTGATGAGAACATGCTTAGGTAGGTACTTTGTAGACTTTGTTCTAGTTGCTAATATAAAAAGTATGTTACAAATAGTTACAATTTTGTAGTTATGACTTTGCGTATTTTCTCGTTTCGTAAATTTTTGCAGCATATTTTTTGCTAGCGAAAGTTTTTTGGAAATTCATGACTCTGCGATCGCTTCCATAGATGGAGAACATAATATTTCGAAAACTGAAACTTGTTTACAATGACCTGCAGTACATGAGTGATTGGGCGTAGTTCTTGTTTTCCTCGATGCTTTAAGTGTTTTTGTATGATGTAAGATGTAAAGCACTAGACTTACCTTGTAAACATTTTCTGTACAACGTAGAATGACTAACTACATGGACAGATTATCTGCCATGCCACAATTCATTTTCCTTTACGACTTATTAATGGGAACCTGACTTTTGACATTATGATTTTCTCTAGTTGGATAAGTGTATTCTCTTGTAATTATCTACTCAATAATCTTATGTAATAACCGTTGATAGATTACAATACATGTTATACTTTCTAACTATTATATAGTTTCACTGAAAAGTGTAAACAAATCTTTCTCTTCATTTTTACGCCTTTTAAATCCAGAATCTCCTCTTCTAAGGATCAGGTCAAAATGCAAATCCTCTGATTTGTTTTGAAGTGGGATCGCTGCCTCACTTAAACCTCACCCACGGAATCGTACCCTTAGGCCTGTTGCTTATGTTATGCGCATAAATTATTCTCGGACCACCTATATCACCGATGTCTGCAAAATTTGCGTTGACATAAAAGATGAATAGGGAATTTTGAAGGCGTAAAGTTTTAGATAGAAGGCTTTTTGAAACATGTTATAAAATTCATCAGCGGCCGCCGGGACTTGAACCCGGGATCGCGGGGAAATTCTTCAGGGTCCGCCAGGCACCCGTAGCTCAGTTGGCAGAGCAGTGGGACGGTACCACACGGTCCCGGGTTCAAGTCCCAGCGGTCACTGATGAATTTTAAAATTTTCTTATTTTCAATTTATTAGCACTGTGAGTGCATTAATAATGCCAATATATGTTGTTAAACTTTTTGGATATTTTGTTCATTGGAATATCTTTTTCGCAGACATTCCTGACATCCCGGAGGATATTAAGAAGCTCCGGGCGCTCCAGATCGCGGACTTTAGCAGCAACCCCATTCCTCGACTGCCGGCGGGTTTCAGCCAACTGCGCGCGCTGACCGTACTAGGTCTCAACGATATGTCGCTCACCAGCCTGCCTAGCGACTTTGGAAGGTAAATATTTTTTAAATAGGAACCAGTATTTCTTTAGGAACTAAACCAACCGTGTTTCTTATTTACCACGGTCAGTGTTATTTTCCATCACCTCTATGGTTATTTTTGTACCTCTTCTTCTACTACATAAATTCACCCCAAGTGCTGAAAGTTGGCTTAAGAATCTTGATCTTTTGATCCAAGCAGGAATTGCCATACGCTATGATTATGATGATGAGGAACCTCTTCTTCTTATTTATAATTTTGCATCAGTTTTGTTACACTTGCAATGAAAAGATCGTGTTCCATCACTTCTGACCCGACACCATACAGGCAATCTATGCAGCGAGTTAATCACACCTAGGCTTGCTGATCTAGATAGGCTTACGGCGCCTGCCGACAATGGATCACCTAATTAATCCCACTCCTACGTGTCCCAGTTTATAAGACCGTTCATAGGCACGCTTCAAGCCTTAAAAGAGCCTAGCTAAGGCAGTACCAGGAGCAATATTAGCTCGCAGACTGGGGTAAGGAGAAAATATGGGCCTTTGTCCTGCGAACGACTGACGGTCATAAAAAGAAATCGTAAAATCTTCTAGATTAGATAGTGGACCCACAATGAATGCGATAAGACTGCGCTTGGCGATGATTAATATACCTAACATCAACCAACATAGATAGCTTACTTTGATATAATAGGTATGCAGTGTCATACGTTCGGACTCCGACTTATTCTTGCAAATTTGTATTAATTAAAGCTCGAGAGTTAGAATATAAAATAACTCGTCCTCATATTGTTTTTGAAGTTATTTTTAGCGTGACCTGCATTGTTGTCAGTGAGAAATAATTCTCGGAATTTGTTATTTTTATTCCTTAGAATAAAATACAAGAAGAAGAATATAATTATTACTTGGAATTTTGTTGTCCTATTTTAGTTGCAAGGCTGATAATAGACTGGAACTGAGCGTTTTTTTTTTCTGAAAACGTGTTCAACTTTTCACAATTTAAAGCTGCATTTCCCCTGCCTTTATCTGCAGTCTTAGATGTCTGAAGTGCTTCTTGTATCCTAGTCAAGATGCCATTGGACTCTTCAGTTCGTGTTTCAATCCCGTCCAAGTGGTACACTCGATTGTTCGTTTGATTCATAAAGAAAGGTACCGGCTTTTCGGTTGCGTAGTTTAAAGTATACCTCAGTCAGTCTGCCCAGGACTTACTGCCATGTTAGAGTCCTACAAGTAGTATTAGAAGTTAGAAAAACTCTTGACACCAGGGGTCATCGATCGAATTTGTGCCCCACACGAAAGAAAAAAAGCTGCCTCTGGAATTATACGAAGGTTTCAAATTACGTAGTTACAATTTCCCTCCAGGCGGGCAAACTATTTCTCGTAGAGATACACGTTAGTGCAAAATAAACATCGTACCGTTTCTATTCTATTATGAATCAGTCTGTTCAATATTTTCCTTAGCGAACTTACACAGCTTTGTTCAAAGGTACAGTATTACGGGAGATCGGAGGTAGCTTTGTAAATATTTGAGTTGTTTACCTTCGCCTCTGTAAATCCCTTAAAGTTACCTCGGGTTCCTTTGAACGTAAGTGTATTGATTTTCTCTTATCTAGTTATAAGTGGCAATTGAACAGGGTTCGTAAAGGCAGGTGTCTGTGATTATGGTCTACAAAGTGATTGATGTCACCATTAAGGCCATTAAAGTACGGCCGCTCGAATTAGTGCTATTTTATAGCTATCACCCCTGACTAGAAGACATTTCAACAAAGGAAAATAGACCTTATTTCATGGCATTCACATGTTTTTGACAGCTGTCAAATAGTACTTATTCGAGCTACCGTATTTCAGCCCATGTCGTGTTGGTTGGTAATTACGTTTTCAAAATTGTGCTGCTCGTTACCGCAAATCATACATTGTTCATATATTTTGACGATGTCTTGTGAATCCTAAGTGAGAATCTTCGTTCTACCTTCACCTTCAGACCCTTGCCTCTAATATTGCCGTAATAAAATATTCTCATATCTGCGATTTTTCTTCTGGTCGAGTGCTCGAGTGGGAAACCGTGTCGACGAAAACATCAATAAAAGTTGCATTCCTTAATAGTTTCGCTGTGAGATGTACCAAAGAAAATCTTTTACCTCGTGTCTTGAATTACCAATCTTTTTATAGAATCGTATTATGTGAAAACTTGAGAAAAGTCCTCTCCGCCCACCCGCTGGATTTATTATTGAAAGGTTATGAAAGTGGTTGAAATAGTCCTTGAGATGCCTGGCAAATAATAGATAGAGGTGTTTAGATTTGTATACTTACTTAACTTGAAATATTATTTCATCTTAGCAATTTTTAGGGTTTCACTAATATTATCTCATCATTAATAGCTTTTTAACAAGCCTTCAACTTTTTCTATTAAACAAGTAGATGTGTTAAAAACAAAAACCCGACTGCGGTAATTTTAAAGTAGTATTTCGCTGTAAAAATCCGCCATCTTGAATCTATAATTTTTTAATGTAGCCAGTGTCACTCGCGCTGCTGAGATGAATCTAACGACACCTCATATGTCAAAATCCAACTGTCCTTTTGGGCTGTAGCACGTGAAAAAGAATTTTCTTGTCCACATACATACATACATACATACTCTCGAAAAACATAACCCTCCTTCTGAGGCAGTCGGGTAAAAACATGCGATCAAAAGTTGCTGAAGTCTAATATTATTTTTCTAAGCAAAAGAAAACATATTACTTCCAGGTAGGTATTTCCAATAATAATATTAACATATCTCATTAGGTATTATTGTAGAAATAGAACTCCTGTGATCCGATAAATGTCTAAACTCTAAACTTCAAAAGCATTATATAATTCATATTGTACCGCACATACTGTAACATTCGTGAAAGTCAAACAACTAAGTTAATCAAAGGAACAAGTTTCATGTTTGCGGGGCAAGCTTTGCTTTGTGCGAGCTTATAAAAGCGAAAGTCCAGTGGTCTATGCAACGAAGCTACAGGTTACAATTCTACAAGCGAAATTCGACGTACATTGCGTAGACGGTTAGCCATTATTATCTCATAATTAAACCGGCTACGCCATGTACATCAAATTTCACCTGTAGAATTGTTGCCTGTAGTTCGTAACATCGGGCACAGTTGGAAAGCTAATACGTGCGGCGCTGTGTCGAGCATTTGACAGCCATGTCCGTAAACGCTAATTGCATTGCACCGATAACATGTCTCCGTATTGTTGTGAGAAGAATGACTTCCTTGTTGTATCGAGTTTCTATGCGGATGTGTTGTCTATGAGAGGTCTTGTGCTCTACAAATGGGTACGCAAAGTCGATACTAGGTACGTCGCGTCGCGACAAGCATTAAGAGATGGATAAATTGAGCGCTTCGACCAGGACTCTGGTAGGCGGTAGGGCATTGAGTAGAGCCTGGGAACGTTATTCTATAATCTCGGGTTCAAGTCTCGGCCGCAGACTAAATTTTTCGATTTATTATTGTCATTTACTGAAATCTGGGAGAACCGAATCGAATTCCAACTGATTCCTGTCTTGCACCATCTCCTGCCAGTTATATTTTTGACCTTGCTAAGTAATAGATTTTACTATTATCTTAAAGTAGGTAAATTGAGCAATAACGTACGTTCTTCTTCTTCTTTCTCCTGGCTATGGTCCCATTTCATTTGGGGTCAGCCCTCCGCGTACGTCTTCGCCACAGCAGTCTATTTTGTGTTGTTATTGTGCCTACGTCCATAGCTTTCAGATCTTTTGCTATAGTGCTTTGCCAGGTAGTGGCTGGTCGACCTCGGCCTCTTTTCCCATCTTCGATATTCAATACGGTTCGAGTCATGTGGTCTTCACTTCGTCTCATAACGTGGCCGTACCAGCGTAAACGGTTTTCTCTCAGCTTGTCTTCGATCTTTGTGACTCTAAAGGATCCTCTAATGTACTCATTCTTAATTTTGTCCAACCTCGTAACTCCGCCGGCCCAGCGAAGCATCTTCATTTCAGTGGTATGCATTTTTTGTACATCTTCCTTTCTCATCGGCCAGCATTCCGAGCCGTACATGAGTGCAGGTCGTACTGCTTGCTTATAAGCTTGCCCTTTGAGTCTAACGGGCATTTTTGAGTCACATAGCACACCCGATAGCGTTCTCCATTTCAGCCAGGTAGTTGTTATTCTGTTCTGAATGTCTTTTTCAGTGCTGGCGTTTGGAGCCATTACTGACCCGAGGTATTTGAATTGCTCCACTTGCTTTAGAGGGTTTCCTTCAATCGAAACTGATGTGGTTTCGGCGGTGGTATTTCCAGATAGATTACAATACATATATTCGGTCTTATCTCTGTTTACTCTGAGGCCTCGTCTCTCTAGAGCTTCTTGCCACGCATTAAGTTGTTCCTGCACTTCTGCCTGTGATTCGGCAATGAGTACAATATCATCTGCGTACAATAATGACCAGGGAGCGGGTTTTGGAGGTGTTCTGTTATGCAGTTCATTACCAGGTTAAATAGCAGTGGGCTTATAGTCGACCCCTGGTGAACACCGACTCCAACATCAAAGTCTTCAGTCTGACACGACGGGCTGTTCACCCGCGTGGTGATTCCTCGGTAAAGGTCTTCGATTAAGATTATGTAATGTTCTGGGACTAGTTGAGATCTAAGCGCCTGCCATATTAGGGTCCTAGGAACACGATCAAAGGCTTTCTCTAGATCGATAAATACGAGATGTAGGTCTTTTTTCAGCGATCTGTATTTTTCCATAAGGATCTTCACGCTATGAATGGCATCCGTCGTTCCTATTCCGCTGGTGAAACCACATTGGTTCGGTGTTATTTTTACGATTCGGTTTAGTCTATTTGCAAGAACGATTTCCCAAATTTTGAGTGTATGGGATGTGAGTTTAATTCCGCGGTAGTTACCGCAGTTCGCTACGTCTCCTTTGTTTTTATAGAAGGGGATTAGGCTGCTGACCCTCCACATATCTGGCACTTTTCCATTAGTAATTATTTTATTGAAAAGGTTTGTGAGCCAGACTTCTCCAGCGATTCCGGCCCCCTTCCATACTTCCACAGGTATCTCGTCAGGCCCAATTGCTTTCTTGTTTTTCATTTTAGCTATGGCTTTTCGAACTTCATCAGTTGAAATTTCTTCAATGGCGCCTTCTGTTGACGGTATTGGGATCAATGGCTCATGCGGGAACTCCTCATTTAGAAGGTTTTTATAATACTCTTGCCATCTTCTATTTATGTGAGTATGAGTATGTGTATGAGCAATAACGTACGTTGTAATATTATATTGTATGTAATGTCTTATGGACTGCGTAAACACAAAAGATATTGCGCTATTTTCATGAAACCAATAAAAGGTAACTTGATTTCGTTAGATAAGAACATTTTAAATATGAAATGGTTCGAGACCACATCAAAAGAACGTCTTCTTATATTATTCATTCCTGGAGCGAACAAAAGACCCTTTCAGGAAAGAGATTGCTTCAAGTAATCTTATAGGGATCTTAACGGTAACAGGAGACCAGATAAATCGCTTAAAGCCCTTCATAGTAAAGTAAGATTGCTATGGAAGACATATTGCTTAAAGCCCTTCGTAGATTGCTATGGAACAAGTGAGCGTTACCAGCAGTTTCCTCGCGTAATACGATCTGACAAGTTCAAGTTTTCTATAAGTACCTATTTGTTCATAGAGGCTTGTTGATTATGTTGTGAATAATTATTGGTACTTACATGGTTATAAAGTAGAGCGGCATACCACGGTTGAAGTATCTGTTATATTATGATTAATACCAATAGCACCGTATAGTCGGACTTGCGTAATCCGTGAATGCTTGGTTATTATTCCACAGTGATATACTTGAAAGTAGATTGGCGTCCTGCTGAGAGATAAAGGTATATGTATACGGATCATGCCTTTATCTCTTACAGGGCTGAGAAAGCTCCAAAGACGTTTTGGTCAACTTCATGGGACATTTCAGATTTTTGCGTATCATATTGTGGAAACAAGTTCTTAGTTTATACCTAGTTTAGTTAATAGCACCTTTACATCAATTATAAAGGGATAAAATACCGTCTATATATTAACAAGTTCGAACTTTCAAAAGAGTTGCAAAACCAAAACAGCCAAAAGCTTTGCGATGCTGGTTAATTAATATTCATTATGTATCCTAGCTTTCCCGGCATAGCCTGAATATGCCTGAATCACCTGGTAATACTAGTAAATTAACTAATGATTTTGCGTATTAATTACAAGCTTTGTTTACGGGATTTTCATAGCAAAACACGCTCACTAAATTGATTTTCAGCTCAAATGTTTACTCTGATACGTGAAACACATAATTAAATTGAAGCCGTAGGTATGGCGAACCAATTTCCTGAGCTTTTTATGGTAAGAGTCAGACTCTTGGGACTTATTGAAATTTCAACGATCTCTCCCATTTGAATACGAATTCAATCAGACGCGATAAGAATCCTTACTTTAAAATCTCATCTGACTGTAACCTCACCTGTTATGTTTATTTTTCTACCAGATATTCATATTCAGGGAGTAAGGTATTTATTTAGTAGCATCACGTCTCGAGATTACATTCACATGGATTTTCATAGAATAAAAAAAATGTGAATCCAGCGTTGTCGTTCACAAATCCATCTCTCCATTTTACCAAAAAGATGATAAAATAAATATTATTTGGCATGGATTTCAGCATCAAAAGCTTTGAAAGGTAAAACGATTTTTCCGTTCATTCGACGTCGAATATTATTTGTTTACGTTTCGATGTAGGTAGATACTGATAGAACAATCAGTCTTTCTTAGGTCAGATGCACATCTAGCGGCGTTTGGTTAAATCTGTTTTCAGTTGCAAATGAATTTGAATGTAATGAAGCCTTCTAGTTCAATGTGCTTGAACTGTTTGTTCTTGCCTGGCTGGCAAATATCGACTTTATTTTAATTACCATACAGTTGATATTCTTCTTGCTAATGAAAACAGTGCCCGCCAAATGGTATTACTTGTGAGTTTGCCTTTGATAGAGTTACGCCCGTATCAAGAAGCAATAAACCGGAATGCTAGTGATAACGCAAGGCGTGTCGGGTGCCTCGGGTGGTGTCCAAAACGTGCACTATCATCGCCCTAATTATCTTGGCTTGTAACAGCACAAGTTGTATGATGCTACGATCTACCACAGAGAAAGTTGTAGCTACCATAGGCGCCAGATGGGCATCGTCTCCTATGCCCTTATCGTGGAGCAATATAAGCGGAATGCCAGTGATAACGTAAGGTGTATCGGGTGTACTCTGTTGTCCAAAACGTGCACTATAACCGCTCTTATTATCTTGGCTTGTAGCAGCGCGTGTTTTATGCCGCTACGATGCGGTAGCACAGGGAAAGTTGTAACTACCGTAGGCGCCAGATAGGCATCGGCTCTTATGCCCGTATCGTGAAGCAATATAAGCGGAATGCGAATGATAACGCAAGGTGTGTCGGGTGAACTTGGGTGTCCAAAACATGCACTATCACCGCTCTTATTATATTGGCTTATAGCAGCGCGTGTTTTATGATGCTACGATCTACCACAGGGAAAGTTGTAGCTACCGTAGACGCTAGATGTACATCGGTCTTTAGTGCTACGCCCGTATCGTAAAGCAATATAAGCGGAATGGGAATGATAACGCAAGGTGTGTCGGGTGAACTCGGGTGTCCAAAACGTGCACTATCACCGCCCTCATTATCTTGGCTAGTAGCAGCGCGTGTTTTATGATTCTACGATCTACCACAGGGAAAGTTGTAGCTAACGTAGACGTTAGATGTGCAACGGTCCTTAGTGCTACGCCCGTATCGTGAAGCAATATAAGCGGAATGCGAATGATAACGCAAGGTGTGTCGGGTGAAATTGGGTGTCCAAAACGTGCACTATCACCGCCCTCATTATCTTGTCTTGTATAGCAGCGCGTGTTTATTGATGCTACGATCTACCACAGGTAAAGTTGTAGCTACCGTAGACGCCAGATGTGCACCGGTCATTAGTGCTACGGCCGTATCGTGAAACATTATATAAGCGCAATGCCAGTGATGATAACGCAAGGTGTGTCGGGTGAACTCGGGTGTCCAAAACGTGCACTATCACCGCCCTAATTATCTTGGCTTATAACAGCACGTGTTTTATGATGCTACGATCTACCACAGGGAAAGTTGTATCTACCGTAGACGCTAAATGTGCAACGGTCCTTAGTGCTACGCCCGTATCGTGAAGCAACATACCAACTGGAATGCTTATGATAACGCAAGGGTGTCGGGTGCCTTGGGTGTCCAAAACGTGCACTATCACCGCCCTAATTATCTTGGCTTGTAGCAGCACGTGTTTTATGATGCTACGATCTACCACAGGGAAAGTTTTAGCTACCGTAGACGCTAGATGTACATCGGTCTTTAGTGCTGCGCTCGTATCGTGAAGCAATACAACTACCGGAATGCTAGTGATAACGCAAGGTGTGTCGGGTGCCTCGGGTGGTGTCCAAAACGTGCACTATCATTATCTTGTAGCAGCATGTTGTATGATTCTACGATCTACCACAGGGAAAATTGTAGCTACCGTAGACGCTACATGTGCATTGGCTCTTATGCCCGTATCTTTGAGCAATATACCGAAATGCTAGTCGAGTAATCTAGGGTGTCCAAAACGTGCACTATCACCGCCCTCGTTATCTTGTAGCTGCGTAGGTTACGTGGACAGTACGATCAAACAATGACAATGCTGTAGCTAGCTTGTACACTAGATGTGCATCGGTCCTTACGCCCTTATCGTGAAGCAATATAGTAACCTACCGAAATGCCAGTGATAAAGATAACGCAAGGTGGGCCGGGTGAACTTGGGTGTCCAAAACGTGCACTATCACCGCCCTCATTATCTTGTAGCAGTGTTGCGCGTGTTGTATGATGCTACGATCTACCACAGGGGAAGTTGTAGCTACCGTAGACGCTAGATGTGCATCGGCTCTTATGTCCGTATCCTGGGGCAATATAAGCGGATAGCCAATGATGACGCAAGGTATTTAGATGTGCCGGGTAACTCGGGTGTCCAAAACGTGCACTATCACCGCCCTCATTTATCTTGTAGCAGCTCGGGTCGCGTGGACGATCAAACAAAGACAATGCTGTAGCTAGCGCAGACACTAGATGTGCATCGGTCCTTAGTGCTACGCCCGTATCGTGGAGCAATATAAGCGGAATGCGTATGATAACGCAAGGTGTGTCGGGTGAACTTGGGTGTCCAAAACGTGCACTATCACGGCCCTCATTATCTTGTCTTGTATAGCAACGTGTGTTTTATTATGCTACGATCTACCACAGGGAAAGTTGTAGCTACCGTAGACGCTAGATGGGCAACGGTCCTTAGTGCTACGCCCGTATCGTGAAGCAACATACCTACCGAAATGCCAGTGATAACGCAAGGTGTGCCGGGTGAACTTGGGTGTCCAAAACGTGCACTATCACTTCCCTTATTATCTTGTGTAGCAGAGTGGTGCGTGTTATAGGTATGATGCTACGATCTACCACGGAGACAGTGTAGCTACCGTAAACGCTAAATGTGCAACGGTCCATAGTACTACGCCCGTATCGTGAAGCAATATAAGCGGAATGCGAATGATAACGCAAGGAGTGCCAGGTGAACTTGGGTGTCCAAAACGTGCACTATCACCGCCCTCATTATCTTGTTTTGTATAGCAGCGCGTGTTTTATGACATGACGCTACGATCTTCCACAGGGAAAGTTGTAGCTACCGTAGACGCTAGATAGATAGATGTGCATCGGTCCTTATTGCTACGCCCGTATTGTGAAGCAATATAGTAACCTACCGAAATGCCAGTGATAGCGCAAGGTGTGTCGGGTGAACTCGGTTGTCCAAAACGTGCACTATCACCGCCCTCATTATCTTGTAGCAGTGTGGCACGTGTTGTATGATGCGACGATCTACCACAGGGAAAGTTCACTTGTCAGCATTTAAGCGGAAGCGATGAGTGCCGAGGTACTTATCCTACAGGGAAAGTTGCAGCTACTGGGGGTAAATTAAATTTTGACAAGAATTAAACCACACTTTTTTTGGTAACATCACAGCTACCGTTTGCAAAATTGTTTTTAAATAAGGAGTGTACCTAGTACTATTTTTGTTGATTCGTAAAATACTATGTCTTTCCACGTCTCGTGTACTTTTCTGGAAAGATTCGCGTCAACATTGATTTGAGCCATTACAAATTAAAACCATGTTATTCTGACATCTATCTACGTTTCTACATTTTCGACGCTGAATAATATAGGTGTACCTACCTCGAGGTGTATAATAACCCAAAATGTAGAGCTCATTTAGATTGTAGCAGACCGTAGTCCCTCTCTTGCACGCTTTTAACACAGAATTATGAAACACTTGAAGCGACGGCGACGTGAAATTATTAATTAACTGTGCGCCATATTGTCTGTTAAAGGACCTTGCGAAATTGCACAGACGACATCATAATTACTTACCTAAATAATTTTCAAGGAACTGGCCTTTTAGCTATGACGACACCGAGAAGATCCTATACGTAGATATAGAGCCACAGTCAGCAAGAGTAGGTATATCATGTAAATCCACCATTTTGAGGAGCTCGGTTTAAAATGCCACTATCAGAAGTGTAGTCAAGAACAAGAAATCTCCGTTTCTGGTCTTCACAGACATACATATTACATACCTCTTGTCTCGCCAGAGAACTGCTTCTCACGTTATAAAAATACGTTTAATAGAGAAACGTTCTTATGTATAAGATCAACTATTAGATATGTTTTATTTCTACGATAGATTAATAACAAAGGATGACTAAGTTCTATGTCAGTTCACGACATTTATGTGATGTGAATCAATGGTAGTTTTATCAACCTGCGGTATGTGAAAGAAAGACTGGCCTTCGTCACGCACGTCACTAAACTTGTAGCTTCTTTATTACGCCCTAATTAATGCGTTTATTCGTAATTTTATCGACAATGACCAGTTTTGTTTCGGACAAAATTACCTTTTTATTATTAACTGCGAACCGTAAACCTACTTTGCGAACGCCAGCAGCTATTTGCGGTTTAATATTACTGTGATTCGCATGAAAAACAGATTTATAAATCCGCTATTTTCAGAAGGCGGCCACAATGATCCAAACAATACTGAAAATACGGTTATTGCTCACTCAATGTTCGACATGAGGTATAAGCAGCGCGAATGAAGAATGGGTCTGTAAATGGTGGCCGGATGTCATTCTCTTCCGCTCAAACATAATATTTGACTATAAGTACTCGCACACCGCGGTAAAGTAAGCAAAAAATATCAGTTTGTTGTGGTTGGCGTATTTTGATTGAAAGCGCAGTATTTACGTTTTTAATGAAAAATACACGTTGTACGCTAGTACTATTAATTATACTGTTGCCTTTGCGGCAACGCTTTGCGGGCAAAGTTCTGCGAAGTGATTCCCGAAAATAAAACTATGTCTTGCAAGTACCGGAAGAAGCGCCCGACATTTACAGATCCTTTCCTCAAACAACTGGATATAACGAAAACAAGCTCGTTCATACTTATTTCTGGCAAACGTTTGAGTTGTGTCGAACTGTGCTAAGTACTTTGACATTCGTTTGAGGAATGCGACCTCAAGGCTTCAAACACGAGGTATTTTACGCATGTACGAGCTATCGATAAACAAAACCTGAGTAGGTATTGTGTTACGCATTAGTGACAATACAAAACACGCACACACCTGCACCAGCCTTATCAACGTTCACCTGTTGTAAGAAAGTAAATTAATGAAGTATTTCATTTCTCACTGCCCAATCTTGAAGACAAAAACGATGTAATTTTAAGGACCTTATCACACTAGCAGTTTGCGAGCAGAGCGCAGCGAATTCGTCCCGGAAACGCGGCGTGGTCTATACGTTTTGAGACGTATTTTTACTGAAAGCGTTACGAATCCGTCGCGCGTCCGCGAAGATATCGCTGCGCATTCACTCCGCTTCGCGTCCGCTACCAAACCGCTTACGTGTGATAAGGCTCTTAAAATTACAACGTTTTTTCCTGATTATTCATCTCAACATTTTCCAACTCAACAAACCTTTTACTAACTCTCTGTTAGGTTCAGTACTTTGCTGTTTATTCAGGTTAGAAACACCGCAATTTTCTTTTCTTTTGCAAGTTTACGTTCGTGTTATCTTCTCGGAAAATAATCTGTGCAGTAGAAAGATATCTTGCTACGAATTTCCTTTCAGACGTTGGCACAATAACCTAGTTTCATACACTAAATGGTAGAATTAAGCCTTGAGCTAGATACGGGAGCCCTATAAACTGCAGAAAACGTACTAGCACACAGGTTTTCCACTCTTATCAGATACGTTTTGTATTTCGTATCTACATTCGCAAATGTCAGCTTTATTTATTTACATTTCTTAAAGACGCACGTCTGAATGTTGGTATAACATACATACATATATAACACCTATATCCCTTGCGGGGTAGGCAGAGCGTAAACGGCGGCTATAAAAACCAGTCATTTACACCACGTCTGACAAAAGTTTGGGAGTCAGGTTGTGATTCAGATAACTGTGTAATATTGTTATAAAACTCAATTTATTTTATGAAGAAGATTTTATTTGATGCCGCTCGCTTGGCTAATTAAAAGTTCACAAGCAGAATTTCTTTTAATTTAGATTTCCACTCCCTCGGGTTCTGTCCTGCTTCTGTTTCCCTACTAACTTTTTGTTTTACATCAGTAAAATCTCATGGAATGGAAAACATACTGTATCTTCAAAGGTCTTAATGAGATAAGATTTTAGTTCGGGGAATAATTTAGTTTATTCTAATTTGGCGTAGCTAATTTAATATACCACAGTAAAAATTTGGTAGCTCATTTTGTTCGCGAAATAACGGCGCTTAATCAGCTAGAGATAAAAGTATCTAGCTAAGTGGCTTATCCCAGAATGATACTTCATTTCTTTTACATCTCACTAAATATAATGAAAAGCTGTATATTTCTTTCTGTGTACCACCAGCAACGCTTCTAATTATTTAAGAGTTCTACTTTTATTTTACTGGTTTTGCGTATAGTTACTGATTATCTTATTTCGTGATGAAAGAAAAAGAGAGAGTAAATTTGTTAAATTTTCGCTTGGACAATACAATCTGACTACCAAATTTTAAAACACTTTCCGTGTTAGGTTTACAATATTTGGTAAATTAAAAAATTTTCCACCGCACCAACTGGGCAATCCTAACATGCGAATTAAGCAAGTGTTTCTTGGCCCCTTTCAGGTTGAAATCCTTGCTGTGGTGGAAAATTATGCAAGGTTTCCGAAAACAAAACAATCTACTTGCAACTTTAATTCGATTGTTTTTCCAACAGTAGCATAGCATCCGCGTCGTTCCCACTAAATCGCATTTCATCGTGATCATTCGGTTTTATGCTCTATTAATTTCGCCATACAGCTTCAACAGTTGTTGCTCAATTCGGTGTCAATGTCCTCTGTACACTGTACAGTATAATCGTCAACCGGAATAAATCCGGTGTGTCATTCATAAGCTGTTACTTTTAAAATACGAGCGTCGAAATGAGGAGGGTTATGTTTTCGGGCGTCATAAATCATCGTAACTTTCAGTCGTTTAGTTTGATGATACTAAACAATAGATGGCCTATTTTGGAAGAAAGGTTTTTTTTATTATATTAATTTGGAGATCTTTAGGAATGGCAAGCGAATTCGGCGATATCATAGTCAGTTATTCAAGAGTTTTTATAACTTAAATATGTTTATCATTCATTCCGAAATGGCGCATATAAAAACTCGACAGAGTCGTTTAATTTTCGTTTATATGTTTTATCTCGGACCGTTTACACTAAGGGTATTCGTTTGTGAAATTGTGGTTTGTTTGCACACCGTAATTGGCTCAGAAGTACACTTTCGTTTGAGCGAGGACTTTGCAGAATGTATTTAATATTACTTTGTTTATAAAGTTGAGGCTTGCAATATCTAAACACAGAGGGAATAAGGAAAAATCTCGTTCCTGTGGAAACTGGACTGGAAATTAATTTAGTAAAATACCAGTAAGGTTTCATTACTGCCCCGGGCCTTTATATTAGTTTGTTTTTAATTTTCTACAACGATGTTTATTTAGTGCTTTATTAAATAAAGTACCCTGGCCTGAAGCTCAACCTTTATCATTATTAGATTGGTCTTTTAGTGCAAACTCTAAAGCTCTTTCAGAATTGCCTTTTCAGGATTCTGAGAAACAGTAAACACCCCGACTCAACAGATATTAAATTCAATTTATAAGTAGGTACGGCTTGATAGACAGTTATGTTATGTGGTTAATTAAGGTAATCGTATATCGTTAGTTTACTCGCTGTTTCATCGGGAATACATTGAGTTTATACGGAACCCGAAAATATACATTGTTTATTCAATATAACTATCATTATTATCTCCAGCCACAAAAGTCCATTCCTGGACACTAGGGTTTCGCGTACCCCATTGGTAGGTGTTTGCCATCCTCACTACGCTTTACATACAGCCAAATTAGAGAGCGCAAAAACCCTGCCACAATCCCTAGGTTCATACATGTCTTAAGTCGCTTTTACGGCACTCGTTTCCCTTATTAGGTACACATTATTTTTTTGCGTTATTTATTGGCCAAGATACGATCACTCTATAGATCCGCGGTAGCCCAGTTGGTAGGGATATCGACAGTAGTACTGCCAAGTCGCAGGATCAAATCCTACCTGCGGTGAAAAACCTGCCAGTAAAAAAAAACTCACGGGTAAAATTGGAGAGAAGCTATTCTTAACCGGCACCACACATCAAAGCCCGTGTTAATGTGACAGCAATTTTCGTTGCTGTGTGGTTAACCTTGCAGCGGTGCAGTGGGAAGCGAGGTGGGGACGATGTGCCGCACGATAGTAGGCAATTCCATTGTGTTTCCGAGTCGTTACCTCGTCGCGACGCCGCAAATCATTATGTCACCGCGTTGGAGGTTACACGGGTTTAATGTTGATGTCATCTTTGACAGCGCTTCAACCAGACAAATCCTACCTTCTAGCAAAGCGTTTTGAGAACGAAAACTGGAGGGTTGTCTTATAAGGTGTAAAAAAATCAACGGCAAATCTTTTGAGGGGTGAACCAGCCAATAAAACTGAACAAGTTTCCCCAGGAACATAGCGACCCATACCTTTTTTTTCATCCGGCTGGTATTTTTTTGTCATATTTCGGCCTATGTTCTTTGGGGAAAGTTGTTCAATTTTATGGGCTGGTTCACCCCTTAAAATATATGCAGTTGATTTTTTACGTCCTGTAGGTATAGGAATCGTACTTCGGTAGGATTAGCCCTTACATAGGTATCGTTATTACACATTTTTATCGAAACTGGTGAATGTAGGGCCTGGCTAGGGCCTCGGATAACGATGATAAGATTGATAAGCGACTTGCATGAGTTATTCATTACCTTGGATATATTAATTACCTAAGTAACATTTAACATCACTTTTTTGACTAACCGAAAAAAAGTGATTGTCTTTTCAGTAGGTACATATTGTATTGTCCTTTTTAACCTCGACCTTGTTAAACTTTATCATTCTGTGTTAAGAAAAAGATGTTCAATTTACTTAACAAGATTGGCTTACTTTGTTTAGTCTAACAAAAGGCAAAAGTTTGCTTGTTCAGATGTTCTTAATTATTTTGTAACTAGAAGATGCTTTTGTTTTGTTGGAAACGTCTGCGTAATTTTGTGCAAAGGCAGAGATTGTTTGGATTGACTATTGGGATTGGGGCTCCCAATTACATTACTAGCTTGAGCCCTCAATATTCAGCTCTAGAGGCTTCGTACATGTTCATATTTGCTGTAGAGGCGTTCGGATCTTATTGGGGTAAGGTTTGAATTTGGAAACCGACTGCAGAAGAAAAACGAGAAATTTGTAAATGCAGGGCCTTACAGGTTTTATGATTCAGATTAAAATATCGGGTTCATTGGGCCGCCGTTCGATTCGGTATCCCACATGATCGAATAAGGTTACCGAATCACGATCGAATAAGCGTATTGTAGGCCCACGTCTAGCAGTGTACTTTTAGGGCTCTAATGGTAAAAGTAAGGGTGATCCAGAGTAGCAATGCAAGCAGCATGCATGGGCACTTTTGAACCATGATCCACGGTGAAATATTCGTTAGTTGGCAAAAGCTTTGTACGTACTACGGTAGTACTACGTAATTTATTAGGACTTTTTGTATTTCATGTGTCTTTTTGAGATTGACTTTAGTTAAAATGTTGTTTTTCTTGGGTCTTTCAGTCTGGTGTCCCTGCAGTCATTGGAGCTGAGGGAGAACTTGCTGAAAACCCTGCCGGAGTCTCTCAAGAACCTCACCAAGCTCGAGAGATTGGACTTGGGCGATAACGAACTCGAAGATCTGGTAAGAATTGTTTTGTTATTAGCTGTAGGTTTGCTTATTACCGTGTGGTAGTGGCTTAGAATACAGCCACCCCAAGTCCACTCAGGGTGTTTCGTAAAAGGCGACGTAGAGTTTTTAACTCTCTCGACTATGGTCAATCGCATGGTTGCGGTGATACCACCTACAATAGAATTCCTATAGAAAGTTGAAGTCAGGCAGGCGGCCGCGGATAAAACATTGCCTAAAACTTGTGCTACATAATTTTGTGCTCTAACAAAACATGTTGCGACCCCAACCGATTTGGGATAAGGGCAGGTAGATGATTTGATGATGTTGAATCCTTTTTAGACGACTTGAATGTCCCTCACAATAAGCAAGCAAGCCATTACTGATATTGGATATTTTACTTAGATTTAGATGACTGATAATTTAATAATAATAATGATCAGCTTTACCGAGAGCTGATCAGATTGAAATTTAATCTCCAATAATTCGTTGTCATGGTACCTCGCTGTCGATAAGCCTTGATCTGTACTTCGATTTCTTATCAATACATAGTATAAAATGAAGTCGCTTTTTAGGTTTCTCTGTTTGTCTGTCTGTCGTGAAATTCGCTAACTCAAACCACGCAACAGATTTTAATGCGGTTCTTTGTAATAGTTAGCGTGATGCAAGAGGAATATATAACACATTCCGGGATAAAATTAATGAGTTACAGCTTGTGAAACTGCTACCATGCCGCTACCTAGTTCTATAGGTAGAAATTAACAATTATTTCATAATTTTCAGCCGGGATTCATCGGTGAGCTGCCAGCGCTAGAGGAATTATGGTTGGACCACAACAAACTACAGTATTTGCCTCCAGAAATCGGAAATCTAAAAGCCCTAATATGTTTAGATGTCAGCGAAAACAAGCTAGAAAAGCTGCCAGAAGAAATAGGGGGCCTATGCTCCTTAACAGACCTCCACCTCTCACAAAACATGCTAGAAACGGTACCGAACGGTATCGGGTACTTATCAAAATTAGCTATACTGAAGTTGGACCAAAATAGATTACATACGTTAAATGAAAATGTAGGAAGGTTAGTACACGTTCGGTTAAAGATACTTTGTTAGTTTATCTTACACTATTTTTATCTTATGATCTCGTGTGGTGTTCCAGGTGTACAAATCTACAGGAGCTTATTTTAACGGAGAACTTTTTGACGGAACTGCCGAAGTCTATAGGGAATCTCAAGGAGCTGACCATACTGAACGTAGATAGGAACTCTTTGCCGGAGATACCGATCGAGATAGGCAACATGGAGCTACTGGGTGTTTTGAGCTTGCGGGACAACAAGTTGACCAAACTGCCAAACGAACTGGGCAACTGTAAATCACTACACGTTTTAGATGTCAGTGGAAATCGGTAAGCATGCACATAACATTATTTTACATTTCTAAAAAAGTTAGGCAAATAGTGCAAGATGTCATAAACTCCCTTATTATTGTCAAATATAAAAAAAAAAATCTTATCGTTTACAACTATGATATCCCAGCACACGTAGAATAAGATCGGTTTAGACTACATTAAACCATCTTTAGTCATACTCATTCTTCATTTATGATTTTAAGTAGAATAATATTATATTACTCTATTTCCATAGCACAATAATATAACTTTAACGCCAGCCATATATTCTGCGTCGTTGAATATTCTATCATTTCTACTTTATGGGTCGTATAAAGTAACTGCCACTCGGCAAACCAGAGATTAGACGCCTAGGTGCCTAATATATGATTTGATGCTTTTACTGCTGTCTGTATTGACCTTATTTGAATGTCATATTGGCCATTATAAAAGTTAGTAGCAAATATATAAGAATACAGAAGGAAGATTTCACACAAGTAGGAATCAAACCCGTGACCGTAACCTACACAGAATCACGTTGACGGTAACCAAAGCCGTAGTATGTTGAAATAACTGTGTGAAATCTCGGTACCTTTGATTCGTCAATGAGTTACATTAGGGCCTTAAGTCTGATCAGCCAATTATGATTTGCAGTATATTTTTATGCAGCAGACAGTAAAAGTTAAGAGGAAATATTTTTGTTTAATATTAATATTACATTTTATGCCCTTTTCAAACATATGCTTCCATTCAAACTTTCCAGGTTGCAGTACTTACCTTACACACTAGTGAACCTAGAGCTTAAGGCTGTATGGTTATCAGACAACCAGGCCCAGCCTTTACTGACCTTCCAAACGGACCGCGACGAAGAAACTGGTGAAAATGTCTTGACTTGCTTCCTACTGCCACAGCTCAGCTACACACAGCAACCCGGTATGTATGAATTGCAGTATTCTCACTGTGCTTGGGGAGTTTTTTCAACTCTGTGTACATTCTTTGTGATGTGTGAACTCTGCGCTATTGTCTGAGGATTTGTCTAGACTATGGTCTATGTAACTGAATAAAAAATCGGGCATTCACAATCGTATCTATTAGTTTATACGAGACCCGAGAAAGAGAGACTTTGGAACATTATTTGTCTAAGCTCAAACATATTTGTTTGAGTCTTACTTCTAACTTCTAAGTGCCAGACAGCTTTTGTGTCAGAAATTGTATTTGCTCATCGACAATAGCGTAGAGTTTCAAACGTTTTATCGAGTGTCCTTCAAACTTACTTTTAGAAAATTCAATTTATATCTAAAGCACTTTTACCTTTTCTATTTTGGAATCCTTTTCATTATACTTAGTAGTTTTATCTTCAAGTAGTGCTTTATTATGGATGTTTTATAATCAAATCACTTTACAAAAACGTTTCAAAGAGTAATCGCAAAAAAGATCGTAACATTTTGTGGTTTTTTTCTCGCAGAGTAATAGATTTTTGCTGCAACCAATGTAATGTGTTTTTACTTACATAATCTCACAGGTTAATGTCTTTTTTGCGAATACCACAGACAAATTATAAAAAGAACCCACTTATTTGATTCTCCATATTAAAAGTTAGTACAGCAATGAATTATGGAGACTAGTAAAAAATAATGGGATAGTAAATTCTCCCGAGTGTGCGCTGTTTATCGTGAGAGCGAGCATATGGTGTAAACGTCCTTGCATATGCTTTTTGTGCTTTTTTGATTTAATTCTGCTACGGTTAGTGGTTATTCACATTACTTAATAACTGTTTTGTTATATAAGACTTGCTTAAGACTTGGTTTTAGCACAAAAGAACACAATGAATCTTTTGGTTTGGTGAAGTAATAAAATAAGTATTCCACTATTCAGTCAGTCTGTAAACGAACAACGCCAGCTAAAATTAACATTAGAGTTCTTTCTTTAAACTCCTGAAAACAATAACTGACTATTTTTTGACCTCCTAAAATTGTCCATCTATTTAACTTCTTGGTAACATTGTCGGCAATTCTCTCACCTCCTACAAAACTTTACCGTTTATTCTTTAAACTTTCTGAAAATAATTACGTTCATTCTTTTGACTTTATGAAATCATAACATAACATTCCATTCCACGAGATCCTGAGAAATATTACCACCGTTTTTTTACCGTCCATTTTGTAATAAAACCCTAAATACCAAAAATGTGAATAGCCACTACGGCCGATTGTTTTGTTTTTGCCGTGTAAATACTAAATGCCACTTTTGACACGTTGACACACGAATAGAGCTGGAACACACGGATGTCGGCAGCGGCCACTGGTTCAGGGAACACAGATTTAATTCACAGTCGCAGGAACTAGATAGGATACGAGGTAAGGCTCACTTCAAGGGGTGTGTCCTGTGTGCAACAAATATCGGGCAAATAGTAATGTGCGCTTCTTGAAAAATTACGTAAAAGTTTGTTCTTGGCGCCATCCATAATATGGAAATAAGTCTTCATAATTGGAATATTTCAATATAGACTGAGCTCATTTGACCTGTTAGTAAGGTAGCTGATTGGCTGGCAATCGTCATACATTCTGTTACGCTACCAAAGCATGGCACATTACTCGCTGTGGATATAACTCTTTGAACAATATTTGTTGCCCATCAGGATCGCCCCTTTCTTGGTATTTTTTTTTCACTTACGGACTGTTGATTTCGTGCCAGTATTTTTTTGGCATCGATATCGTTTTATGCCGCTTTAAACTAAGTTGAAATATCTAGCAGATTATTTTATCCGAAAACGTTAATTGATAACAGGCTCGTTTGAGTAACTTTTGGAAAGATTGTGATTTTGACATTCGCATTTAGTTGTCTGTAGATTTTTTACTATATTCAATGCCTTAGTATGTACCTTAATCTTGTTTTATCTTTAGTATTACTTCTGAGTTCTTATGTTATATTTAACACGAAATCAACGGTCGGTAGGTCCATTAGTATAAGTTTAAAGATATCTTTATTGCAATAGCTATCTATCACTTTGCACTTTGAAAAGCACATAGCAATAAATCACACAAATGTAGAACACTGCTAGAACACTCACTCATCTGCGATACGAAAATTTAAATAAAATCTTTATTTTTACAAATTACCACAGAGTAAAAACACTACCCATACTTATGATACCAATACATTTTTAGAGTTAATTTTTGTCTATGTGTAAGTTGGCTTTATGTGTATTTTGTGTAGTCCATCCAGTCTGTGGTTAGTATTTGTTCGCCGTCTTAACTATGTTTCGATATCGGTTGTTTAGTCGTAGATAGAGAGTACAGGGAGTCACAAAAAGGTATAACTGAACAACTTTCCCCATGGAACTTGGGTCAAAATATGAAAAATAAATTTGGACTTCCCATACAAAATCGCCAGTCAGCTGATTGATTTACTATGTCTGTTTTACTTCCCTTTCAGATTTACTAGGGAAAAGTTGTTCAGTTTGATGAGTACATTGGCCTTCTTTGGGCTTGTTTTGTTACTCCCGGTATATTTTGCTAAGCCGGTAAGCTGTCATAAAGTGCATAATAGTTTTTCATCAATCTCATTACGAAAGGAATCAAGTACTTAGTCAAGACGTCGGTAATATCAGCAAATTAGTCTCTGAATTTGGAATAATGAGGTCTTACTTCACAAATGTTGCTGGCCCTATGATAATGAACACCCATTGAACTGCTAAACAATACGTGCTAAATTCCACATTAATAATTCAGTACAGGCCATTAGTAACTCCGTATCGCCTTTGTATTACTATCAGACAGACCGGATAATTTGTGTACTGGTCTGGCTTTCGTCCAAAATGCTCCGTTATGTCTATAACTAAATACAAGTAGACTAGTACAGTATTACCTAGGGCCCTTTAAAATCTAGATTACTTTAAATTTTGATTATTCTATTACCGTGTGATGGCTTAGATTCAAAGTCTTAGAATATCGTCACCCCATTTCAACCCTACCAGGGGTGTCGTAAAAAGCAACTAAGGAAATTGGCAGCAGCGTTACCTGCGGATATCTACAGCACCTTGCACTGCGCTTGCCAATCCGCCTGCCAAACGTGGAGAGTATGGCATTAGCCCCAATTGGGGGAGGCCCATAACCAGCAGAAGACGGTTGTAGCTGTAGTAGTAGATGCCATTAACGTATTTTATCAAAAAGAAGTCTATCCCTAATGCTTCTTTTATGGTTATCGGACACACCGGCAGATAATGTGTGTAAGTACGTGTCCATTTGGCTTGCATCCAAAATGTACCAACTGCAGCCAAGTAGGCTCAAGCTATTAGGTAGTGCAGCCTTCCGCTGCCAAAAATGCTGGAATCGTGTGCGTTCCAGCAATGTAAGTTTTTATGGGTCATTGAGAATCGAAGTTTGAAATAGGTACCTTCTTTAAAAATAGTGGAAGTAAATAGATAAGTATGTGCACGAAATGTGCATCGTTCCTGATTTTAGCAGAAAACTGATAACGTTTTAGAAGAACCGAAGTAATAATTGTGATTTCATATAGCGTGGATATACTTTTCGTTTCATAATCCGTATAAGTAACTACCACATCTCGTTAAACCAAAGTAATAATTGTGATTTCATATAGCGTGGATATAGTTTTAGTTTCGAAATCCGTACAAGTAACTATCACATCTCATTAATCCCGATCTAGTCGGCTTTTTAGAATCTGCAAAGTAATTTTCATATCCGTAACACATGTACTGGTCAAATCCAAGCTCGGAAAACGTATAGTCGAAGTTCACCACAGTACAGCTAGCAATAAGACAACTCTACTATGTACTAACACATTCTATTCACACAGAATCGAGCGTCTCCCGAGACGATGACGACGAAGATTGGCAGGAGAAGGAAGCGTCCCGCACGCACTCAGTCAAGTTCACCGAAGACGCGCCCGAAGCGAAAGAGGTGAGCTCATGCTGTTGCATTTCCTTACCCCACAGGCGCTCCCGGTTGCCTAGCAACCGTAGCTATAAATACGTACAGGTATACCTACACGAGCTCGGCATAGCGACGAGAAATAAGTACAGGAAAACAAGGGATAGGTTCCGAAATGTAGGGCGGAGGTTTACTCGCCAAAGGGCTTATATAGCGCTTAGTTCTATTCTTGTAGCTCTCGAGTAAAATGGTATCGATTGGTACTTATTTTGTTACTGAGCGAAACGAACTACTTATACCTGTTGAGTGGATGATTCCTGAGTTTATTTATTTATAGGTAGAAATCTTAATTGCACAATTCTTTCCAGAAAACAATTTAAAAGTGATATTATTGTGATAAAGTAATCACAGAACATTTTTTACACACCAGCAATGGATTCCAATTCAACTTTTCTGGCGCGATATGAAATCGTTCAGAAATTACAAAATAAAAAGAATAATTCTTAATCCACATCTTGACTTAGTAATCAGTATTACAACTTTTATATCATATTACTATAAAATAAATTAAAATCTTTATAATTTCCTAGCATTTTTTTGAAAAGCACTATAAGTCTTTAAAATGACTTGCCAGACATTTTAAAGTCCTCGCCTGCGGCTCGGACTTCAAACTCTACTCGTCAGTCAAAGTCTTATTTCCCGTCCTCGTCAACAACCTACTATTATAGGTAGAAATCTTAATTGCACAATTCTTTCTTTGGTAACTTTAAAAGTGATACCTACTTATGTGGGATAAAAGTATATCACAGACTACACTAACATTTTTAAATGAACAAAGAAAACATTTCACTGTTCGAGAGCTGTGTTTTTGCCCTAACCCGGCAGTGGAATGTTAAGCGCTAGGTCAGAAAATGAGTATTGTTTTATTATTATTATTATGTTATAATGATATCTGCTTCTTAAAATGCTTTATAAAGGTTGCGGAAGGTTCGTGCTATTATTGTTTATAAATATTGTTTATACATATTATCATTGCTTCATTTATACATTTAAGTACAATCCACATTATCAGTATTAAGTTTAAGTAAGATGTTTAATTTTATTTAATAAATCATGTATTTTACTGCCATTTCTTTTATTTTGCATGTTTTGTATAGTTATTAAAATTTAGTATGAAAGAGTTAATTGTAGGACATAAATTGTGGCTAGAATAAATATTTGTAACTAGGTAGTTTGTAGTATAAGAAGTAAATAATCTAGTATTTTCTGACTTAGTTATTTTGTCAGGAGTAATAATGAAAACGTAAACCCTGCTTTATTGACAGCAGATTATATTAGTTGGAAGGATACATACTTACATATATCACGCTCGTATCCCTTGCGGGGTAGGCGAAACGTTAAGGACAGCAAAAAGGCCATTTACACCACATCTGTCAAAAGTTTGAGAGACTGTGTAGCAATATAGTGACAGGCTGTCAGCCTGTCGCCTGAAAATTGCAATGCAAATTAACTCTCTTACTACACCCACGGGAAAGATATGGTGTCATGCTATAGATAACCATATTAATCAGCTACTTGAATTGATAGGATACTGAACTTTGTTTAAAATTAGTCTTGTTAATTTTTCAAATCCTGAATAAACTTTAAAGATAGATTACTCGGCTATCTACTTTAAGAGGCTTTAATATCACAGCTTTGCACGGGAGTTTACTGTCAAAATCAGCTACAATAGCCACCTAAGGGGGCATCAGCGCCGACTTGATTAGGTGTAGAAGTGGTCGCCATGGCCGAAATCAGTCGGAAAGATCATCATCAAATAATTATTAGAGTTCTATATTCTGTCAGACAGACTATATGAATCTAGACTAAGTACATTCTCATAAAAAAAGCAATTATTTCAGTATTTACAATGTTTGTGAATTACTAAAATATAGTTTAATTACATCAGTTTATTAGAGTAAATTCCATTCCAGATTTCATGTAGAATGTGAATATAGAAACCAGGGTGGGGAATAATGAAAATACACAAATATTATCCTTTATTTTTATTGTTTTAGAGTACTTACATAATCAATTTTGACCGAAGGCAGATATAAAGCTGGCTTTACACCGCTTTAGATACACGTTTGTTGCAACATTTTTGTTAGAGTAGTTTAGTAGCACGTAAGTAACAACCAATAGCACTGCTGACAAGTTTTTTAGGCGGGCTGGGGGCCTTACAAGTCGAGGTTATGGTATTTTTTAGATTATATCGGAATGCCGCCAAAATCAATTCGCTGGGACTGCTAGCTGCAGAAAATTGTAAATAATTGCGACCAGATTAGCGAGGAGCCTCGCGTGCTCACTGCCTCGCGCAGCATGCCTCGCGCAGCATGCCTCGCACCGAGCGGTCGTTCTTGACGTGCCTCGCCCGAGGCATATAGCTGAGCATGCGAGGCGACTCGCCATATGGCAAATAGGGCGTCAAATCTGTTAGAAGTGGTGTCATGTGCCATACACGTAACAGTGTTAAAATAGGTTCGCCCATGACAGTAGCCCGATATGTTTATATTGAAGGTCCGTCCGCCATCAATACAAGAAGACGACGAAACAACGCCTTCCGAGTCGTCCGCGCCTCTAACCCAACCTATAATGCAGTCGCTACGGCGGCCCATGAACGTAGTGCGCAAACTTGTCACGACGCAGCGCCGCAGCTCGCTGCAACGGCTCTCCTCCTCAATAACCAACCTCTCGGAGGTACTGGAAGAGATGAGTGCAATCACAAAATATCTGCGAATAAAAGACACAAAAATAAAACAGATTCGGGTAAACCTTGCTTCACGAAACGGGATATGCAAGGCGCTTTTAAATGCTGCGAATAAAGTGATGGCAAGCTGGGTAGCAAGATCCCTTGCACAGGATAATCAAATGCCGAAAGCGGCTGTGTAAAGGAAATTTTAGGCAGCAAAACATATGTTTTCTCGATTTAAACTTCCTTTGCCTTGCTTTGATACATATTCCTGCCTTCATAAGAAAAGATTGTAAAAAGGACTCATACCTTATTGCAGAAATTTCATAATATTTTCTAATCTTATGAAGAATTTAACAGCTTAGTTCAAGGTTGTCACTAACCATTTTAAATCCATCGCTGTACTAATTCGCAAATCTGTACTTACCTCGATGACTACCGCGCTTGTCGTTCATACAAACGCTTATCACGCGCGGAAACGCCATAGATCCAAATAAATCCAATACCAACAAATTAGATAGCAAACAGTAGCGATAAGATTGTTCCTTAGAAAATATCAAAAAGTTTCCTACGAAGTACTACGATGAAATTCCTGAAACAGATAATGCATTTGTTAAATAAATAGATAACTAAATAAATAGGACGTTGTGATTGCACTCAAATCGAGAATGTTCAGCACCGCTCCTTGCTAGAATCAAATATTGCATATAATAAAATAGTAATTCTACTTTTATCTCTATTAGCTAGATATCATAAATTCAGTAGTTGACTATCTTCTGACTTTTTAGTTACTGAACCGTGAAAAAAAGATTTAAGACTAAAAAATACTAGAAATATTTTGCTTTCACGGACTGTTACTAAAATTATCTTAGTTTTTTTGCATTCACTTAGGCATAAAGAGGGCTCGAAAGATATTTTTTATTACTCGATTTTACTTACTTTTCTAAAAGACTTCTGGCAGACCCAGCTTGAATTCATGACATTTAACTTCTGTCGTATGTTTACTATCTGAAAAAAATAGAAAGTTTCTGAGTCAATGCAGTAGAAATAGAATTTTCTTTGTGTAGAACAGAGTATAATGTAGATTGAATCTCATAACACGCATATAAAATATGCTTTCTCATGATCACCATTTAGCTATTCACACCAACAAAAGACATTTTCTACGCTCCAAATTACGATCACACAAAAGCAAAGTATACTTTAAATATTAGAAACAAGTAAATAGGTGAGGTTTTTATACAGGTGTTTCGAGTAAATAATCAAGAATGGCGTTTAAAAATACAAAGTTTAGTCAAAATATTTAGTGGACACGTAGGTAATATTATTCCAAATAAATTATAATTTATTATTGCTTATGACAATGTTACGATTGATTTCTAATCGTCAACAGATACATGTACACGGCACTATTTTATAGCGAAATTATTGTTGTTTTTTTCTATTATAATTTAAATTCTACTGCTTTTAGACGAAAATTTAATTTATTTAACAATTTATTGTATACAATACATAACTAGCATGTAAAAATGATACATCAGGTACTGCTTATTTCCAAAGAAATCTCTTTCAGCAGACCTAAAGAATTTACCGTTTAAAACTCAGAATAAAACTATACACAGCAATATTCACTGGTGAACATACCTGAAGCGCTAAAACACCGTTTACCACCAACAGCTCTGTTTAGACTACACTTTAGATTATCTAGCACCGGTATCATACGTCTTAATGACATCAAGGAGATGCGCCGTTTGGTGCTGATATCATGAGTAGAGTAGTGATTCACAGCGCTAGTAATTCCAACCTTAGTTAATAGGTTAAGTGACAATTATCACAATTTTCGTGCTAGGGCTAGGGAAGCTGGTGCATCTAATAAGCAGAGTGTCATGTTATATAATTATTGCTAAGAGCTTGTTCAGACCTCTTAAATATTCTTATAGTTGGTATTGTGATAATAGTTGCATTTCACATGAATGCTAGAAAAATAAACTCCACTTACATAAATTTCTATGTATCTACTGTCTATTTTTCATATTAGTCCATTGGGAGAACCCTAGATTTTACATTCATTAGATTTAGTCGTAATTTTGTATTATAGGCAAGCCGTAATCTAGGATATTTTGCATTCTCGCTCAGTCACTTTTCGAAATTTCTTCTTGAGTAATGGCGTTTAATTAGATACATAAATATTTATTTTTATAGATTATAATAAATAAGATTTAGTCTAGCAGTTTATTTATTATTTGCGAACTATTTGTTCTGTACTCATATACATTTAAAAACTTGTATAAATTAATTTTATTAACCGATTTTTTTATAACTTGTATGTATTTTATGTCATTCTCAACATTAAGCATGCGCATGCCTATATCGCAAGCAGTATCAATTGAAGAAGTAGAACTTCTTACTACTCACGCACGACCAAATCTAATCATCTCTTTGTCCCACAGACTCCATTCGTCCGCCAAAACACGCCGCACCCGCGGGAACTCAAAGCGAAGGCTCATAAACTGCTCGCGGGCAGATCGCCTGACGTCACTCAGACAACGCATGTCCAAGAGCCGCCGACGACCAACGGCCTGCCTCTGTCTCCGCCTGAACAACCGCCAGTCATGGAACCACCTAAGGTAAGACAGGGACAGATATACTTATGTTGGAGCCCCATTTTATAATGGCTTATTATTATCTGCGAGAACTCAAAGCGAAGGCGCATAAACTGCTCGCGGGCAGATCGCCTGACGTCACTCAGACAACGCATGTCCAAGAGCCGCCGACGACCAACGGCCTGCCTCTGTCTCCCCCTGAACAACCGCCAGTCATGGAACCACCTAAGGTAAGACAGGGACAGATATACATTTAACCCCTATTAATTAAACCATTTCACTCTCAATGCCATTTCCAAGGCGAAGGCGCATAAACGCCTGACGTCACTTAAACAACGCATGTCCAAGACCCGCCGACGACCAACGGCCTGCCTCTGTCTCCGCCTGAACAACCGCCAGTCATGGAACCACCTAAGGTAAGACAGGGACAGATATACTTATATTGGACCCCCGTTTTATAGTTAATGGATTATTATCTGCGAGGGCTCAAAGCGAAGGCGCATAAACTGCTCGCGGGCAGATCGCCTGACGTCACACAGACAACGCATGTCCAAGAGCCGCCGACGACCAACGGCCTGCCTCTGTCTCCCCCTGAACAACCGCCAGTCATGGAACCACCTAAGGTAAGACAGGGACAGATATACATTAGACCCTCATTAATTTAAATATTCCATCCAAAATGGTACATATGCGAGGCAAAGGCGCATAAACTGCTCGCAGGGACGTTGCTGGCTGATGCAAGTCGAATGTGTTTATGTTTGTCGACTGACAATAATCTGGGAGATACATATAAGGCATCTACCGGTGCATCGATAGCTCAGTGACAGAGCGGTAGGGCGTGTTTACCTATGTAGTACGCAAGATCGCTTAAGTGAGAGTTCCCGCGCGTGTAAAAGTTTGGCCGCGCAAAATTTCAAGAACCTAGGTCAGTGGTATTGCCTGTGCATAGATTTACAATTTGTAAAAAATATTAAATTTGTTCGTAGTTGCCACATTTTTCTTTTTTTGCAATCCCTTGAGGCTGTTCTTTAATAGTTCTGACCCAAGGTCCTGTTAGGATAGCAAAAAAGAACAAAATGTGGCAACAACGAACAAACTCTACTTTTTTCATACAAATTGTATACCACGCACAGGCAATACTACTGGACCTAGGACCCTGAAATTTTGCACAGAGGTTATTTGAATAATCTTTATTAATATCAAGAAAGGATTCCAAAAAATTTATCACTTAAAGTGGTAAAACAGAGGACGAAAATTTGTATAAAATTAACTTGTTTACTTCAAAATATATCAGCGGGTAAAACCGCTGGGCGGAAAGCTTGTTACTAAATATCAGGCAGGATATTGTAGCATGGTCTACCCACACAGCGAGTGACTCTTAATCTCCAACTTCACTACTTACTTTATACTTTCGAATTTGTGAGTTTTCAGCAAAACTGCCATGTTGTTATGTTTTTCTGCAAACTATTGATTATGAAAGTTATTGATAACATTCATATGCAGAAATTTACGCTTAACATATCTTCCATACAATAGTTATTTGTAGCTCTTACCATTTTGAATTATTACAAAATAACAAAATTTTGCCAATAAAAGTTTGAAATGGCTGCCATTTTTTGTAAGTATGCTAGCAAGGACGCTGGAATAGCTAAAGAATAGCCTAAAGATTCGTTTCCAAAGCGGAACCGACCTGAAACACGCACGGGAACTCCCAAAATTTTTTTGTATAGAAATTCTAACCTACTAATGCGGCTCGGATTCGATCCCCGGTCGAAGAATGACAATTTTGTCAATTTTTAATTTTCGTTTATTGCAAATTTCAATAGTCAGTGTAACTGAACTGTTGTTAACAGTTTAAAATAATTGCAGCGGACTGCGGACCAAGATTACAACGATAGACAAGATATTCTGGAAAAGAAGTTTCAAAAATTTTGCTGTTTTTAATCTTTGAATCACGTTAGTCACAAAAACATTATTTTCATAACAGTATAAATATTTATAAAAATTATTTACTTTTAGCAAAGTAATTATAGTGATCATGATCTTAAATTATTTCATACATTATGCAAGTGCTGCATTTTAATTACAGTATAAAAATTCTTCATCTGTACGTTTTAGTATGTAAGTATTACTAATTAATTCGAATCGCGTAAACCACGTGTTAGTTGAGTATGTAGAATCTGTTTACCTTGTATGAGTGTACTAGGTCTTGATAAACCTGCATTTAAGTGTGTCTCAACACACTACGACCGAAATTACGCGACGGAATAAGGCACAAATACGCCAGCAATGTTATTCGCATTGTGACACACCTAAGCCGAAATTACGTCGCCGAATTTCGGTCCGGAGTAATTTCGGCGTGATTTGGACGTCATTTTGGCGCTTATAGTGTGCCAAATCAACCAATAACGCCGAACACTGACGGAACGAAAATTCAGCAGCCGAATTTCGGGCGCATAATTTCGGTCGTAGTTTAATGTGACTTTTGACTTTTTTCTTTTGTCTTCTTATCTCATGTAGAAACTAGAAAAATGTCGCTAAGAGCCGTTTTAGGAATTTGTATTTGCAACTGAGTATTCTTTCCACAGCAACCAGCAGTATTCCACGCGCCAGCGCCACCTCCTGAGCCGAGTGAAGGGGACAGCGATAAGGAAACCATTCCCGACAGAGAGTCGTCAGAGGGAGAGAACGATGAGAACGACGACTCCGACGAACTTGAGGTAAAGATCCTGCTTTTTATGATGCCCTGGCATCACAGAATAAGGACATAGCCATAGAAACCATGTTATACCATGAGATATATAAAAGTTATAAGCAAACGGTACGATAACTATAAGCATAATAAAACTACTTCTGTAGCTATGACCTTATTCTGTGCCTGGTTCTACCTAATACTAAACTTGACACTGGTTTTCCTGACCAAAGCTCGTTAGACAAACGCTTGGAAACTTATCAAAACTTGATGAAACTCGGTCTGGATTTGGAGTCTCGCTTGATCGATGAAGGAAGCTGTATATCCAACTGTTTAGTCAGCTGATATCACACCGCAGCTGTACCTTGTATAAAATAACAGTTTTGATTATGTTTCATGCGTTCGTCAATCAAGCTTGGTAGGTTAGTAGATTAACTTTAACTGTGAGATTTCTACTTCGATCTACGGTATTAAAATTAAAACCATAAAGTATTCCGAAGGGAGAAAACTATGATTACCATTTTAATTGACCAGCTAAAGGTAATTTCCTCAAGTTTTATAGTTCTAGATACTAATTTTACCACTGGTATTGAAAGTAAATATTAACTACTCAAGAGATTTGTACTACGTTCCTTCTATAAACCATTAGCAATTTCATGGGAGCTATTTTCGCTCATTACATTAAACACCTCAGATAAACTGTTCTAGATAATCTTTGAAAGTTCGTGTAGTACAAGTCTTTTTTCTGTATAAATATCTAACTGGACAAGTATTAATTAACTCAATGTAGTTGCAAGTTGGACTTTTAACTGCAACCTTAGCGGTAATCTTAGAACAAAATTAACAAGTATTTTCTCTTCCACTCTGGGTTTCTTTAATGTTGCTTTCGAAAGGAAAACTTAATTTATATTTGAGTTTTTTTGCCGATAACGATTTGTCTCAGCCAGCTCGCATTGAATCATGAACTTCAGCAAAGTAATTTATGTATATCATCAGAAAAAAACCTCTAAAACTGTAACCACAGAAATAAAATGTTGAAAAAGTAAATTGCCTTTTTGGTGCCAAAAATGTCAATGCTCCCTGAAGCGTACGTGCGATTAATGTGTCCATATAATGTTTGTAGTTACTAAAGTTTGGTTTGCTGCTTAGGGAACGAATATGAAGTAACTAGTAGGTGTAAATCAACTGTGGTAAAACTAACAAGCAGTTATTGTAGCGTCGCAGTAAAATTGAGCAACCGTTATAAATTACAGATGCAGCTGTGACGGTCAAAAAATTTAAGGTCAATTTACCTGGATGTTACTTAGTTTATCAAATTGAAGCATCTATGCGAGTGATTAAATCTTCACTATCAAAGTGATCGATAACTCGCTCGCGATTTAAGTTCGCAAATGATAGAACCTAAAGCATTTTGTAATGCCTTTTATAAACAACAATGACTGACAGACTTTTTATTTGGGAGTAGAATAACTTACCCCTTGCGAGCTGTCCGAGACAAATCCTAACTGGCACGGTGTGGGTGTTAGCGGGCCGGGCGGCGAGTCGCGTGGCGCGCGGGCGTCGACGAGCGGCCCAACCAGGGCGCCATCGCGGGCGGCAGGCTGCACCGGCGCGACACTCCGCACCACCTCAAGAACAAACGCGTCAACCAGATCGACGCGAGCCGCGCGCAAGACCTCATTGCGCAGGTGCCTTACTAACTCTTCTTGATGTCTGCTCGCCTGGTACTTTGCCTGGCATGTGAAACCTCATCTCTTAGAAGCATGATGTCTGCATCTTCATTATCACGTAGGGCATTATGTTTGGATCGGTGTAGCACTCCGTACCACCTCAAGAACAAACGCGTCAACCAAATCGACGCGAGCCGCGCGCAAGACTTCATTGCGCAGGTGCCTTACTAACTCCTCTTGATGTCTGCTCGCCTGGTACTTTGCATGGAACATCTCATCTACTAAGCTGTCATACGTCTGCTACCTTCATAGACATGTTAGATACTCTTTGAGAAGAAGTAGGTATGGGTGTGATTCTCCACACCACCTCAAGAACAAACGCGTCAACCAGATCGACGCGAGCCGCGCGCAAGACCTCATTGCGCAGGTGCCTTACTAACTCTTCTTGATGTCTGCTCGCCTGGTACTTTGCATGGAACATCTCATCTACTGATCATACGTCTGCTAACTTCATAGACATGTTAGGCAGTCTTTGAGTAGAAGTAGGTATCGGTGTGACTCTCCGCACCATCTCAAGAACAAACGCGTCAACCAGATCGACACGAGCCGCGCGCAAGACCTCATTGCGCAGGTGCCTTACTAACTCTTCTTGATGTCTGCTCGCCTTGTACTTTGCATGTAACGTCTCATCTACTAAGCTGTCATACGTCTGCTATCTTCATAGACATGTTAGGCACTTCATAGAAGTAGGTACCGGTGTGACTCTCCGCACTACCTCAAGAACAAACGCGTCAACCAGATCGACGCGAGCCGCGCGCAAGACCTCATTGCGCAGGTGCCTTACTAACTCCTCTTGATGTCTGCTCGCCTGGTACTTTGCATGGAACATCTCATCTAATAAGCTGTCATTCGTCTGCTATCATTTTTTTTATTGTCAGTCTTCCATCTTCATAAACATTTAAGCGTTCTCTTATTGCGTTTAATTGAGTATCTTGCCTGTCCTACATGTCTAAGCCCATCCCCATCTTACAAGCATGATGCATGTCTAAAATCTTCCTGAAATATCTGTATCTATTTCCTTTCTGATGGTTTTAGAAGTATTTGTAGATGTTAATCGTGATATGTGCGTGTATGCAATGACAAATTATTGCTACTCTTTTGATTCCTACTTTCATTAAATCCAAAATTATTTCGAATTAAATTAAGCTCTATTCTAAAATAGAAACCGCCGTTTGCATCTGCTGTCTTCTTTATAATTTATTGCATTATTTTTATGTCTCCCAGTTAACTGACGGTAATAAATCTAACTGTAACGAGAAAGCAAAAGGTCATTGTCGTGGTAAACTCCGGAACAAAGCCTCCTTAAAACTAGAAGGCGTCCGCCACTTTCACAACTATTCTTTTATTGAATCTCCTATCTTATCATACCGCCCTGGTAGAATTCATTAGACAATAGATTCTATTCTGTTATCAATTTTATTGACATGACCGGCTCTGTTAAGATTAACTATGACAGAGTACAGCGTTGTGTGGAATAATAGTGGCTATTTGTTTCAATAATAGTCTTGGATTCAATGTAAATAGTGCTTCATAATTTGATACATTTTACAATGCAGTTATGTTGCAAAACCTTCAAAGTAAAATACAACAATCATATGACAGAACGTTGCTAGAACCTACTTATTTATTCCATCACCGTACCGCAACACAAGTTGTCAATCGCAAAATACTATAGAATTAGTGATATTTTGCTCGCTCTAATAGTACCATACAGTTACAATATCATGGTACTTTGTTACCGTTTACTAAATGAAACTCGATTCCGGTATGGCAGTTTGTAAGGCGTTAGTTACACCATCAGATTAGACCTCAAGAAAGTTCCTAATCTCCTGACTGCTTCTGTGAAGATTGCAGATAAAATGAGACAATTAAAGTGGAATTGTAGACGGCATGGTAGCATTAGAGTCTATGGCGAGTTGCACAGAATGTGGTTTTAATGCCGGGTTATGAGATGTTTAACACTGTCTTCCAGTAAACTTGCAACTGTATAAAATAACGGTAGCACTTTTTTCAATCATGTCTAAAATTATACATATGCCTACATATATCTTGCCAATATCCCTTGAGAGGTAGGCAGAGCGTAAACGGCTGCTGTACGAAACGGCCATTTTCACCATGTCTGACACAAGTTTAAAATTTACCTTTGTAATTATTTTCTAAAGGCAATATAATAGTTTTTTAAGCCGTGTCTTGTACATTTCCCGAAATAATAATTCTACGTTCTGTATCCTGTCCTTAGTTTATCATTTCTAGTTATCTTGTAATGTATCCTTGGCCTTGGTATCAGCGATCCATACTCATAAATCATTCTCAATATCCTTATCAATGAATCGTACAGTAGTGGTAGAAAGTTACATCAATATTTATGTAGAAAACATAATAAAATTGTAGCGACGATTACAGTATTTTCATTCATTAATTCCATACTATGTGTCAGCTTATAATTGTTATGTTTGGTATCAGTCGCTTTCATTATGTGTTGCCAAGTCGTGAATTATTGAAGTAGAATAAATCTTAAGCTGTTTCCGCCGTAAAGCGAGTGTTTCCGGTAAATGTTATAATAACTCTTTTATAATTCCATTTATTACAAACGGCAAAAGTAATACCTTTTATCTACACTCAGTTCGTAATATTCGTTTTACAGAATCGAAAGTACGGACGTAATGAACTGCATTACGAATATACAGCCTTTAAAAAAAAACTTTCATACTACTGGCAGCTACATAAAGTAACTTGATTTCTAGTATTTGAAAAAAAATTAAACGAATTGACCCGCGTATCAAATTGTAAGCTATTCCAATTTGACACTGGCCATCAGTAAGTCGAATGAAAAAAAAACAAGTGTCACCCGCGGCGGGACGACACTTGAAATTATGAGGACTTATTTATTATTAAATCTTTGCTTCAAATCATTTTTCGAATTAAAATTCACCGATAAATGCTATTTAATTTTAAAAGTTGTTCAGTTTTTATGAGCCTCCATTTTAACGTTTAGTTAAAAAGTTACTTATGTACAAAAGTCGTTCAGTTGGTGGTTCAGTAGATAGGCTTGCAATCGCCATAGTGCAGTGCGGAGGTTAGAATTATTTGTCATAGTTTTTCTTGTAGAGTGTAGATAAAATAGTGTATGCAACTGCAAATAATTAGGCTTTAGAATGCTCGTGTCAAACTATTATCACACTCGGCTGCACCTCGTGTGATAAACAGACACTCTCATCCTAAAGCCTCTCATTATTAGGCAGTTGCATAAACTACTATTATAAATAAAATATATTTTGCTAATGCGGTATTTTTGAAAAGTTTGTGAACCAGGTAACAGTAAAAGATATTATTTTCCCTATTTAATTTACCTTACTGCATTTCATTATTTACGTTTTTGTTTATACACTTTGAGTGTCTTTAAATCTGTAAGAGTATTATTTTTTCCTGTAGATAAATATCTGATTATCTAAGTCTACTTGTCTTTTATTCCTTCCCTAACTGGACCATTTTCCTTTCTGTTATCTGATTGTGCAAATGTCATGCGGTTTCCTCTATGACTTCCTCTTCACCACCAAGTTTCGACTCTGACGTTTCAAAGGATGTTTTGTGGAACATATCCATTCATAGATGCGCCATCATGCGTAGAAGATTGTATCTATCTGTATGAAATTTAGCAAGCTTTTTATACCTTGTGCTCGTGGGAATGTAATTTGCATGCAAAAACTAACAAATTATTAACCTTGGATTGTTGTTATAGTAACCTGGCTGTTATTAATCTTGCTGTGATTTTAGTGAAATTCTGTACGAAGGTATTAATTAAGACATGTTAATTAAAACTAATAAAGGAAAATAAACACGAGATAGCGGTCGAATGTTCATCACGATGGTATCTTTAACACGCGAAAGGGTAAAAGCGTCTCGCGAGTCCGCTTCGGAATTTCTTGTTCGTCTGAGAACAGAAACAATGGCGTCGTGAGATCTCCCCTCATTGCGTACAACCTGCCGACACATTACCACCGGCGGGGCCAGTATTCGCACCTCTTTACTGTATCTGTTCAAAATTAACAGTAATATGTATAGGTCGATTTCTTAGGGAACCATTAAGTGTGCAAATCAGTAATAAATCTCGGAATAACGCCGTCTTGGCGTCGGGCGACGGCACCGTGGGTAATTGTCGGTATACCCCGGTTGTTCCGGGCTGGTGAGCGCCGTGCGGGCCTTCGACCACGACGCCGCGCCGTGGCTAGACCCTCAGCGGGGCTCGCGGAAATGCCTGTCTCGCACACCGCCAACAATGCTTCGTGTGCCGCGATTAATCGATAAGTGCAGTGCCGCTTTCTCGACAGTGTAGTGCTAAATCCAACACCGACCAATTTCCGAAGTGCTCCTTATCGGTAACTTATTAAAATGAGGTGCTTGAAAGCGGCTGGAGGATGGCTCGCTCGGGTGAGATGCGTATGCAAGATACGGCGACATTCAACGCAAGATTTCAATTTAGATTCGGTTGCATTTTGTTTGGCTTGCCTCGCTTGCGTTTGGTATCACGATCATTCTATTTCACCGTCATATCGCGACGTAACTTCCTGGCTATGGTCAGTGTGGCTCTACATTCAGCCTTTTCACCTGCATGTTTGCGTCCATACAAGTGCCGGCAGTTTGTAAAGTGAGTGATTTCTTGCAGGCGATAAAGAAACGCGAGGAGGAGCAACATGAAACACAGAAGACTGATGACGAGGAAGCTACTGACGACATCACCGACATGCCTGAATCGCTGCTCGGTAAGTCAACAAAATAGAGAATTTACAGAAGAACATTTATGCCTACACTCTAGGGTTGCTACTTTCTTGTGCAGAATTTTTAATATGCCGTAACTGGGTCAAACGTACATATTTAGGTACATTACTTACTTTATTATATCAAACGTGCACAGTACACATATTACATATAAAACATAAATATAGGCACTTGCGAGTCGTAATTTTGCCTTCCGCTCGGCCCGCACCGAACACTGTTGACACTCGCTACTAGCAGGTTCGAACCGGTTCGAGATTGCGCGTAAACGACGGCTTGTGGATGACTGTGTGAGTATAGCGACGTTTCCTTGAAGCCGGCTCTCTGGATTGGCACCAGTCAGCCAATACTTACTTTGTGATCTTCTTCTTCGTGTGGGACACCAAGTCGTCAACGACCCGATGAACCCTGGGGTCAGAGTTTTTCGACCGCCTACCGCACCTAGCAGGCCTCTGACATGGTTGTGTAGCGACCGCCATCATAGACAGCAACCGGGACCGACGGCTTAACGTGCCCATCCGAAGCACGGATGTGATAAGTCCTAGACATTAATGTTTCGTGACGTTTAGCGGTAAAGGGACGGGTACTGGTGCACGGAGACATCGGTAGTGCACACTCGCGGTGAGATAGTGGCGGTTGCGACATTATTTCACGCAGTCGTGACCGCACTTGGTTGTGATGGAGCCTGTGAGCTGGCTACTTCAGAGATCGCGTGATTTGACGAGCAAGAAATCTGTGCCTATAGTGATATATTGCAATGTTACTGACAGATCAGACAGGGACCTTGTCTTGTCATCTAATGTTTAAACAATCTTGCGAATCATATAAGAAGCCTAGAAAGTAGGACAGACGACATCAATGACATGCCTGAATCGCTGCTCGGTAAGTCCTAGACACTCATGTTTCGTGACGTTTAGCGGTAAAGGGACGGGTAATGGTGCACGGAGACATCGGTAGTGCACGCCCGCGGTGAGATAGTGGCGGCTGCGACATTATTTTACGCAGTCGTGTCCACACTTGGTTGTGATGTAGCCTGAGTGCTGGCTACTTCAGAGATCGCGCGATTTGAAGGCAAAAAATCTGTGTCGATAGTGATAGCAATGTTAATGACGGATTAGACAGAAACGATGTTTTGCCCTCTAAAGTTTAAAAATCATACATATTACAAGCCCAGAAAGTAGAGTGGATCACTTTATTGTGCGATTTGACGACCAAAAAATCTGTGTCGATATTAATATATTGCAATGTTAATGACAGATTAGACAGACACATTGTTTTATTCTCTTATGAGGATACACTAAGAAGCCTAGAAAGTAGTTTAGATCACAGACAGACGACATCCATCAATGACATGCCTGTATGGCTGCTCGGTAAGTCCTAGACATTCATGTTTCGTGACGTTTAGCGGTAAAGGGACGGGTAATGGTGCACGGAGACATCGGTAGTGCACGCCCGCGGTGAGATAGTGGCGGTTGCGACATTATTTTACGCAGTCGTGACCACACTTGGTTGTGAAGTAGTCTAAGAGCTAGCTACATCAGAGATCGCGCGATTTGACGAGCAAAAAATCTGTGTCGATAGTGATATATTACAATGTTAATGACAGATTAGATAGAGACCTTGTCTTGTCACCTAATGTTTAAAAAACTCTACGTACGATATAACAAGCCTAAAAAGTAATTTAGATCACATTATTGACATTTCAATTGTAAAAAAGCTGTGCTAGACAAACACCACCTAGGGTGCGCTATTCGCTATTTTGTCGCCTGGTGTATCTTCTTCACCTCACAACATTTTTTATCTCCGTTTACCGTTCAAAACCACCATTCAAAATATAGAAGGCTCCTGATTTCTCACAACCTTTGTACATTTCATTGCTCATCAAGTTAAACGTTCTCTCACGTAACCAGCTCTTTGACTACCGCGATCACGAGCCGCAGCCAGCCCGTCTGTCACTCGACTCGCGTCACCCCAAACAAAACACTAACAAAAGCCTCATTGCCTTTATTTCGTGCGAGAGAGAATGCAGCTACGTGCGTGACTCTCGAACCGCCTCGCAAAAACTTTGTTTGCGCTTCCAAGTATGTCTACTAAAAAAACATGATAGAGTTTCGTGAAAAACTCCATCGAGGTTACCTGTATTACTCATACATACACACATCCGTCGTATAAAGTTGGTATCGCAACGTTATCAGCTTATCTGTACCACTCGGCGTGCCATTTTGCTTCGCCGCACAAAACCCTTTAGTTTGAATCACATGTGGGCAGTTCGCGGACTAGTCTGTAGTACTAGATTCTGTTCAGTGACATTTTATAGTAAATCTAGTGTACGATACGATTAGTACGGCTAAGAGTGAGTGGCAAGGCAACAGGCCGTTCGAAATAGAGTAAAAATACACAGAATGATAACGATATTAAGTGTACAGTGATATTATTGTTTGTGGGGATAAAGTGCATTTTGAAGCGATTAAGGATTAATGACGTATTTACATTGTTAACTAAGTATTCTATAATGTGGCTTTGTTTAGTTCATTAGCGGTTTAATTTACGTTGACTTGTAAATAGCTAGAAGTGTCGCGTTAGCTATCTTGCGAAGTATGAAGGTCGTAGAGTTATTGTTATGTCGTTAACGTCAACTCCGCTCACGTCACCTCACATTGTATCGTATCTGACAATTGAGCCGAACCATACATCACTACTATGATACACCGGTTCTCTGCTTTGCTCCATTTCCCTAAAATTGTTGGTTGTATACCTTACATTTACATGCACGTACTTTCTCTCGAACAACATAACCGCAAGCTCCGCTGTAAATTGTTTACGACTGTGTTTTAACACTTAGTGATTTCCATAGACCATTTCAATGAACACGGATAACAACTGGCTTTCCCACGATCCATGTACGAGGCAAACGCGATCTTTTAATTTCCTTAGTCCTATACAAACATGGTTCTGTTAGGAACGAAGCCGCGGGAGCCTCATAGTGCCGGCGATTCATATAAAGCAGATAATGGACCTCTGTTTGACTAACAAACAGTAACAAGTTTCTTAACACGGTCGGAGCCGTGGCGAAACGTTTACATTTCACGCCCATCTGATACGCGATAAAATTCGTGCACTGATATTCGAGCTTCCAAAAATAGGTCACTGGTTTGGTCAATCCGGCGATGCCTTAGTAAGTCCCGCCCATTGTCCCACCTTTAATCCAGTTATAGTTCGACAGATTTCATTCTGACTGTAACCTTTTTAGTCGCTTGTTTACTATTGTATTCGCCGAGTCTACACGTGCTTTTCTTTTGCATTGTCTTGCTATTATAGCCTGTTATGCACTAGTAATTAGATCTCAATCGATTGATACACGCAAGGTGTTTCTTTTACGGTCTAATGAGTACATAGTGAGATGATAATTCAAGTACAACCCATTACAATGGTGTGGGCATAATGTTACTACAACATACTTGTAAAATGGTTAGACCTTGACCTAGTGAAGATGAGTATTTTCCTTTTAATAAGGGCTTTACAAGGTGAATCTGACAGAGCAAGTATTTCAAGTACTCTCTGGCACGTGCCCAACATATGAAACCTACTTTTGAAAAGTATTAGCACACAATAGATTCTTCATAGAGGCTAATCCTCGATTCCTGACCCAAGGGAGTAGCATTAGTGTACTGGATACATATTTATACGTGATAAAAGTAATGAGTTATTGAACTGACGTTATCTTATCGCCTTCAATAATAACGACACAATGTCTCAGTCGAATAGCGAACGGTTGTTGGAAGTGCTCGTGCTGTGAAGTGAAACTTTATTGAACTTTTTCCTGTTCCTAAAAATTACTTCAAATCTGGGTCGACTAATAAAATGAGCAATTTATATGTCCCAAAAAACATCAGTATAATGCTTTATCAGCGTAACTAATCCTTCGTTTTCGTATCATCGCGTGCTAGGAAGTTATTTGCACAGTGACATCACCGTTTTGCATACCAAAACCGGCCTCAGTTCATTCCTGTGTTTTTGTTTCTTCAACGCACCAAAAATATTCAGTTCACTAAATTCTTTCGCCCAAAAACTGTATGAAAGTTCTCTTTGTTATTGTTTTGTGGGAGTTCAATATAAATATACAGTTACCGCGGCGCCCGAATTTCGCATTCGACTGAGCAATGTCTAAAACAATATCGTCTTTGTTAGTTTTGTGACCTGACGGGACAAAAACAAACGGAATTCCTGACCAGTTTTTTACAGCTCAGCAGCTAGTGTGGGAAATAGGCAGTAGAGTTCCTATATTTATATAAGGTCCTATTAAATTCACTGCAAATATTTTTGGGGCAGATCAAATAAAATATAAGCATGTACTAGGCAAATTTTTAAAGAAATCTACACGCTAGTTTTCGAGAAAACTGCATTTAACTAAAAAAAAAACGAAACGCAAAGAGTGCACCCTGTTTGTCCTAGAAACACACACTTCGATGAATTTAAATTACGCGCCAAACGCGCCGTGCTGTGATTGGTTGGTTGTTAGTGTGCGTGCCGTGTAAGTGAATCGTGTTTACATGGCGGAACGTCAGTCCGTCAAAGGATGTTCACGTAATTAATTAAAAAATTGCTTTAAAATGAAAAAAAAAATTTAGCGTTTCGATTTTTTTTAAATGCCTTAGGTTAGAAGATTTTCTAATACATATTTACGCATGCCCTTAAAATATTTGCAGTGAATTTAATAGGACCTTATATGATACGTATCTATCTACGTCTATAGCGTACGTTTTCCTACATGTGCCTTAAATATCAATAGATAAAAATGATAGATCTTATCAGTTTTGGCCGAGCATTCCTCGATTAAACCCGAGATTGTCATGTTACATTGCGGAAGAATTTTCTCCTGTCAGATTTTTATAATAGCTCATCTGAAAGCCATCTCACGCCTCGCGAATTGACAGTACCTTTGTTCGAGCGTCGTGTCTATGTTTTTTTGAACCTCCCAACCTCAATTATCTTCACAACGGAGCTTATACCCGGCTAATGGTCATTTACTAATACATCAGCGATCATTAGTTATCGTTCATGTAAACGTCATTTACTTTCTTCAACGTGATGCATTACTTTGTTGTGTAATAAATCCCCACAAGCTATAATTAATTGGTTATGATGGGACGGATCTTGCTTTCTATAGCAGCACTTAAAGTCGATTTTCTGATTTAGTTGCGGTGTCGAAGGTCAGTGAAGTGTGTGAACTATTAGTGAAAATTACGACACAAAGTGTGACATAGTGGTGAAATATGAAGGACAAGAGACTAGAAGTGAAACTCAGTGTTCGTGGAGACGGCTCCCTTAGTCGAAATGGCCTAAGAAGCAGCAATAGGAGTAACAGAAGTAACAATAGCAGTAACAGCTCAGGTCTGCCACAAAGTGAAATATTTGCCACAGATCGATATTCAGCACCGTACCACAGACCATACTTCCACGTGCTAGATAAGTACAGACGACGACCAGACCTAGACTATCCAGCGCAGAGCTTACAAAATCTGAATCAATATGAACAAGAGCAAAACTCGAATAGGTACGAAATACGGGGAAGCAACCCCCAGTTAAATTATGAACAAGCTGAAACTCAATCACAATATTGGTCAAATTACGGTCCGCCTAGATATCGAAACCAGCCGTACAATGAACAATACAGCAGTCTTCCACGACCACAGCAACCTCAATCGCCACAAATGTACACAGACCAACCCTATGGCACCTTCCCACGTAATGGGCAACAAGTCAATCGGCAGTTTAGTCAACCGTACGCCGAACAAGCCTACAACTCACTGCCCAGAACTGGATCACAGATATTGCCTGGTCAACCTTACGGGGAACAATATAGCTCACTCCCACGCAGAGATATAAATCCACAGTACAGTCCTGGTGGACAGAATTACAATTCGTTGCCTCGGAATGGTTCGCCAAGTCTTCAATACGGGACGGTTCCACGTTCAGGGTCTCAACAGCAGTCGTCTTCAGGGCTGTATACTCTGCCAGCGAGGTCAGGCCCCCGTCGTGTGCGCATCAGCGAGCTGCAACCTATTGTACACGGTTATGGTATGTGCAAACAATATCACAACTAAGGCCTCGTATCCACTTGCCTAGTTTCCGCCGCCCGGACCCAACAATGTATGAATGAAACAAATTAGACGGATTTTCTTGCCGGACCGTGTGGAAACTATGCTTGTGGATACTAGGCGTAATTGTTTATCAAATCTTTCCAATTGTGAGCGTATTTTGTAATTTGTTGACTCTATAAAGACAATCTTTGCAAGTTAACATCGTTTTCGACTACGATACCTGTTTTTACTATAGAAATGTAGGCGTAAGGTTTATTTTAAATGTCAAAGGATATATTTACCTTATACCACCCACGCGATCGGTTTCCCGGGAGAAACTTGTAGAAAGTAGCTTTGAATAGAAACTAATCTAGTCGTCAACCCGCAGTTTATCACGTTATATCCCTTTAGTTTCACTTTCAGCTAACAGCTTCCATGTCGTAACTACCTACAAGCAATCTAGAAGACCTAACACCTAGAAATTTCTAATATTGATTCAACGATTTACGGCCTTGCTAATATGATATGCATCTTCGTCAAGTTTGATTGACTGACATCAACTGCTTCTGTTGGGACATTCGTAGGATTATGTTCATACATACATCCACATATGAAGCCTTATTATGCCTTGCGGGGTGGACAGAGTGTAAACGGCTGTAAAAAATGGTCATTTACACCACGTCTGGCAAAAGTTTGAGAGATATTCAGAAGACTGTGTATTACCACAGTGACAAGTCAGCTTGTCCCCTAAAATTGCTTTACATATCAACTCTCAAATCCTATAGTCGCTTCTTACGACACCCACGGGAAAAATGATGCTATTCTAAGCCGTCACCGCACGGCGAAGGTATGATGTAGTGATACTATTTTCTTTCCCACCATTACCCGAAAAATGATTACAAGATTTCAGACTTTCAAAGATTCAATTTCGGCTGAGACTAAACAAAGTCGACCCTGAATTATACTTCAATCGATCGACCGCGATGTCTCTTTTTGCATACGTGTAAGCATGTGTGCGTAAGTAGGACGAGATCGGCTCCAGCCCCAAGGGAGGGTTAACAATAGCTGCATTACTCTCCGTGCTTACTGGTGCGGTCTAATGAACTAACCACCTGCCAACCTGCCTGACAGGCCAGTGCCACACACGCATCTAGATCAAACTCACATCACTACGATATGATAAAAAAGCTCTAGTAATATTTGTGATCAAATTGTGTCGAAAAATGGCTGTAGTGACGAAGTTGGCCGTTCGCGGCGCCATGTGCTCCATCATGGAATTCACGTTCAGAGCAAGTAAGCGTTTATTGGGATTTTAATGCACTCACAGTGCCATATTATTTCACAAGTGAAAGAAATAGAAAAATTACACGCATCGACCGGGGACAAATGTTGTTGTTCCCAGTGGCAGAGCGGTGGGGCGTTTACCCATGCGGCCCGGGTTCGATCCCCGGTCGATGCATGATATTTTTTCTATTTCTTATTTTCACTTGTGACAAGCGTTCTTTCTTTTTGTATGGGAAACCTGATGATGAACCCTGGTGACAGAGTTCTTCAAGTGCCTGCCACCGCCTACTATAATTAGTAAGCGTTAACGTTACGGCTTTGTTTGAAACGCAAGAGAAAGTTTTGTTAATATTTTTGTTGTTATTCGAAACGTAATTTTATTCCATTATTATTTTATTTAATTTCCTTCAATCTTCGTTACGCGTAATAACTCTCACCGTTATTGTGTTCCGCTTGTTTTTCGTTGCGACCTTTTTGGTATACGCACAAAGACGTATACGTACGTACCTAGCTGCATCTATACGGTGTATTTTTTTTTTGTTTAGTAGCCATTTATATGTCCCACTGCTGGGCAAAGGCTTTCCCTTTTTTGCGCCACCTATTCCGGTCAAAAATTTAATGCAAATATTTTAATGGGGTAAACTAGCCCATGAAACTTGAAAACATTTACCAAGAAACAAACGTCAAAATATGAAGAAAAAAACTACCCATACAAATTGACTCGCTCAACTGGTGTTTGTGTGAGAGGTCCAAATTTTTTTCTATTTCAACCTATTTTCCTAGGGAAAATGTTCATTTTGATGGGCTGGCTCACCCTTAACATATGCAATAGATTTGTTTACATCCTGTATAGTTACTAGTTTTGGTTCGTAGGTCGATGATAAATTAATCTTTTGTTGTTAGTTTGCTTACACTATTAATTAAGTTACAAAATAGCTTGTCACGATCTTTTTATTCCTATTCAAATCCCAATATAGTCAAACAGTTCACTTTCATTTCGGCAAACAAATTGTTTGATGTAATATGTTAAGATTATTAAAATGTTTTGTCTGTACAAGTAATACGATTACGGTACTGGCTTCGATATAATAAGAAACGAAAGCTTGTTTATAAAAGATTTTATTTTTAGTTTTATTTTTACCCGACTGCCTTAAAAGGAAGGTTATGTTTTTCGAGAGTATGAATGTTTTTGTATGTGGACAAGAAATTCTTTTCAGGGGCTACAGCCCAAACGGTTGGGCGGATCTTGACATATGAGGTGTCGTTAGATTCGTCTCAGCAGCTCAAGTGACACTGGCTAAAATACAATTTCATAAATTAAGGATAGCGGATTTTAAAAGCAAAATCCAAATTTGAAATAACCGCAGGCGGGTTTTTGTTTTTAAACATCTGCTTTTATCGATGTATATGAAAGGGGTTATGGTGTGCGCGATAGTGAAATAAAAATAATTGTAAACATTGTAGCTAATCTTTAAAAGGGTGTTGCGTCATGATATCATGGTTTGAAAATAGCGTTATCTGATAGAAAGTGTGCGAGTATCATATCATTGTCGGTAAAATGAATTCACGAATTATATTTGTACTGTCTGCTTTATAGTTAGCTGTGCAGGTATAAACACTTCACTTTTTTTAGCAAAAAATAACTGTTAATAGGAATTACTTGAATTTACAAAACTACTTATGCCACTTGACTCTTTCTTTTCTGGTCAGTGAAGAATATTTTTCTTACTTCAAAACAATTTATTTTCGTAGATTTTTGTTTTATATTCATTCGAGAAGATAAAGATACATACTGCAGTGCCTTCGTGAAACTTCGTCTAAGTTAAACTATAAAAGCTTAGTATAGACAAACTTTACTGGATCCAGTCCGTAAAACTGATCATTCCAAACTTTAATATCTTCCGTTATGCTTAAGCTCTCTAAAGCACTCTTACAAATGTAAATGAGATAATCTAGCTCCGACTCGTATTTACAATAATATTGGTTATAAAACTTTTATTAAGTTTCTAAAACATGTAGTTTTACAGCGCGTAAACGCCAAATTGTAGTACTTACTATCTTATGTTGGTGTAAAGTCTTAATTTGGATATATATATTACAGACCAGGCTAATTGGTCGACATTTCCCGTTCTCTAAAACAGTTTTTACCTCTTAATGACGGCTTACTGGTCTTAACAACTATTATCTGCGGTAGTAAATTGAATGAGATCCGCAGCACTTTAGCCTCCATCGTAAGCACTAAATGCTTCATTTATTGCCTGTAACTCAGTCTAGCTCTACTGCTTAACTGTTACAATCGCAAATAATAGCCAGTTACCGCTAGACGGGGGTAGTTCGCTAATGGACTTAATCTGTCCCCTTATCTTCTGGGATACCAAATCGATCAACGACCTGTTTGAACCCGGATCTAGAACTTTTAAGTTGCCTACTTTCGTTGCGTCTTGTAACGACTTTTGACAATAGATAGCAACCGGGATTGACGTCTTAATTTATCCTCTGAAGCGCAGAGTAACTCTCATAGATAATCGGGTCATTCAACATGTAATATCCTCACCAAAGTTTATTGCTGATCGAACCAGCGTCCTCCGAATCGAGAGTCCACTCCTCAAAACTACTGGTTTGAAGGCAGTTCTTGTGCTAATGGGCTCAATGAAACGCCATCGCGGGCGCAGGTCGTGAGCCGATGTCTGATAGAAAAGCAGACGAGCACGTTTGACACTATTCACTGAACAATTGTCAAACATCAACTTTGTGTGTCTCCCAGTGTCGAACCAGGGTCCTCCAGATCGTGAGACGAAGGCTAAGACCAGTAAACCACGGATGCAGTTCTTCTGCTAATGGGCTCAATGAAACGCCATCGCGGGCGCAGGTCGTGAGCCGATGTCTGATAGAAAAGCAGACGAGCACGTTTGACACTATTCACTGAACAATTGTCAAACATCAACTTTGTGTCTCCCAGTGTCGAACCAGGGTCCTCCAGATCGTGAGACGAAGGCTAAGACCAGTAAACCACGGATGCAGTTCTTCTGCTAATGGGCTCAATGAAACGCCATCGCGGGCGCAGGTCGTGCGCCGATGTCTGATAGAAAAGCAGACGAGCACGTTTGACACTATTCACTGGACAAAGTAGAAACAATCTCATCTCACAAAGAAGTAAATTGACAAACATCAACTTTGTGAGTCTCCCAGGGTCGAACCAGGGTCCTCCGAAACATGATACGAAAGTCAAACCAGTAAACCACGGATGCAGTTCTTCTGCTAATGGGCTCAATGAAACGCCATCGCGGGCGCAGGTCGTGAGCCGATGTCTGATAGAAAAGCAGACGAGCACGTTTGACACTAGTGAACTCAGAATCGCGCTTTATTATCCGCTAGGCAGGAGGAGTATTTTTGTATCAGTAGAAATTTGATGTCTTAAGCGCCGCTCGTTCTAGGTACTATTATACGATTTTATTCACAAATATTCTTGAGGTAAGTCCTGGGTTGTAAAAAAATTTAATCGTCGTCGTCGTGCGTGACTCCCGAAAGAAGATTACTCGAGTGTAATACGAGTGTTTAGACCACTCGTCTGGCGCATGCGAAACTGAAGTGTTACTAATTTAAAGATATACTACCTGGTTCATACAATGTTTTTTTCGTACGGGATAATGGGGAGTCGTCTTATTTTTACTAGTATGGGATACTAGATTTTACTGCTTTTTCGTATCCTGCCTTTGACTGCCTCAATGCTTTCGTATTCTGCCTTTGACTGTATCAGGGATATACCTGATAAAGAAAAGACGAGCACGTTTGACACGAATGAACTCGCAGCGCGCTCAAAATAACAGAATCGCGCTTTATTATCTGCCAGTCAGGTTCATACACTGTTTCTATGATAGGGTTGGTGTAGAGTCGGCTTATTTTTACTAGTATGGGATAATGTGTAGAGTCGTTTTATTTTACAACTTTTTCGTATTCTGCCTTTGACTGCCTCAGGTGATAGAAAAGACGAGCTCGTTTGACACTGGTGAACTCGCAGCGCTCGAAATAACAGATTCGCGCTTTATTATCTGCCAGTCAGGTTCATACAATGTTTCTATGATTCGGTATGATGTAGAGTCGGCTTATTTTTACAATCTTTTCCATGTTTGGTGCCATTTCTCCAATTCAAATTCCAACGGAGGTGAAGGATGTAATAAAACAGAATAAAGAAGAGAGTCTCTGCTCATGACAGTTTCTTCTCTTTCGAAACTAACAAGATCCCCATTGTCCTACAGAATCGTGCACCTATTAATATTTAATGTAATGTAGTGAAAACAAACGGACTTCGTTCCTGTTCCAATCAAAATAGAACATGACAACAATGCCGACCTGTCAATACGGAAATGATAAGGCGGAATTTCTTTCATTTCATAATTAACTTAAGATAAGCAATCAGTCAGTCAAGTGAGTACTATCGGCAGCACGTCAACCTAACAAGGGGACCAATTTATATGCTTTTTTAGCACAAATACAAAGTACATCTAATATAAGTTGATCCCTTACATGGGTTGGTTGATGTGCTGGCGATTGTACAAGTTACCGCTTTTTACTTTCGAATCCCCATAATGTCATAGATTGTAATTTGGTATAAGTACCCATGTTATTATAATGTTATTACAAAAACACCTTTCGCTGTAGGTAATTACTGCAATATACTCGTGTTTTGGCTCGTCTATTCGTCTTCATTTTTCAATGTCGTGAAAGTACTCATATTGATTACCATTCATTATTGTTGTTGGGCATTTAGCACTCTATAGATCTATAGAAACCGCTAGGGCATGAGGCATAGGTTAGCACGTAAAAGGATATAATTCAAATTGATAGTAAATGAGTGATTACGCGAGGGAAAACTGTCTTTCACACTCCAAGGTTGTTTAGTGCTTATTTATTGATTAGACAAAGAAGAATAAAGATTATTCAAAATCACAAATCCTGTCATACTCATACTTGAAGGTAATCATTTGATTTCTAATACTAGCTTTTGTGCAAAACTCTTACCTTTAAGCCCTAGTCATACTACAGCAGCGGTATGCATTGCATAGATGTATGTGGTTAGCGGAACACATGCGCTTTACAATTTGCACCAATCAAAGAACCGCGTGCCCACGTACCGGTTTCGCTTAGGTTTGAATAAGGCTTCAGTCCAGTGTAATCGTAAGTATCAATCATTCTCGCCTTAGTGCTTTATCTTAATGTAGCTGATTCAGAATTACCCCGCTTTAGTGTCCGGCCAGGCGGTTCTAATGCATTATGTCTGTCTGAATCAATCTTGAGATAATGTTGGTGTGCCCTAGCTGGCATTTCTCTTGTAGCCCAGTCAGTCTAGAACTGGACGCAGTTGAATAATAAATTTTTAAACATTTCCAGTGTAAGGTATACATTTTTTTTCACAGTCTGAGATTGAGCCCCGGTAGCCCAGTTGGTAGTGGGCAGTACTGATGCTGAAGGTCGCAGGTTCAAATTCTGCCTGCGGTGGAAAACATTGCAAAATTGGGCTGAGTTCTTTCTCTTTGTATGAGATACCGAGTGAGTTTAGACTTTTAACTTTGATCTCAAAATATAACCCGGACACTGCCGGGTCTACAGCTTTTGACACTTTTTATTTGTGTGTCTTTCATAAATTCTCTCGTTTTTCTGAGACTACTTGCGAGCAAATAATCCGGACAAACAAAACCGCAAACACAGGAAGATGCGAATTGTATTAATTGTATCCTTTTGCAGCGCTACAATTTTACAAGCATAAGATTTCTGTAGTTCCAAGACCTTTGATTTCACTCACTGGACTACTATTGCTTTCGTGCGAGCGGATAACCTAACCGCAGATAGTCCAGACAATCGGAACAGCAAACGTAGGAAAGGGGCGAATTGCATATTGTATCCGTGTAGCGGCGCGGCGCTACGGACTGCGATCATGAAAGTGAACCTGTGAAACTGACAAAAATATCCAACAATGCCACTGCAGAAACAATGTATCTAGAAGCGTAATATTTCACTTCGCTCAATGGACTACTAGGTATTGCTTCCATGCGAGCGGATAACCTAACCGCAGATAGTCCAGACAATCAGCATTTGCGGTCTGCATCCGTGTAGCGGCCCACGGACTCCGATCACCGAAAGTGAACTTGTCAAACTGACAAAAATCGCCAACAATGTCACTGTCAAAACAATGTATCTAGAAGCGTAATATTTCACTTTGCTCAATGGACTACTAGGTATTGCTTCCATGCGAGCGGATAACCTAACCGCAGATAGTCCAGACAATCAGGATTGCGGTCTACATCTGTGTAGCGGCGTTACGGACTCCTATCACGAAAGTGAACTTGTGAAGCTGACGAAAATATCCAACAATGTCACTGGCGAAACAATGTATCTAGAAGCGTTATATTTCACTTTGCTCAATGGTCTACTAGGTATTGCTTCCATGCGAACGGATAACCTAACCGCAGATAGGGTAAAGTACGGATAGATGCGCACCTTTTGGAAAATGCTCTATAACTCAATAATTAAGAACCTATTTACAAAATTATCTTTACAGATTAAAGGATAAATCTTTAATCTTTCATTAAAGCCTTAATTCATGAATTTAATTTTTATTGTTTTGTTGTAAATCCAGTTTTATTTGACCTCTTGAAAAAGGGATAGTCGCGCACCCGCACGGACAGTTGCGCAGCACTAAAAATCATGGGGATACTTGCGCCAGATTACTTCAGGTGACTTACTATGAAATTTGTACTTTATTTAAATCAAACCAATTTTAAATTAATTTGCTTAAATACTTATTTTAAAAATCGAATAGGCCTCCGAACCTTAATATTATTACTATTTCTAAAGTTATTGAGTGCTAAGTCATTATTTCAGTAAAAAAATTGTATCAATGCGTAGGTAGCATAAAAATGTATGTTGATCATGAAGCATTTTATCCATCTGCAACATACTAAAATAAACAAAAATATCAATCTGCGCAACTATCCCCAAAGCGCAACTATCCGTCCAAAACCTGCGCAAATATCCTTTTGGTACGGATAGTTGCGCATTTAATAAAAAAATTATGATTTGATATTTTGGAATAATTAATAAATGGCTCATACTTTATAAAGTAGTGCATATGAGGAAATAAAATGTGAGCTGATTCTACAATCGTGAAAAAGATACCCGAGAAACAAATGTGCTAAAATACTTTGACGCCCGGTTTTTACTTCACGCTACCGAAGATTTTTATTAAATTGGCGTAATTTGTGCAATTACCCAATAATTAACGTGGTACTTGGCTTTCAGAGGAAGACTCAATATGTTTTAATTGCAATAGTGCTAAATTCACTAGAACATAGTGTTTTCGAAACCTGCGCAACTATCCCAACGGCGCATCTATCCGTACTTTACTAGTCCAGACAATCAGAATCGCGGTCTGCATCCGTGTAGCGCCGCTACGGATTACGATCACGAAAGTGAACCTGTGAGACTGACAAAAATATCCAACAATGTCACTGGTGAAACAATGTATCTAGAAGTTATATTGCACTTTGCTCAATGGACTACTAGGTATTGCTTCCATGCGAGCGGATAACCTAACCGCAGATAGTCCAGACAATCAGAATCGCGGTCTGCATCCGTGTAGCCGCGCTACGGACTCCGATCTTGTGAAACTGACGAAAATATCCAACAATGTCACTGCCGAAACAATGTGTATTTCCGAAGCGTACCACTTGCTCAATGGTCTCACTAGGTATTATCTTCCATGAGGCGAGATAACCTAACAGATAGTCCGTGACAATCAGAATTTGCGGTTCTGCATCCGTGTAGCGGCGCTACGGACTCCGATCACGAAAGTGAACCGAGACTGTGAAATGAGTATTGAAGGTCGACAACTCGAGACCGCGAACACGATTCCACAATCATAATTTATTCTACACCTCATCTTGCGCTGCATTAAAATAAACCGATGATTTATCTGTTGCATTCGCTTTCCTAAATAACCGCTTAGCTAAGATGCCAGGCGCCGCACGTAATCAATTCGGTTATGTTTATTTTTTAACGTCATCGCCACCCACGTTTGTTATCCTATAAAACCCAAAATATGCAGCGATACCGTTACTCGCAGATAAATAAACAACGATGATTGTCCTTACGAAACCGGGTTAGTCCGTGGGCTCAAACGTGTATTATATTCCACCTGGACTATGCTGTATCTAATTGACATCCTTGCATGCATTAATCAGCAAGGTGTTCCGTTCCAGTCGTATCTCTAGTCGGCCTAATGTCAGGTACTTGAATCCGCTAGCTGCAATATGAACCGGTTAATTCTATATTTCGATTTCTAATGCTACTTAGTGTCACTCGTGTAATGAAATAGCTGTAATATGCACTATATCACAGTGTATATTGACCACTAGGATAGTTGATTGTGTGTAATCTGCTTGCTATATTTCTGTTGTCTTAGACTATTGGCTTTCTCTCGTTAGTAACTAACATTTCGATAGATATAAATAAGCTTTAAGGGCCTGTATATTTCCAATCTTACATAAAATTGGATCGTAGTCAAATTCTGATTGCAGTATTATTTCGTGTCGGTCGGATTTTATCGCGCAGAGCCTTACAGGTTCCTAATATTTTATCTTCAATCATTATAGCGGCACGACGATACCTTTCTTGAATTCATATCTTTATCCCAGAGTCGTATCTTGTCGGCTATTTTGACAAATTGACGATACTAAGCGCTGTGAGGCAACTGCTATTAGATTTAATTACAGTAATCTTCTAGGAATGCATTACTGTTATAAACGTTCGGTTACTCTGTCAAGTCGATTATACATTTCAATTCTTTCCATTTTCCACGTCATTGTTTACAAAAAGAAACTTCAAAGTCGTTCGTTTGTAATCATATCAGTGCGTGTATCGAATCGAAAGTGCTCTCGATTACGCGCGACACCAGATGTGATCCGGAGGTTCTGATAATGGTTGGGCATCAGAAAAAAATAAGGAGTCGGTATGCATCTGAGACTTTCTATTTTTATCGCGAGGAGGTCGCAGGCGTGGAGCGCGGCGCCACAGCCTCCAGCCACCAGCCAAGGCGAGGTTCAGCCGTTTGAGGAGGTTGCTTCGCGCGCATTCCGTCATCTCATGCGCCCGGGCTGCGCGCACGCACGCGACTACCTGCCACCGTGCCGGCTTGTTTATTTTGATTAGCCCTACACTACGCTACATTCAAACAAAACACCTTTGTTCGTGTCTCGATAAAAATAGTATCAGTACCGGACGATGACCTATCCGAATGCATTCGATCGAACACCCGCTGGTTCGACTCAATTGACGTTTGATATACACCAGATAGTATCGGACACTCGGATATCGTCCAGTGCAGGAAGTAACCGACCTGTGTCGTTCGAGGAAATGGGGGTCTTACGGAAGAAAAACAGGAAAGTGGCCTTTCAGGAAGAAAAAGCGTAAGTGCTAAGTGTACTTTCCTCTTGCTAAGTGCCAGTGATTACGCTAGAGTCTAGTGTTAATTAGTTTAATAGAGTTCGTTTAAATCGCTCTTATTTAAGTACCTACTTTTTATTGCGTCGTAACTATTCCTTTTACTGTTCGATACGCTATCCGCTTATTGCATCTATTAATAATTAATATAACAATCAGTCTAACATTACGGTGCAAGTTACTACGGAAGTAGTAGGCTGCAGTGGTATCGAATGTCGAGGCTTACCTAGAGCCAAGGCAATGGCAATCTCTTTCGTATCATGTTACGTGAACAATGTATCCCATATGCTGCATGAAACACGCTTAAAATAAAATAGGTCGTTATATCATTGAAACCATTACGTACTTAACTTAAAAATCTTTATAAATATTGAGCGCTCAAATATTGAATTGAATTTATTTGTTTTCAAAAAATACTAAGTAAATGAAATTTGTTTTTCTTTAGCATACAAGGGATCTAACACCAATTTCAATAAATACAATTATACAGTACCTAATCTAACTAAGTACCTACAGATTTACGTAATTGTATAGATACTATTCTGTGTAGATACTAATAGGATGTAGGTAGGTACTTACTTTTAATAAACCTATCAGTAATGTTTATGTTACTTACATAGTGAAATAATGGTTTTGCAGTCAATAGAATAAAAGTCTATAAAAAGTTATAGGTTGCTGACATAACAAGACATAATAGTAAGTAATATCAATTTATGTTACATGCATTATGAAAGAGTATACCTATAATCTTTTATTTCAATCTTTAAGGTTATTGTGTTAGTGCTCTTTCAAATCAACTCAATTTATCTAATAGTTTTATGAGCATTGCAGCAAGCTTACGAAAGGTACTAGTGCGAAGTAACCAATTCTCAAACTTGACTACACGTTCTAACGTAACGTAAATAATTTGAAATTACTTGATCTATCAAGTTATTTTAAATTTCGATTTAGTAGTAAGTTTACTATTTTAGTGTCATAATTCCCAACATTTTTATTAAATACGTAATATTTTCCCGTGGTAAAAAGTAGCCTATGTTACTCAGGGATGTTGTAGCTATACTATAGATGTGATTTTTTTTATCGGTTAAGTAGTTTCGTAGTTTATCGATAAAATACAAACAAGTAAATTTTCCTCTTTATAATATTGGTGTAGATCATACTCGCACATAAACCAAACAGAATAACTGACTTCTGATTGAATAAACAAAAACTTTGAAATATCTTAGCATAGTACAGGAAAAAGAGATGAAAAGGGCGATGCCAAAATCATCCATAAAGTTTAGCTAATATTCGGATCAATAGCACAGTCTAGATGCATAACGACCGAATCAAAATGCTAAGCTCCTATTTATCTTCGTTTCCAGTACAGAATTAGCATACTTCTACTAGTACAGTTACAACAGTCAAATAATGGGCGTCCCCTTTCGGGGGGGAGTATTGCCATACTCACCACGCTTGGCAGGCGGATTGCCTAGCGCTGTGCAAGATGTTTATTTTTCAAGGAACGCTGCTGCCCATTGCTTGTATGAACATCCCTTAGTTGGTTTTTACCACGGCTGGCCACGGGTAGAATAGAGGTGGTGCCATTCTAAGCCGGAACCACACGGCAAGATGCATAACGTCCGGATCAGAATGCAAAGTTTCTATTTATCTTCGCTTGCAGTACAGTATTAGCATAAACTTGCATTAACATCTTTCAATAGGCGGTCGTTGTAATTACAATAAGACTTTATAGGCAGAAGGAATCGTTTTGTAGGTACTGGACATAAAATGGTAGTTGGGTGGTTTGCCAAGAGCATCTAAACAGCATTTGAATACTGTTGACAGGTATTTTTAGCTTGAAACTATGCTCACGGAGGTCAATCAAATATTGAGGTACTTCTTCTTTCGTGTTGGACAGTCGATGTACTACAACTTTTTCAATGTTCATTTCGTTATTTTTATTCTGACAGGATTTTTGTTCTCCTAAATCATTGCTAACATCTCTATATTATTTGCTTTAAATACTCAATAATACCTCATTCTCATTTCAAGGTTAAATGCACAGTACGTCAATCATACGGCCGAAGACACACTACTTTGCATATTTGAGCCAAATAGCATACGTAATGCCTAATGCTACCGGCATTCAGAACAAAACGATCATCTTTCGCTTCAGAGCTAATGTCGTTGGACAAATTGTTCTGTCATTATCGAGAACCGAATGGGTTTACGTCTTCTCGCTATTACCTTGGATATGCCACACCTGACCCGAACAGATGTTCTGTCGGTCATACATCAGCCACAGGTCGTCCTTTATAGGAATTGTATGCTGTTTACAATTTTACAAGGTTGGTAGGACTGTTAGGAACATTCAATTCTGGGTGTTTTATTTTCGGATCGCTTGTTCCGCTTTATGTACGATACTTGTGAAAATGGGATATGTAGGTTAGGTACCTGCTGAATGCTGCCATGCTCAATATGAGCATATATCGGGACATACCGCACGAGACAACATTGAATTCAGGCCTAAAGGTCCTCGTACCTCAAACCGGTATAAGAGAGTTGACTTTGAAACCTCGGAAGCAAAGTCGTATGGAGATTATGCGGTCATCGCATAACTATTTAAGGCGCGTCACTTGAACTTCTACTTATTTCGTAACTGCGCAATGTTCCATATACCTCGATGTTGTTTTGGTCGCCGTAACCGACCATAACATGGACACTGTTCTTCTAGTTTGTATAGCTGTTAGCAATTATGTCATCTCTACACTTGGTTGCTTCTATGTGGAGCTTGAAGGTCGCTGATGTTCTACCTACTGGTTTAATTTATGTACCATTTCTGACTAACAAAAAGTGCTTCTGTTGTTTTTCTGTATACGTTTACTTCGGCGAGCGAACAGTGTTTGAAATCACCGTGTCGTATGGTGCTATGTAATTTACTTAAAATTTATCACGTATTGACGCTGCGGGCGTATCTTCCAACGGTCTCAAAGATTTATGATCAGGCATTGTGTCATGGGGCTTAAACACTTACATTTCGCTAAGTTCAAAGCAAGGTCAAAAGGCCCTCTGGTTTGATGTATGGGAGGTCAATAGGTGCGACATTTACGGTCCTGTTCAAAAACGTTGTATGTTTTATGGTAAAATAAACGTTTGCGTAATGCGGGTGTTTTGCTTCCAGCGGCCGATGTTATGGCGGGCTGTACAAGTTGTAGAATATGTTGTTTAATATTATGGTTGTGGTCTTGTTGTCGCAGTTAGGTATGTCAGAAAATAAGACATTTCACGAAGTTCTAATGGTTAATCTAAAATACAATGCATGACAAAATTGATAAATCACGTCATCCGCTCTGGACCAAAGAAATCAAACTGCTAAAAACTCTACCTACCTACTGGCTACTTAAGTTAAGCAGTATTTTCCAAGTTTTATTTTTCATAATCTCGTTTTAATGCCAATATTTCAAGAAAATTAATTGCTCATCATTAGAAAAGTTACGATAATTAAGCCTATTAAAAAGAGAAATGCCTATAACTTCTGTATTTTCCAAGATTTAGTTTTCAAAATCAGGTTTTAATACCAATATCCATTATTTTAAGAAATATGCTCACCATTAGAAAAGTTACGACAATTAAGCCTATATTAAAAGAGAAATGTCTAAGCTTGCATGCTGATGTTTGCAACTATACTTTTACGTTAATAACTGTATTTTCCTAAATGACTGCTGCGCTTATATTTATTAGACAACTTATACGTAGATTGCCGCAGATTGCGTTAGTGCACGGCTGCACACGTCTTGCCCATTCCTGAGGCTTAGCTGTAAACATTTACACCGCTTATATCCACCCGCTACTAGACACTCACTTCTACACCAGACCAGTACTGTCATTAAATCAAATTGCCTCTCTTAATTTAGCCCCAACAACACGCCTTCCGAGCTTTTACTCATTATAACTGCAATTTTCCAACATTGCTTCTTCATTCCCTTTTGCATTACATGCACTATCCTTGTTCAGATAAGCCAATGCAATTTATCTTCGGTGCATGTCTAATCTTGAGCAAATACAACATGAAGTACCTGAAATAGAAGCACCCATTAAGACCTAACAACCGACTTTCACCTGTCCATTATGCTCCGATTGGAAGTAAATTACCATCATTCCTAGAAACGAGCATTTTCCATTAAAATAAGACTACTGTAAAACGAGAGTCACGAATCCTTCTATAAACTATCACGACTCCAACGGGATACAATGGTCGCGCTGTTATTCGTCGAGATGAAAGTACCCATCGTCTGATTCTGATTGGCTATTGTGAGAGTCCAGGATGCGCGAGCGCATCCAAACGATCTGGATCGTTTCTTGATTTCTCCTTACATTCACACACTTCAAATGTAAATTCTCGTGCGACTCGAGAATACGCCCATTTGTTATTCGATTCAACTCCCTTTGAAGAACACTGATGTGAAACACTTGTACACATTTATAAATGTCAAGCGGCTTGATTCAGTTTCAGCGCTAATGACTTAGTAAAAGTGAAAGACTGTCCATTATGGAGATTGAGCAGGACTTGATAGTGCGAATGAAAGTATTTGTTGTGCGAGATTAACATCGAGTGTCCAGAGAAACTGTAACAACGAGTTGACTTTTAAAAGCTTACTTTCGCCAAAACAAGTAAAGTGTTTTTTTTGCATTTTATATTTCTTACATAAGCTTTATTTGCATACGTTTATTGGCAAGTATTTAAACAAATGACAAGGCAATTGATTAGGGTAGAGAAAGTATTTTTTTAATTCAATATTCGTAAGTTGCAATTTGCTAGACAGGTCTAACCTATCACGCGATATCTGGGCGTAGCAGATCATTATACTCTTCGTGATGATATGAAGAGTGACATTTCACGTGCAGAGGGTGAACGCAGTTACTGATTCCTCAAATAGTATCATAGACTATCTGGAGATTCGCTTGTGTAGGTACCTATCACGATGTTTCCTTCCTTAGATAGAGATCTTCATAGATAGAATCCCCAAGTGCACTCCCCACTAATCGCTTTTAGATTGTTTACTTAGTAAGGAACCATTATTTTCTTCGCTTCCTTGAGCTTGACGATTATTTTCCTGTCGTGCAAGCATCATTCATAGTCATTATCGTCATGTGTTGACCTTGTGCCATCGCGTGTGCAAGCGCATTGCTTGCATCCTTAGAATGCAATGGACTGATCTTCTTAAACTAACCTAAATTCCTTAATGAATCCTTTGTGAATCACTCTAAGCCTACGGAAGTCCAGCGAAGCTTAAGTCCTCAACTAAATAAAAAAATTACGAAACGGTGTTTGTTTATTCAACTCAAACCTGTTGAAATCATAAGGTTACGTTGTCGTGTCGGTGTTATTTATCGATAAGCAAATAACGTTCACATGATCGGCGGCCTTCTTAGGTATCCAGCCTTGAAGTGTGTCATGCTCGTGTCCTCTCGTGCATTTCATTAGTTACCTACTTCTAAGTAATTTCCTTCGAAGGGATTAAGTTCATTGGAACGGATAACCGGAGTCTTTACTTAGACGGGAAATTGTAGGTGATATATCATTTTTGCTATCGTTCGATCGTTACTGCCGAGAAAGTCACCTTCTATATGATACATAATTAATAACAGATAATATCAGTTATCCTAAAACTAAAATATCATGAAGTCGTTTATTTTCATTGCATTTATTTCATGTTATGATCGTACTGTACTCTGGTGATGACATAGTTCCTCTTATTATACTGTCCTCGTAATTCGTAGCTATGTTAGTCTTGCGTCATGTTATGATCAGTAGGTGAATGCATCCGAGTTCTAGTTTCCACCAGCTGTTACCAAACTTGATTTAATTTTTGTTACACTTCCGTTCAGCATTATTCAAGATCATTGCTTGCTTCATCACCAGCTAAAACGCTAGTTCAGTAAATTTACTATTATGAACTAAAATGAGAATTTACAAGTGACCGATAGCGATTACTTGTCCCACCGGCATAATGGTCGATCAGCTGATTTGAAGTTAGTACTCAAATCAGCTGATCCACATTTTTTTCAATATTCTCCTATTTCTTTTGGAAAAATTGTTCCTTACCATTACCAGCAGGTTCTGAGTTTTCGCTATCGGTCACTAGTAAAATTTCACCCAGTATGATATGGCATTGGTAGACCTGGTTATCCTTTTGTCCCCATAATCGCACCATCAGTTGCCATTGCGTCATGTACCTATGTCACGGCATGTGCATTATGACTCCATAACATGGTCGGAGCGTATTGTTCCAGTTTCATGAGCGCAGGTTCAATAATTGATGCGCCCACGTCAATTATGTTCGAGAGCCTTGCTTGTTATGTAGAGTCTTATTAAC